>JAWNMZ010000074.1:0-362500 GCA_035043445.1 Drosophila silvestris
TTGTACTTCGTTCGGTTACGTATTTGCTGGTATTTCAGTGCTCATTTACCAGCATAATTTGCATTTCAATCGACTGCCAAACGCAACTGTACTTAACATCACAAATGGGCCATAAAAGCTAAAAAATCAACACAATTATTCTCCAGAGAGTAGGCCCAGAGTACAAAGAGCGAGTGGTGCAGAAATCGAGTAGTGAAAGGTATATGTGGCAGAGCGATAAATATTCGACTGAAAAATATGGAGAAAGTTGAGCTCGACTAGGAGATACCCTGAGCACAGCTGGCTCTGCTGAAAGTTTGTTCCTTCTGAAAACACGTTCTGATTTCTGTGTTTTTTTTTACAGTTGATCAATAAATGTCAGGGTATATTATATATCAATTAAGTGGCTATATCTTGAGAAACTATCCGTGAAATACCCGCATCTTGATGAAAGAGCTCTTTAAATGTTTTCCATCCTTTGCATTTTCCGGAAAAAGACGAAATGTTATCTTGGGAAACACGATGGGCAGATTTTGGCTTCTTGTTGTGGAAGCTGGTTTTAGTTCATTCATCCCATTAAGTTCAGCTATAACCCTATTTAAAACTCCTTCATATTCACTTAAAATAAAGCGCAATACTCGGCTTGTGTGTCAATGATCTGGCACTGGATGTGTTAACTTTTTGATAGTCCCCTGAGAGTTGCTTCCCAATTCGATTAGATTAAGTTATGTAAACGATGAAGGAAATCGGCAAGTATTTGCCAAAACTGAGACTTGTTGGCCAATTGGCGCTGACAACAGTTTCTTGCCAAGATATTCAGGTTGCAGCCAAAGTTAAAGCTGAAGTCTATCCGCTTTTAAATGCTCAGCTGAACACTGTAAACTGACCAGCCTAACGTTGAGAGTGAGGAGAAGAGGGATGTGGAGTAGGAGGGGATGTGGATGTGGATGTTGAGAGGGGAGCAGGGAGCGGAGAGCGGGGAGCGGCTCCAGCTGCAAATCCCCATCGGTATCACCCAGCAAGCTGTCGTAGACGTTACCTTGGCGATCCAAAAACGTAGCCAATCAAGTGCAAAATCATTGAATTTTTAATTGATTCCAGCAACGCAGCACAGCAAAAGTTTACATTAGTTTTTTTCCCCCTTTTTATACCCTTGCAGAGGGTTTTATAATTGTGTCGTGCACACAGCAGCATAATAATGTCCTCCAATATCTGTCTGCTTATAGGCAAACTAGTCCCACAGTTTTTAAGACTATCTTGAAATATCTAAAAAACACAAATTGCATTTTGACTTTGTTCACCAAGTCCTTTAAACCAAACTTACTCCACATGACAAACCATTATCAAAATCGGTCAACTATATAATTTTTTAGATGTCGGCAGGATTATTCCGGTCTGTGAAGGGTATGCTATCTTCGGTGTCCTATCGACGGATTTTTCCCACTATGCCAGTTGGCAAATGCCTAAGCCATTGAAGGAAACGCTGCAGCAGCCATGAAAAGTGTGCTTTATATTTATGCATAGTGTATTCACAGCATGTCTGATAAATATGCTTATAGAGTCAAGAAATACCGGAATTTCGAGCAAATAAAAATCGGATTTTTATCGTATTTTTATAATAATAGTGTTAGAATTCGAATTGACAAATGCTGGACATAACTTTCTTGGAGTAGTTGGCATCCTTCTGTTTGTGCATTAAAAATTAAAAGTTATTAAACTTTTGCAATTATTTATGTATAAAGGGTATTCGAACTTTAGCAGCCCCAAGGCTATATTTATCATGAACAATTTTTCTTTTCTATATTTTTTTGTTGTTTTTTTTTTTGTTTTTCTGCGTCTCCGCTCGGTGGGTCTGGGGGCACTTGTAATGCCTCGGTGGGCATCGTAGCCATCGCAGCGGGCTGTTTTTTCAAGTTAATTGGCAGTTTGTGTAACTATTGTTGTTGTTGTTGTTGTTGGCTGGCTGGCGGGCTGGCTAGCTGACTGGGTGGATAGCTGACTGGGTGGCTGGCTGGCCCAGTGCGTCATCATGCAGCGTCATTCGAGCTGTTGGCTGAATTGTGGAGCCTCGGAGCATGAATCCATCTATATGCCTAATGCCTGCCTTCCTGCCTGCTTGACGTGTCGCAGTATGCGCCTGACATTCGCCACAGTTCAATGTGCGTGCATATGTCTATGCCTATGTGTGTGTGTGTGTGTGTGTGTGTCCTTGGGATTCAATTGCCAGTTACAGGTGCGGATCTCACCGGACCGTGCCGGACCGGACCACTCGACCAATTGAATTGTCCCCTGGCTGACGCACAGTGTTCAATTTGTTGTGCGACTTTAGTTGGGTTTTATGTGCCTCCACCTTAGAATCGGATCCACCTCCTCTAACCCTCTCCCTCTCCCTCTCTCTCTCTCTCTCTCATTTTTCGGCTCTCTCTATCTCTCTTTCCGGATGATTCGTTGATGTTGAACAAATGCAATTGAGCCGTGAGCTGTGTGAGTGTCGGCATGTATCGGTGAGGGTCAGTGGAGGGGTCAGACAAGTGTAATCAATTCTACGGATGTAACTGCATGCATAGATGAGTTTTGGGTAACAGCAGAAACAGAATCAGAAACAGAAGCACAACCAGAAGCAGAAGAACCATGAGCATCAAGGCAAGCGGCAGACGCATTTGCCAAAAACCAGTAACTAGACAAAATCCCACAATTCCCATTCAAATGAAAATCCAGCTCACTTCCAATAAAAACAAGTAAAAATGCTGTAGTCAAGTGACTATTAAATAAATTTTAATTTCATTCGACAAATTTCCCCTTTTCTCACTCAAATATAAGTGTCACATTGCGACTTTTATCATCATCGTCTATCAATTAGAAGCCGTGGCTTTAAAACTTTGGCTTTTATTTATTGAATTAGATATGTGTCGATATTCGCATATCGAAGTCAGTTGTCGATAAAACAAAATTAATTTGTTCCAAGAAACAACACATTTTAATGGAACAAAAGAAAGTCCTTGTAAGCCAGACTTTTATTACGAAATCCGATAAATTCATATTAATTAATTCGTTATGAACAATTTGTATTAAAATGTTTCCTATTTTTCTACTAATATATATGTAATATAAGTCTGCTGAGTACTATATTAAATATATATCGTAAACTGAACAAATTGAGCAAAGTCCAACCCCGCTGAAGCCGCAAACTCTTCCGGTTTACAACTGTGTGCCGAAATTTTAATAGCTGTCGACTCAAAGTCAGTTTAAGTCCAACAACCGAAAAGAGAATGGTACAAATCTTGAACTCTGTGGCTATTGTCATTGTCTTAATGCATGTCTCGCCAATTTGTGGCGCTGTCGGCACCAAAATCCACTCAAGAGCCATAAAAAAAAAAACCAGCGTGCCAAATTTGACTTAAGCCAGAGCTTTAACAGCGGGTCAGGAGTGGGCTGAAAGGGTGGCAGAGGCGGGGCAGAGGCGGAGGCGGAGGCGGGGACGTTGGTGAGGGGCTCGAGTTTGGCCATTAAAAAAACGCCAACAAGGCAATTGACAAATGTAAATGGGCAAGCGTAATAGATGTCCACGTTTCCACGTTTCCCCACTCCACGTTCCACGTTCCACGTTCTGCCCCGAGAAACTCTCACCACACGCAACGCAATAATTTGCAAATTTGCTCAAATAAATTCCGATGCAGAGAAGGCCCAAAGCAGAAAGCGGAAAGCGGCCAACGGAGATAGACACAGTGAGAGAGAGGGCCTAAAATACTTGCCCGGCCCAAGCCATTGGCAAATATATGCAAAGTCCCCAAGTAGGGCTTTTCTAAGGCACTTTCTCTGCCTCTATCCCACTCTCTCTCTCTCTCACACACACACACATTCCCTTGGCAATGATATGCAAAACATTTGTAACGCCCCGGGTCCAGGTCCGCGACGCCCACAAAAGCCCAACGCCGAACGTCAGCTTCACCGTCAGCATCAGCGCCGGCATCAGCGGCAGCGTCAGAGATAAGCGGCAATTGTATCCAATTGAAGGCGGCACAGCGTGGCATAAATAAATAAATAATCGATTGTGGCAGACGGCAGCCGATGGCAGCAGCAAAAGCCGCCGCACCAAACCGGGCACCAGTCTGACTACACTCGAAAAAGGAGGTCATTGTAACTCGTCCTTGATACATAGTATTATTAATTTTATAACCCAGCTTACACGATATTTATAATACGTGTTTTGTATTGAATAATAATTTATTTATTTGCTGTCGACTAACATCAGTCGATACAGAAAAATACAAAAAGTAAATCAGAGATTAAATTAAATCAAATATACAATTTACTAATTAAAGCTTAAATTCAAAATAAAAGTAAAAAGTTACCAAATTGCACCAAGAGAGACATGGCGACAAAAATAGAGAGCTTTTTTCATAATCATTGCAGAGTCCTCGGAATGGGATAATTAGTAGTACAACGTCTAAGAGGCAGTGGGAAGAAGTAGCTGGCAGACCTGGAAAGGGAACAGAAAATTGAGTTTTGCTCATCAACACAGCGGAATCAATTGTACCACTTGGTAAGTTTAGTTATGGCAAGGAAGCTCAACAAGAAGGTATTGGTTTGAATATTTGATAATTCAATTTTGATACTTCACAAGTTCGAACTTGGGTTAATTTCTTTCAGTGTGTGGCTAGAGTCGATAGCTTCTGGTTCCACTGGCAATTAATTGGCCATTTGTTTTTGGGGCGTCTACCCGGAGTCCGGCCTCATATACACGTCAGCTATATCTCTCGCGCTGCCTCTGCCTCTGCCTCTGCCTCTGCCTCTGCCTCTCCCTCTCACTCCTCTCTCCCCCCTTTCACTGTCCCTTTGGCAGTCACGCACGACGCTGCAAGCGCTGTTTCACGCACGCAGGTTGTCAGGCGACTACAAAGGCGACAAATCCCCAATACGCTGATGAGAATGAATGAGCTGCCGCCAGTTACACATGTATCTATCCATCTATGTATCTATGTAACTGCCTGTGTATCCATCTATCTATATGCATGCAAAAGCGTTGAGCTGCAGATGCTGTTGGTCTGTCTGTCTGTCTGTCTGTCTGTCTGTCTGTCTGCCCCTCCGTTCGATACCCATTTTATTGGCTCCCATTGACCCAAGCCTTAAAGACAATGTACGTGCGCACACATTGACATAGATGTTGCACATGGATAGGTGAGCTTCTACAAGCGCTGCATTGCAACAGCGGGTTGTATGTTGCGAGTGATAAGCTTTCGCACAATTTCGAGCATGCATCGTGCAATATTGTTGCAGATGGATATATTTATTGCAAGTATTTTTCATTGCAATTTCCATCTTTGTTTTCTGCTCACAACAAATCAAAAACAAAAACAAGAATCGTGAAATGAAGCTCAACTAATTTTGATATTTTTTCTCGTTTTCCCGAAAATTTGAAGCTAATTTGGAATTCAGTTTAAGATTTAGCTAGAAAGTTTCATAAATACTACAAATTTATAACTTTAAGGAATCAGAGTTTAATTAATATATAATATATAATCCACTACAAAATATATAAGTTTCATACATATTTATTTTAGTTATATATATACATATATAATGCATAAACATAATTGTTGCATTCGTCAAAGTTAAATGATTTCAGCAGAGAATATATTGAAGAAGAAAACAAGTTCTTTATTCAAATATCAAAGCTCAAAAAGCAAAACTATTTTAGATATATATATATAGAAATATTTTCAGATACAAGTTTCCAAATTGGGGAAACACTTGGAAGAGATTTTCGTGGTTTTTCGCTGGTCTGTTGAACAATTTGATGCGTTGTTTTGGGCGGGCCAGAAGGGAAACCGAAACGGAAAACTTTGAGCAACTTTTGGGCTTGTGGCCAGAAGCTGTGCGACTGTTTAAGTTTTGCCAGCAGCGCTGCTGTCTCCGGCTGTGACGGCTGCTCTTGGCGGTTGCGAAAAGAGGCCGAGCGGGCGGAGGTGGCAGGGGTTTGAGTGGGTGTGTGTGTGTGTGTGGGGGCGAAAATGGAGGCGTGAATGAGGTTGGACTGTGTCTTGAGGCCACTAACGTTGCTGGCACAGTGCGGAAGGCAGACGACGTTTTCATTGCCACAGTGACTTGGAGCCAAACACTGAGACTGAGACAGAGACGGAAGCACATAGAGAGAGAAGAGAGAGAGAGAGAGAGAGAAAAGAGTGGGCGACAGAGGGAGGAAGTAATTAAAACACAACTCAAAGGACATTTTAATTTAATCCCTTTGAGCTTGTCTCGCTGCTGTCTCGTCGCCATCAGAAACATGCGCCGACCGCCAAGCCCGAAATTTTATTTGCACGCCGGAAGACGATGTCAATGGTAGCCAGGGTTGGGGATTGACGTAGCGAGGGGCTCGGCGAGGATAAGGACGCTGTTATGCTAGTCCACGCTGCTAACTGCTAGTGTCGCCGTTGTGGAGGAGCAGCCGCAGCAGCGGCGCATAAATCATAACGCCTTCTATTTTTATTTGCCAGTGTCCTTCGTCTGATGCTGCCACTGTTGCCGTTGCCGATGCCACTGTAACTGCTGCTGGCACTGCTGGTGTTGCTGCAACTGCTGCGCTGTTGCCGCTGCCGTTGCCGCTGCTGCTGCTGCTGCGTTTTATTTATGCCGACAGTTTATTAATGTCAGGCTGCAAGTTGCAACAGCGCCCAGCATAGAAGGATGCCCAACTCTAACTTCAGTCTCTGTTTTCAGTCTCCAGTTCGGGCTTCAGGCTTCAGGCTCCGGCTTGGCTCACACTCAGACAAAAATATTCTGTTTCATTTCTGTTTCGTTTTTTTCTGTGTCACTAGAAAAACATACATTTTCAACAAGTTTCCTGCTACTATTTAAAAAAAATCATCGAATTTTACAAATCAAATATTTGTTATATTTCTGAGGATAAATTTTATATATGAATTAAAAAAAAGGATGCAAATAATAAATTAATATACAAAATGTATAAAATTAAATTATGAACTTTCAAATTGGGAAAAATAAAACTCTGCAATACAAAAATGAAAGCTAAGTTTCTAAGTTTAGTGGCCACTGATTTTTCTGAGTGCACGACGGGGTGGCAGTCTCCCGCTTGACTTGTAATTGTATTTGTTTATGGCCATGTGGCTGCAAGTCTGTGTGTGTGTGTGTGTGTGTGTGTGGGGTGTGTGGGGGGGTGTGGGGGGGGGGGGGGTGGGAGTGGTCAGTGGTTAGGGTGGCTCATTTCAATGCCGCAACTTTTGATGAGACAGCGAGAGGGAGATTGAGGGAACTCTTGGAAAAGCATCGAGACCAGACGCTGCTTGCTGCACACACACAAGCGGAAGCGTCAAACACACACTCACACACACACACACACACACACACACGTATGCAACCAGCCAGCCAGTCAAAGTAACTAGGTTGGCAGCACCACTTGGCTTTGTTCCACACCCACTCAGCACCACCAAGAGCAGCAGCAGCAGCAGCAGCTCCACTTTGGTTCGCTTTGTTGCTTGTTATGCTAATTAGTTTTCGACGTTGACGTTTGGCAACAACGCCGGACGACGGAGACGGCGACGCTGAAAACGATGTCTTTAATTGGTTCTCATGTTGCCCATCGCCCATAGCCACCCCTCGCATACTGGTCGCTAACTTGGGCAAAATAAAAAGAAAATGGGGAAAATGGTAGCGAAATCAAAGTCAACAGTTTTGATAGTTTTTTTCTTTTCATTTTCTACTTATTAAATATAAACTTGTCAAAAATCTGTGAGAGAGAGAGAAACAAAGTGAGAGCGAGAAAGAGAGAATGTTGGTTGGTTGGTTATCTTAGGCAAGCCGAAAACTACACACCCTCACAGAGAAGAGTCAAGCTGATCTCATCTCAGTATTTTTCCATAATCTACAAATATAATATTTACAAATCTATCCGCATTTAAATTAGTTGAATGTTAATCCTGCGTTTAGCATGTGATTTATTTGTTTATTTATTTACTATTATTTATTGTTTATTATTTAATATTATTTACTGAAGTGGTTTTAACACACAAAATGTTAAGTTGCTAAATATATTAAGATACAACTATATATAATTTAATCTTCTTGGATTTTTAAGAAATATGTAGCTTTTGTAAAGTCGAAAAAAAATCGATCTAAAAAAATTGAGATATTTTCTGCTTTTTAGAAATAAATTCTAAATATAAGGAAAAAAGAAAGGAACAGTTTTAAAAAATTAGAAAGCCTTTCCTATTATTATTCTATTATATTTTAAAGTTTTCTACTATTTTATTTATTACTTTAGTTTTTGATTTTTTTACCAGTATTAAGTTGCCAAATGTGTTAATATTTTTATTGCAATATGTCTTTTGATGTCTCCAGTTCAAGTGTTTTTTACATATCTTTGGAGTCCTCCCGGGATTCGAGTTCAAGGAAAGATTCACGGCATCCGTTCAGTTAGCTGCGTAGTTTCAAACTCCTACGATTGCTGCTTTGGAAGCTGTGAAGAGTGTTCGAATAATTATTGGTCTGACTGTAATATTCATATTGTAATACAGAACCATGAACAAATATTTTTGACCGCTGACACTTTGCTTGTGCGACCACTGTGCATCGCAGCAGCAGCAGCAGCGGCAGGAGAAGCTGCTATTTACCACTTCTCCACTTGCCAGTTGGCAGCAAGTGCAGCTGCCTCTGACTGTAGCTCCAGTTTTTTTCTTGCCACTTTGGCACTGGCAATTAAGTGCAAACTGCATGCAACTTATTTGAGTTGCCATTGTTAGCAAAGCAGTCGCAATTTGAATCTTGCCACCCACCCAACCCCTCATCCAACTCATCTCCAACAGTATTGCAACTGTTGTCTCCTCTCAGAAATCGGTAATTTCGTTGTAATTGTGTGTGAACAACAGCCACAGAAATTCGAATAATCATTCCCGAATACGCTGAACGACTGAAACAAGTTGTGTGCAGAAAGGGTACCAATAAGTTGTGCAACAGGCTGGAAGGGCAGTCACTCCAGACAAGAATACTCACCTGTCTCTAATCTGCTGTTACAAAGCTAAAAGTCACGTTTTCCCATTGCTTGTGTATTCTCTTATATTCTCTCCTAATATTGTCATTATTATTAATATATTATTATTGAGCCTCTTGCACTTCCATCAATACTTCCATCGAGAATCTGTGTCGAGAAGAGATATCATACTTCATCTCTATGATGTGATTTGTGCTTTATATCTAGTTTAGCTAGCTGGCTTCGTAGTCCTACAATGTCCTGTCAAGAGACTAGTGAGAATTCCAAGTTCGTTTTTGATTATAGCCACCTGAAAGACATCTGCCATGCCACATCTTCAGTAAAAGTTAGTTGCACTAATTGCAACAAGCATCGAGTAAATTCGGGTCTGACTCACGCGTTTATCATATCAGTAAAATTGAGCAAATCTAAAATATTAATTAATAATGTCGCACTAAAGATATTCATATGCCATTCGTTGCGCAGGTGGTTTGCCTCTAGTTGAATACTGAATTTGGATCAAATTTGGGTCCAATTGCACAACTTAATCTTTATTCAGCTACAAAGCTTAGGCTAGCTTATTATTTAAGTCGAATACTATCACAGCTCAAGCTGTGACACACTGTTGTGGCACACACCACACACACACACACACACACACACACATGTGTGCTGCTTGTTCTGTTTTGCGGTTTATGGTTACTAGAATGCATTTCTAAAATGAATGCTTTGGCTGTGCATTGCAATTCTCGAATTCAAACTGAGCTCTTGATTCGCTGAATGTATTCCGTAAATAACCCCATCCGATGCTCGCACCTCCCTAATCACACTCATGAACACGCATGCAGCCAATAGCCACAATTGTGTTTTGCTGTGCCACCCGAAACTGTCAACATTTGCAGCTGGTTGGCAGGCCCAACTGTCCAGTGCAAACGTTATGATAATCACCGACAACGATGCGGCAGCAGGACCACATCGAGGAGCAGGAGCAGCCTGCTGAATGGAACCGAAGCCAGGTAATAAACAATTCCATTTACCGACAGCTGTCAGCAAATAATGAAAAATTTAATAAAAATATATACGCACACATGAACGCATCGGCGTCTGCACAGCGAGAAAAAACGTCTTACCACAATCAATCACTCACAATTCCAGCAAACAATACTTGACAGGTGAGTAAAATAAAAGCAGACTCCTTTTATACCCTGAACCCACCAGACACCAACAGTCAGAAGGAAGCATATCCGATTAAATTTAGTATATATATATAAATATATATTCTTGTTCAGCACCAACAGCCGAGTCTGTCTGTGAAGATGTCGACCTCGGAGTCTCAGCGATAGGAGGAGTTCCATAGAGACAAAGTTGATTTAATTTGATCGATAACTGCTTGCGCTTTACGAATATCGATACAAATCGATAAAGCTACACCCTTCCAATTGATATATAATATAACCAGATATATTATGGACCAACTGTGCAAATTTCATTGAGAACTTGTTAGCCAAAACACATTTTCCTATGTAAACTAATATTTGGTGTATTTTCTTTGAACAACTGAGATCGGTGTTGCTCCTAGTCGATCTGTCTCGACTAGAGCACTCTAACTGGTTTTGTGATTAGCTTTTTCAGATTTAGATTTCACTGGAAGTAAGTTTGTATTCACCCGTAAATAGTAAACGATCCGCCTTCAAATCAGATGAAATAATTTCAATGCACAAATCAAGACTCACTCGAGTTTTTCTGCTCGTGTAGTGGAGCATAAGGGGCAATCAGTTAACCGGACGCGAAGCATCACTCAGCTCTTCCAGCTGATGCTGTATGCTGATGACCATCGCACAGCGTCCACAGTCCGCAGTCCACAGCTGGACCCATCCGACCTGTCCACAAACTGTCCAAATATGTTTGGTTTGGTTTGGTTTGGTTTCGTTGCCTTTTCTGAGTGAATCGTTCCGCCAGCGCAACGCAACGCAACGGAATGAAATGGAATGGGGAGGGATGGGATGGGATTGGGATGGGATGTCCGAATTGGATAGGAAATGGGATGGAAATGGAATGGAAACGCAATGTTGAGCGAAAAATTGACATGCATGTAATTAGTGACATAAGGACATCGACCATTTGCCGACCATTTTGCTGTCTGGATCTGGATCGCTATATGCAAACTGCCTCACTGTCTGACCTGCACACACACACACACACACACACACTCACACACACACTCGCACACATATCAATTATGCCGTTTATGTCCACACGAACACTCAACTCTGACTTTTCCTCGCTTGTGTATAAAATTAATTTTCGCTTACGCAATAAAAAAATGCCCGAAATACAAAAGCAAACTAATAGTGGAGTTCACACTGGGTTCACAACGCACTTGAAATGACCTACAAACTTGGCATAGAAGGAGACAGAGAGAGAGAGAGAGAGACAGAGAGACAGAGAGAGAGAGTATCTTTTTCCACTTTTGGTAACCAAAACAAGTAATTAAAATTTGAGTCTGTATCTCTTATTGTGTTAGAGGTCTGCTAGTCAATGCTGATCAGTAATATATACATACTTATCAGGCGGCAGATGCTTCCTCTTGCCTGTCCAACACATGGATTCACTCAGCATCACGAACGACTAGCAGTGGTGAGAGAAATACTAAGCGATAACTGGATAGTTTCGTCAATGTGCTAACGAGTTTGTTAAGTTGTTGAGGGCCAAAAGGCCATGGAACCGCATTGTGGCATAGGGCATATCAATATTTAAGCGAATATGATGACAGCTACAACAAAAGAGGCAGGAGTCCAGGAGTCCGCTAGTCCTGGCGTCCTGCAGTCCTGCAGTCCAGAGACGACCAATGGAGCCCAGTGTCCTGTCTCGTCAGCATCCGCGCTGGTGTCGACGCTGACGTCGCCGTCACTTGTCACATTCACGTTGAGTCTTCTGACACGTCGACAAATTGTCAACAACGTTGCCACAGCATTTACCATGAAAGAAGCCGAAAACGGCAACAAAAAAAAAAGCAAAATTTTATGTGTCGAAAAAAAATGCAAAGGAAAATCGTAGTAAAATTGAGAGGAGGAATTGGAGGGTGCGTGGTGGGGCCGGTGATGGTTTTCACCAAAAACTGGTCATTCACACAACGCCATGGTGGTTGTCCTCTATTAGCTGCAGCTAGCAGCATTTCACGCTGGATGACGCAACATTTTATGCCGCTCACTGGATTTGCAACACTTAACAGCAGCAGCAGCAGCAGCAGCAGTAGCTGGTAGCAGCAGGACCCTGGTCCTGACCCTGCAGCTGAGTCCTTGCTGCAACTGGCGTTGGCGTCTGCCACATTTATCAACGCCTCGTTCAACAGCAGCAGCAGCAGCAGCAACGGAAGGGGAGGGGCGGGGAAGGGTTAGCTGGCGCCAGTGCAACTATTCAAGCTCTACTCGTACTCGTACTCTGCCTATAAAAATTTGTGCAGTTTTGCCCAAAATTTTGCTCGCTGATGCTACACCGAAAAATGCAATTCAGCACGATTTGCATTTTTGCGAACGGTTGGCGCGGCTAAGTTTGGCCTTGTGGTTGGGGAGGGGTTGCAGTCCGGACAGTCATCCATTGCCACTACATACATGGGTCAAGCCTGGGCAAATGTATGAGCGCGTGCCGAGTGCAACAATGAGTCCAGTCCCCTCTTTCGCTGCCCAGCTAAGTTGTCCAGCTAAGCCACCCAAAAAGGGCGACAATGTTGAAGAGATTTGGATTTGGATTTGGAGACCAAAATAAATGTACATCCGCATTCGCTTCAAATGCGTGATTAAACAACGCATTCCGAAGAGCAACAAATGGCAATCTAATCCAACAAGCTGAAGAACCGACTGCGGCATACTCTGATAGCAGCTGGGAAACCATCTGCTTGCCGAGTGATTCTGCCTCGACCAGTGAATAAACCATAACATGCCACTCAGAAAAGAAAAATATCCCCAACATTTTAGAAAGCCGCCATAAAATGAAAATCGAATTTAAAACTAGACAGATTTTCTTGCGCATATTTATGATTATTGATTAATATTTTCGATCATTAAAACCATGATTTTTGGAAAAGATCCTTTCTAAAATTAAGAAAGAAGTAATAAATTACCTGGCCTGGCCAAGTCTGTCGTCTGCCTTAGAAGTCGGGTGGCTCTCTAGGAAGTCACCCAACTCACGAACCAAGAGTGTCCTTCCGAGGAAGCAGAGATGGACGTCGCTATTCATTCTAAAAGCTCTACTTACCCAGAATAAGCCTAGTTTGAAAGCCCAGATCGGGTTTACTTTAAGAATTATCTTAGCACTTCTGAAATGAAGCTTTAAGCTGAATGAATGGCAGTAGATAACAATCCCCCGATCGGTACACACTTTACTGAATAAAGCAGAAGTCGGAATTAGCCATCAACTTTCCTTATAGCAATTCGGGCTTTGTCGCATTGCGATTATCGATTTTTATCGCTTTTGTAGCCCCCTTATGGACATAGTAGCCCAGGTTTAACGCTTTGTCTTACGGGTTTCCATGATGTGAGCTGATTTCTTGATGGTTCCTTGACTTGAGATTGTCCGGATTCCTGGACAGTTGTGGAGCAATCGAGTAGTCGAACACTCGATTTGAAAGAGTCTCACTGCCTTTAAGCAGAATGCGTGGAACATGGCGTATACACAATATTTATTCATTTTATGCTCAAACACAGACAGTGAATAAATTGCTGGCACATCGGAAAATTTACATTTAAAAAAGACTTTGCCGTTTCAAAATTTCTTCAAATACTGCATTTTTAGATTTCATTCGTTGATTCCCTTTTTGTTTTTGTTATTTTTGCAGTGTGACAATTTAAGCCCAGTTTATGCTTTTTGCATATTTTTGAACGTAAACCAATTGAAATCTAACAACACAATGGAAATGTTAAATGGGAAAGGACTTGTGCAACCGATTGTTAACTGGCTTTTGTGGCAAGTTGAGCCGGCCGCAAACAATTGCAATGTTTTTGGGGGCATATTTATTAAGTAGGCGCCGTTAAGGTGTCGTCTCGAGTCTATCCTTCGGATGACTTGCCAGCCACGATGCTTCATATATACAAATATATTTTATCACAAGCGATTTTTCTGCCCCTTCACGCACACACCACCAACCAAAACCCCACCCACCACACCCCCAACACCGCAACGCCTTCAAACATTAATCAAGGCAAAAATGCAGGCAAAATTTCCATGCGAATGTGTTTCGAGTGCCTTTTACAGTTATAAATTTGGGCGCACACACAGCTCAACTCGAGGCATGCCACACACACACACACACACACACTTACGAGTGGCACGATGGGAAAAGTGTCAAGTTGATGCCAACAGCAACAGCAGCAGCAGCAACAACAACAACAACAGCAACAGCAACTGATGTGCCGCCTTCGTACAGGTGGAGTGGGCGTGGCTGGAAGTCCACCAGCCCAACAAGCATCTAATGACTGCGTTGACGGCGCCATTTCCTCGACAAAAAACGCACACACACACCTCACACACACACACACACACATCTAGACACACACACACTCATCTACACACACACACACACAAATAGTACTTTTGCACTTGAAAAAGTTTCCCATTGAAACTACTTTTGAGTATTGGAAAATGTTTGAAAATAATACGCAAGTTGTGAACTTAATTGCATTTTGCATTTATTCAATAATTCGATATTTCAATATTTACAGTTTTTGAGTTGTGC
The DNA here is from genome assembly GCA_035043445.1 of Drosophila silvestris. Taxonomy (NCBI): domain Eukaryota; kingdom Metazoa; phylum Arthropoda; class Insecta; order Diptera; family Drosophilidae; genus Drosophila; species Drosophila silvestris. Next base: position 14,694 of record JAWNMZ010000074.1, read on the forward strand.
CAAAATCCATTCTAAGATTGTGTTTTGGTTTTTCGAGATCAGTTATTCTCCCAAAAATTACCACTTAATAGTTGTATTATTCACTCTCAATTCAACTTTAAAAGCACAACTTGAACTTGAAATTTTTGGGTCAAGTTTGCAATATTCAAATCATCTCTATTAGAATACTATTCAAAATTGTGAGTACTCTTTCAGTTCAAGAAAGTCACAGATTTATTTACGCAACTCTATTTTAAGAAAAGAAAACCTCAGCAAAAATAGATAATTGCATTGATGCCCTGCTGCAGATAATAAGTGACCGCTGTATATAGCTATATAAGGCTGGGATTTACAGTAATTAAATCAGTTTGGATTTATATTTATATATATGGTTTATAGCACCAAGTCACCAAATCGAGGAGCTGAAAGAGATGCATTTTTTGCAAGCAGCTTGGCATCGATTTGGATGGGAATGTGCCGCAATAGTTTTGCATTGCTACCCACATATTTCTCACAGTGTATGTCTAGTTTATAATAATGTTGATGCTGCTGCTGTTGTTGTTGTTGTTGTTGTTGTTGTAGGCATCGCTTAGTTGCTAAGACGATGCCGACAGTTGGACCTGAGTCTTTAGACAAGTCAAGCGAACTGAAGTTAAGGCACGGGTGTGCTCCACTGACAATGATATGTGTGTGCTGCCAAGCTGAGAGTACTCACACACACACGCACACACACACACACACATTCTGTCAAGGCCACACACACACACAGCGAGAGACAGAAAGACAAGCGGGAGTAGAGCAAAGGTGTCGTTGTGATGCAGGGATTGCGGGGGTGGTGCGGGGTGTGGGGAGTGTGGCATGCTGCTCATAGCAGAGAGAGACGCTTTTGCAACGGAAATATTGTTGACAGTTGTGGCACATTATCATACGAGGAGGGCTGTCCCAGGCGCGCTCCTCGTAATTGCTCAACATTTGTCGGACGGCATTTAAAAGCAACTGGAGACAAGTACACTTCCATATCCATGTGTGTGTGTGTGTGTGTGTGTGTGTGCGTGTGTGTGTGAAGCACACTTGCCTGCCCCACAACCAACATTGAGAATAAGACGCGTCGTTATGGATGCCCTCGCATTATTTTGCCAATTAGTGGTTGCAAATTCGAGTTCAAAACATTTAGAAACACTGCCGTCGAAAGGGTGGGTGTGCGAGTGTGTGTAGATGTGTGTATTTCGCGAATGCATATGGACAAAACTTATTAATAAACTAACATTTAAAGCTGTGCAAGATATCAATGTGTGCAGCTACGCCCCAAATTATAAAAGTGATATTGAAAAAAGTTGACAATGCTCAAAAATTGTTCCTCGCATGTCGAAAGTGTTATTGTTTCATGAATTATAGTATCTTAAGAAGTAATTGGTAAGTTTTTCTTTTCTTAATTTTCCTCGAATTGTTTTCTTCCCTTCGGATGTATTTTCAAAGAAAAGCCGTACAATTTTCACATTGAAAATTCACTGAATAGGTTAAACGTTGCTAAAGAACATGCAAGATTTGATTCTGCTCCAGTGAGTCAACCAAAATACTACAATTTTACATGTTATTTAATTAATTTGTTACAATTATTACTTACTATTATTACTATTATATAATAAATAAATTGGCAGCGGCTTTTCATGGTTAGACATTGATTTAGTTATAAAGTACACAAAAGTAAGTTCTTTCTTAGCCTAGCTAGCTTTAGTTAAGAACAAGCAATTAATCAATTTGAATTCAAAACGGTCTGAAAAGTTTTCAATTTGTTTTTGAACTTGCCATGACGATGCCAAGCTTTAGTAAAGCTTTGCAGTGGCTTTTATTAATGAAAGCGCGCACAGTGGCGCCATCTAGCTGTAAGTTTGCAAATGGTTCAAGTACGCGCTGTGCCAAAAAAGCTCTGCTGCAAAGCTCAAATTCAAATAGCAGGGATTTTTGCCGAGAGTAATTTCCAGATGACTTTAAAACAAGTGGCTGGCAGACAAATTAAAATGATCGATATTCGCAAAACTGGATGCTGATAAATAATGTACACATAATTTACAACCTCTTTATGCATTTGAGCATTTTGAATGGGTTCAGGGGCATGCCACAGAATCACATCAGTGAATGCCATGTCAAAACTAAAAGATTAATCGATTTTTGTGTGTTAAGTCTTTAATTTCTTTTTTGTTTGCGAATATTTATAAAATGATTCTGACAAATTAAAAGCTATTAAAAAAAATATAAAAAAAAAACATATTCACAATGAATTGACTAAGTTCAAGATTATATATATGAATAATTAAATTAGGAGCTCTTGTGTGGCTGTATTTGAAGGAGTATATCGTCGGCGTTGCGGAACTTGAGCGAGATGCCCTCAACGAATTGGAGCTGCTCCAGTTGGAAATCGCTTTCGAAATCAAAGGTGGCCAACAGCTTGACCAGGAACACCTTCATGATGAAGAAGCTATAACGACGACCTGTCGATGGATCAGTGAAACAATTCATATACATATATATATATATATAGATCAATATCATTGTACAGGTGCGTCAATGTGACTCACCGATGCAGGTGCGCAACCCCTTCGAAAAGGGCAGAAAACTGTAGGAGTGTCGGCGCTGTGAATACTTCAAGTGGTCTGGCTGCTCTCCATTCTGCTCATTGGCCTTTTCCTTTCCCTTTGCTTTCTGCTGGTCATGCTGCTCCTGTTCCTGTTCCGGTTCCTGCATGAAACGTTGCGGATCAAACTGGGTGGCCCTCTCGCCCCACCAGCGCTCGTCGCGTTGCATGTTGAACGTGTCGAGCACAATGATCGTATTCTGTGGCACAATCGCCGCCCTGCCGGCCAACTGAAAGTCCCGGCTGACATGCCGCAAATTCATCGGCACCGTGGCCAGCAGCCGCAGCGCCTCATTGACAAAGGCATCCAGGTAGCGCAGCTGCTGCAGCTGCTCCACTCCCACATAGCTGGCATCGTTGCCGTGCGGCAGGACGCTCTCAATCTCCGCTCGCAGCCTCCGCTGGCAGTCGCCCTTGTTGGTCGCCAGACACAGCAGCGCTATCATTATGCTGTTTGAAACCGTCTCAAAGGACTGCGGATAAATTGGAATCGAGCATAGAATTTCATTACATGTTTCTCAATTTTGGAAAGAATTCAAAAATATATATATTGGCTTTGCATGTCTTAATAGAAAATATTTCTAAGATTTGTAGAAGATTTTCTATTTATATTTGGAAATTAATTCCAACAAAATACAAAAGTTTCTAGTTTTGAGGACGATTTTCGAAATTTCAATGCGATCTATTTTCAGAGTGTCTTATTTATATATGGTCTTTTACTCACCACCAAAACCATGGACTGTGCCTCATCCTCGATGTCCTGGAGCGTTAGTTCTCCATTGGCGGCCAGGCGGAACATCTGTTCGATGAATATGCGACGCTGCCACGGCGTATCCTCGTCCTCCTCGATGGCTTGGCGCAGTTGCCAGTTGCGGTGCTTGCGCTGCACAATCTGTGCCACAAAGTCCACAAGCAGCTGGTTGCACGCCTCCGCCTCCGCATAAAGCTGTGGCGCCAAAAGACGATGCAACAAATCGATTTGCAGCCAGGGCTTCACAGTTTTAATAGCCGAGATTTCGAGCAGCCTATGCAAAATACGGCATACATATAACGGCATTAGTATACACTGAAAAAAAACTACTCATGCTCAATGCTCGAGAGCGGCTCAAATGGACCAATGGAGTCTGCTTGATTTTGTGTATAATCTATATCATTTACAAGGCTGAATTGCTTTTTTTACAAGCCTAAAATTGAGTGTAAAATTGTAAAAGTCGAAAATTACGTTCGAAAAAGATGAAAAATTCGATCTTAATAATGTTGAAAGCTTGATTTTATACAAACGAAATTATCAAACTTGCACTGCTACTTTAATGAAATTAAGAAGTACTTTAAAAAATGTGAAAAGAGCTCAGATACTCTTCAGCTTCAGCTTTTGATAAGACATTGATTTCGAGAATGTGGAAATGTTGCCTGAGGAAACCAACAAAATTTATGATTGTCTAAGAAATGCAATTCACAATTGCTGCTTGTCGCAACGATGCTCTAAATAAAATAGCGTCTATTTTTTCAAGTGTATACACAGATACACTGTGCGGAGCACTCACCGCTTGTAGGTGGTGGCGATGTGGGCGTCATCTGCTTGCGTGAAATTCGTCGGTGTTCCCATAATGGTGACTGCAATAAAAGGTAACGAGGTGTTAAACCAAAAACAGAGACAGCAGGCACACACACACACACAGAGAGAGAGAGAGAGAGAGAGAGAAGTGTGTGAGTGACAGAGATAGATAGAAGTGGAGGCACATGTGTGGCATTCAAATAAAGCCAGCTGACAGCAGGCACAGAAGGAACCATAACATCAGCTCCTGTCGTCATAATTTGACAGACGACCCGCTAAACCTCGACAGTTGAGCAGCCACCCAACCCACCCACCACCCAACCACTTTGGGGCTTGCACTGCTTGCCTCGAGCCAGCTGTTAATGGCCAGCGCTAACCATTTTATCCAGCAAATTGTCGAATCTCAAGTAATTAAATTTGGCCTCAAATTGAAGTCAATCTCTGGCAGCGAATACTTCAAGCACCACCAGCAAGTGTGTGGCATAGATAGCTAGATAGTAACACTAACTGATGCATATGAATTAATAACTGGAAAGTTCAGTTATCATTTGCCTGTGATGGAAATGAGATTGGTTGAGCAAAATAAGAAAGATCCATTTAAAATACCGAAGTTGATCTGCTGACAGCTAAATTCTAATCCCAAGTTGGAAATATTATTCTGTTTGTGTATTAATATATATATATATATATATATATATAAATATATATATGTTTTTGTGAGATTTAATTATAATGAGTTCTTGTTTGAGCCCAAAATATGTTGGTCTAAACTAGTTGAGTTCGGTGATGGTAATATTATTTAATTAGTTTATTTGTTTAAGAACAATTCTGGATTGAGCCAAACATAGTTTTTTAGTTTAGTTTAACTTTTTCTTATTTGTTTTAATTTTATTCAACAATTTGCGTCAATCAAAAATGCTGATTTATCTGTCTACTTCTATATCGATCCCATAACTAAAGTGTTTCTGCCGATGGTTCCTATGGCATCTATATGACAGAGTCGAGTCACCGAAGCAAAGAGACTGATTTGTGTCAAGATTCATCAATATAGAGTTGAAAAATGGATATAAAACTGACATGCCTATATCGAGTCGGCTAGTGATGTTGATTAGGAATATATATACACAATGAGATCAATACTTAACCTTGGTGACCAAATTATAATACCGAATACCATCCACAAAGGTGAAATAAAATTGCTTTAAAGTCTTACGAATACAACCAGCAAGAAAAGGAAATTGTTCTATGTCAGCTATATAATATTGTATTCCGATCTGGCCAGAAAGTTATTAACTGAAGCCTAATGTCGGATTTGTTACAATCTTCAACAAGATAGCCTTTAAGCTGACTGCGTTAGGCGGATAGATGGCCTATGTATATATTGATGCTGATCAGGAATATATATAACAACTACAAAATGAAAACACCTCACGAAATATGTCACTTATTTAGTGATAATAGTAGATACCCTATATATAGTTAACGGTTCTTTTGCAATCAGAAATGCAATTGGCCACTTTCCCCATGGCCCTCTAATCATAATTTACGTTATCCATTACCCACTCCCGCACCGCACCACTCCCTGCCCCCCGCTCCAACTATTGGCTGTGGGTGGCGACCATCGACACTCTCCGAATGACTCTGGCTTCCTCTGTTTGGGATTCCGCGTACGTGAGCCGCATGGAAACTGGACAAACGTGTCGCGACCCGAAGGGCGTCAGCGCCACCAAACTACAAGCAGCACACAGCAGCGTTCAACATAATAGTACCACTACGAATCAAATGTGAAACGAATTCTTGCTCGCCTGCTAAAAGACATATTTTGCCTTAATTTGCCATCAATTTGGACAAGTTGAGTAACAAAACAATTAATCACGAAATGAAAACTTTGCGAGTATCAAAGTTATTTGGAACATGGAATACTCATATATCACACTATATATATAATATTCAACTTAATTTAAGAACAACAGCTTCAAACTGACTATCAAAAACGTATACAAATTGTTGGGCACAGCAAAACTAACCTTTGCTTGGCATTAGTTGGCACACTATTATTACTGCCATGATATATATATATGCTATGTTGGAGATATCAAAAAACATACACACACACACACATACATATATGTAGATCTGGATGTGTAGTTGTGTGGTTTACGATTTGAGGCACTACTCACGGCAGGATACCTCCAGGACGGCGCGGCTGAGCATATCCTCGGCGTCCTTGAACTTAACCGCCTGGCCATGCAAATGGGATTGGGTGGCAAATTGCTCGACCAGCTGATTGCCAACCGCATTGAATACATCAAAGAAACTGACAACGATATTGTGATTGAATGCCGGATTCAGTTGTTTGCGGCGCAGCTTCCACTTTTGACCTGCAACAAGCAATTAATTCACATCCATCAATCCCAATTATCGCCCAACCCCACCCCCAATTACCCCGTGCATGTAGCAGGCCGCGTCGGGCAAAGAACCCCTCCTGCATGAAGGTCTTGTCGAGGCACTCGGGCGCATTCAATATGCCCTCCATGCCGGCCGGATCGTCTATATAGAGCAGCGCCCGAGTCCCGATCAATATCGCCAATGGTCGCTGGAAGATCACCCGCATACGCGTCACCTTATCCAGAATACCTGAAGTAATCAATTAATCAATTAGGCACTTCAAATACCACTTCTTACAACTTAAATCTTAAATCTATTCAAGGCATTAAATGGCAAACATTTTGAACTTGAACTGTCGCCGCAGACTACCACGCTGCTCAGCAGTGGTCGGTGGTAGTCGAGTATTATGGGGAACTAGGAATTAATCATAAATTTTGGGGAGCACTCAACTGTTCGGATGCAAATTGATGCAGAGCAGGAACCAGAGTAGGGGCTGCTGTGCCACACCCCGCCAGCCGTTCAGCTGCCAGATGAGGCGCCAGCATTTGCGCTGTTGGAAGCCCAACAGCAGCGCCAGCAGCGTGCCACAAACCCACATTGCCACATACAAGTGCATCGTTGTGGTTGTTCTTGTTGTTGTTGTGGTTGTTCTTGTTGTTGTTGTTGCTGTTGTTGTTGCGGTTGCCGCTTAATGCGGTGCTTTGTAAGCAGCTCAGCTCTTTAACCGTCGTTGTAGCTGCCGCTTTTCGATTTGTGATTTGTGTTTCGATCCGTCCGTTCGCTTGGCCAACAAAAACGCAACTGAGCCCAAAACAAAAAAAGCAAAACAAAAAGTAACTCAAAAAAAGTCGTCAGCAACGAGCCAACAGACAATATCGAAATCAATTGTGGCATATTATTCATTGCGGGTTTCTCATTAATTAGCCCTGCAATGCACATTTGGCTACCCTGTTCCAAGAAAATATGGCTATAATAACCAAACATCAAAAGCACTTTAAAGTCGAATATAGAGTGATATATATATATATATATATATATATATTCAAGAAAGAAACCATCTTAGGTCTGGCATATATATTTCTGATTCCAGTGCATTATTCGTTTAGCAGGCAATGCCTGTTCCAGAAGTCTTTGGCCAATTTCTTCTTACCTACATCAACAGTTCGTCTATAATATATTGCTCTCATACGATCCGATTCCAACTAGCTTAAGCGTAATACAATATATATAAAATATATTTATTGAACAATAAATGAGTACTCCATATTTAACTGCAGCGTATCTCCAAGTCGAGCACTCTCCACTTGCACATGCTTATTTGTTTTAATTACAGATATCTATTTTTATATATGTGCACATACATATTTATTTTTGGGCAACACTACGTGGACTTTGCGTCGTCGACTCGAGGCTCAAGCTCAGCTCAAGTACAAATTATATATAAACACGCATAAATATGAATATATAAATCAGCCCTTTGAAATTGGCTGAACGTCTATGGTGAAGTTGTGCAAAAGTATGCAAGAGCCAGAAGAAGCATCGCCGACTCCATAAGATATATATATCTATATCATTACTATATCTATATATATATATCTATATCTATCAGCATTACTAGCCGAGTCTATTTAGCCCTGTCAGTTTGTATAAACAAGCGGAGCTCAGAGATTAAAAGAACTAGAGACTTCAAATTGGTAAAAAAAAAAAGCACTCGAATACCAGCTTAAACACAGAGCTATGCACATCTATTAACCTATGCAGAGGGACCGATTATAATGTTGTTCCGATACACTCTTTTCGGAACAAACAATATTAATTCTGGCTTCATTTAAAGTTAGACTCCGATTTCAATTCTGAGGTTGCAACTCTAATTAAAATGCTAATCTTAACAATTGTGTCTTTTATGGCTATCGGAAATCGATTTGTATCGATAGCACAGTCGATAGAATGAAATAAACTCGATCTGCTTGTGGCAAACGAAATCATTTATTCCAAATTTGAATATATCACTGAGATGCTTTCATATGCAGACAGACCGATAAATCGATCGATAATCGGCTCGAGTGTTGATGCTGGTCAAGAATACACGGATATATATACATATACATATATATATATATAATACTTCCTACTGCCTCTCACTTTTACTCACGCGCAAATTATATTTTTGCCATTTTGAATGGGTTCCGGGCATAAAGCTACGTGGCTCATGGAAGCTCGTGGAATTTATAGAAAACTGTATGAAAATTCTTTTGCTTGGGGGCCACAGCAATAAGGAAATGTAAATCGCATAAATGGTGAGACGCAGAGAGACAGCGGAATGCGAATGTCGCATTCATTAAGAGCCAAACGGCAAAAGGCAAAGGCACAACGCACAAGGCAAAAGACACGAAACCACAATAGAAACGAAATGTGGACCTTAACGTCATTGATGACTTGACGAAAAGGAGACAGCACAATTAGAAGTTAAGCAGAAAGACAGAGCGAGAGAGAGAGCGAGAGAGCGAGCGAGAGAGCGAGAGAGAGAGCGGAGTGGAGGTAGTATAAAGAATTTCTTGATTAAGTTATGGGGAATGTCAAAAGCTCCGAGCACAACGCAAGCCAGCATGAGTGTCTGTCTCTGTGTCTGTGTCTGTGTCTCTCTCTCTCACTCGCACACACACACACAGCTGCTTTCGCTCTCTTTCGCACCAGGGTCAAGTCAATAAAGCATACTGATTAATGTCAAATTGTTGTTGTTGTCGTCGCTTTTTGCATAAATTATGCATAAATCGCAAACATTTTGCCAGCTGTTGTTCCCGTTGTTGCTCCTTAAAGAACAAATGCCGAATGCGTCGCAATGTGTCCCAGTCATCCCAACTCCCCCTGTCGTCCCCTGTCGTCCCCTGTCTCTGCTTCTTGTCGTCGCGCACATTTTGAGCCTCAGACCCCTCCCCCCTCCATGTTGGTACCAGCACGAGCATTTAAGCTGTTTTAAGTCGCTTAACACACACTGCAAATAAAGCAATCAATATCAATGCAGCCCTCAACTTTGAGATACCCTTTAAATTAGAGCTGCAAGAAAAAAATTGTGCGAAATTTTTTTAACAATGAAATATATTTTTTCGTTGTTATTTAAGGAATGATAAATGATTTGTTTCAAGAAATGAAGTCTTTATTTTTGTTATTACTTTGCTTCAAATACATTGAAAACCTTCGAATCTATAATACTTAGTACCACTTTCCAGGGAAAGTCTTATTTAATATATTGTCTAAGTTTTCGATATATCGATATATTATCAATGTTGGAATAATCATTTAATAATAATCGTTTCGTCCTAATGAAGTCTGTTGAAAGTTTCAAATATGATTAAGTTATACGTTATACGTATTAATTACATGTTTTTTTCAGTAGCCGAACTTTATGATCGAAACGAAATCATTTGTGATATAAAGGTATATATACAGCGGCAACCTACCAAATACATTGCTGATGCAACATATTCTTGTAAATAAAGTAAAATATTCTATGTGTGTATCAAATCGATAACATTTCGATAACTCGATTAGCATTCCCATCGCGAATCCGAGTTACGACTAACGGTTAAGTTGACTTAACTAAAGTCAAAGTGACTCAATTTTGACTGGCTGACTGAATGTGTCAGTCGCATGTTGTTGACCTCTTAACCCTTTTCTTTCGACTACCCTGTACTACATAATAAGGGTAGATTATCCATACACCTATATTAATATAAATATCATATATATAACACATTTGCTTAGATTTTTCAAATTAAATATTTTATTCACATTAGTTATTAAATCGTCACATTATCGGGGATAAGTAGTCAGTAACATCAGTATATAGGGTGTCTGCTGTGCCAGCATGCTCGGCTTGAGCATGCTTTCTTATTTTCACATTTTTTTTCTTTTCACTGTTTTTACGCTTGATGCCGAAAATGCGGAAAAGCCATCATAAAAAGTGAAAATACGAGACAGCGGAAGCAAAAAAAAACAACAAAAAACAACAAAATACAACAACAACAACGACAACAATCAGCGGCAAAGAAATTGTGATTCTGTGTATAAATTTAATTTCCCCGCATGAGAATTTGACATAATCAAATTTTTTAAATGCAAGCAATTTAAGGCCACGCTCGAGAATAAAAAAACCCAAAAGGGAACAGGATGGGCGGAAAGGGGAATGGGAATGGCAGGGTTGCCCTTGCCCAGGAAAGGCAGGGAAGGCCGAGGAGGGGGAGGGGGAGAAGGAGGCGTGTTTGGGGTTTTGGGGGTTTCTTGTGTTGACTTTTGTGTATGATGGGTCGTTGCCTGCGTTGACATATGAAATATTAACGGGTCCAACGCACATCATACAAAAGTCAACTGCATGGGCGTGCCAAAAAGGGGCTGGCTTGTAGGGGGTTCGCCGAGGGGTGGGGGGACTTGGGCGGATCGATGTTGGGGTTTGCGCGCAATTTAAAATCAAGCATGAAAACAAATCTGCTTTAACGAGACAAAGTCGCGTCATCTGTAGACATGTGGGTCACCAGGGCTGGAGGGAGGGGAGGGGGAGGGACTCATAAGGTGTGACAGAGTTGCCAGACTGCTAAGCCAAATATTTGACAAACCAACAAACTTGCAACCAGTCTGCTTGCAAATCAATTAGTGCCCAAGCAATTTTGTACACTTGATGAAAATGTATTGATGATATTTGTCCCGTTATGGAACCATTGTCTACAAATAGCTTAAAGCTATTGCTCAAATGTGGAATCTTTTCGTTTTTTCAGAGTATCTCTTCAGCTTAATAGAATCGAATGCAAAAATATGGCAACATCAATTTATGAATTGAGCAATATGACAAAGTTTGAACTAATCCAAAATTGTATTTCAATTACAGTGGGGAAAATGTCGTAATCTATGTAAAACCCAATTAGCATGCGCTAGTCAGGAGAGCTCGACTGAAGAGAGGATTCGACTAGCAGAGACAGAAAGAGAGAGAGATATCGTTAACCAAATCTGCGTTTGTTATTCGATCACAATTCTCAGTAATATATCAGTCAATATGTATCTTATTTCGATTGGAAGGCTATATCTGTACAATGGTATCATTTATTGCTAGCGGTAATCGATTTATATCGATGAAATAAACGGAGTTTCGATGTGATATACGAGAACTTAGACAGCAAATTCGATATAGGACTCTGGCTGTCTATATTTTCTAAGATCAGCCTTACAATAGAGTATGGGCTTAATGATCGGACTAAACAGAGAAATGTTGAAATCGATAATCAAATATGAACTTACCGTTATAACATAAACTGTGGACAATGTTGTTTGGCTTCATGTGTGACGAACAACGAACAACTTGTTCCTTTTCCATAATTATTGTATGTGTGTGTGTGTTTGTGTGTGTGTGTGTGTGGGTGAATGGTGCGTAGATAAATGTTTTAGCAAAATGAAGATGAAAATGAAAATGAAAATGAAGATGACACTGGCGCTTGCCGTTTGGCTTTCGCGGCTTGGAGGGGGACTTTAATGATGCCACACGTTGCTCACGCAGGGGCGTGGTTGGCTTTTTCGTTGCCAGGGGGGCCGGGGGGTCTTTGGAGGAGGCGAGGCGCCTGATTAAATGTGCTTGGCATGCGTGTGTGCGCAAATGCAATGGCAAGCAGCCAAAGCAGATGATTACATGGCTACACTCGGAAAAAAATCACTCAGAAATGAAATAAGAATCCGGCAAATGTTTCGTTAATGTTTTGAGCTTAAATATTACTTTTCACTTTTAGCAAATATATATAAATTGAAATCAATAACAAAGCTATTTAAATGAAGCACCTGCTTTGCCTTTATTTGCTGTTGTCTGATGGGACTTTTTCTCAGTTCTACTTTATTTGATTTGCTCATTTTGGGTTTTCATGAAATTATGTATTTAATTGAATTCATAAGTTTAATTAAAATAAATTCATAAATAATGTGAAAGATTCGCAATATTTTTGAGTTTCACTCAATGCCAAGTTTTGAGCCATAAGACGAATGCTCGATTCTTAATTTCTCGTTTATTGTTTTTATTTTTTTCGTTAGTGCAAACACACACACACACACACACACCGCTGGAGAGTCGCACAACTAGCCGCATGACTGGGTTGCAACGCCTCCTCGTCGCGTATTTATTTTACGTTACGCGTTACGCTTTACGCGTTACGCTGTTACGCTGCGTTACGCGTGTTGCCTGCCACTTGACTCTTCTCGCTTGACTCTTCTCTCTGCACAAATTTCGATTCAACACAGACACACACACACATATGCGGGTATATATATGTATACGTATATATATATATATATATATATATATATACATATTATCGTGGAGGCAGCTTTGTCCTGGTCACGCTTCGCTAGACTTCCTGCTTGGGGAGCCATCGCTTATCGCTCATCCCAAAATGACGCTAATGGAATCAGGACGCTTGTAGCCAAATATTCACTGGGCTCAGACCCAAAGGCCACAATACATAAAACAGATTGACTCACTGACTCACTGACTGACTGAGTGATGAGCATATTCATATTTGATCAACGTAAGCAGCTTAGCGGTATCAGCCTTGACTTGGTCCTCAGATTAAAACAGCTTTTCAACTTCAATACACCTTTTTGGGTCAAAATTCTAAACAGCAATGATTAAAAAATACACATACATCAAAGATACACATATATCTATATATCTATATATATATATATACATAGACATAGATATACATACTTTTTTCCATCAAGTCCATCACGCTGGCAGTGCTGCAATATATTTTCTATATTTTGATAGCGCAGAGCGAGAAAATGTGTATTTAATTTCTACAGGCAAGAAAAAAGAAATAGTCAACAAATTATTACTGCGGCTGCATTTATAATGCCAAGAACAAATTTGAAATTAAAAAAAAAAAACGGAAAAGGATTGCTCGGAGCCAGGATATTGATTGTTCTGCAACTTTGCCACGCGAATTGCTATTTTTCTCTGGTGGCTATCAAGTTGCTTATTGTAAAATATAATTAGTAAACATAACAGGCATTTGCATAAAAGTATAAACAGACACAGAATACGAATACGAATATGTTGAAAGAGATACACACAACACAATTAACACATGTCCAGTTATACTTATACGTATATAACTATATTTAATACACATCATATTTATTTATTAAATATTACAATTATTTTGTTCGCTTAGACATTTAAACACGAGGCGGGGAAGTGTTTGTTTATTACTTTAGTATTACTCAATAATTACCTCTGCTATTTCCTGTTCAATTTTATCCCCTTACTTTAAAGTAAATATATTTCTTATATTTAAATGGTAGAGAAAGTATATATAAAAATGATTGTATTATGTATACATATCAATGATTTCAATGACTTTGTTTTTTCTTTTAATCTCGCGATTCTTATTCTCAACTGGACAGCTGAATCGACTCATTTCTGATTCAATATGCTATATATATATATATATATATATATAGCTACCAATGTGATGGCATGCTTAAGCTTATGTATTCAGCTGAATCAACAGATTGATTGTTAAACTTTTTGCCGATTAGCTCGAAGAATACACGAACAAATAAAACACGAATTTTTATATGTATATTGAATAGGGGGATTTTGCTAAAAAGAAAAACCCAAACCCAGCAAATTCAATTCAACAGACACGTGCTGCAGTTCTTTCTCTCTCCGTCTTCTTTCTTTAATCAAGTTGTAAGGCAGGCTATTGATCTCTCTCCCTCTCTCTCTCGCTCTCTCGCTCTCTCTGTGTGTCGCTCTTTCTGTTTTAAATTATGCTCACTCCCTATTTGCTTGCAGGCGAATGCGCTGACGTTTTGACGAGCTTTGCTGCCGCCAAGTTGAGATCAGATCAACTCTGCTTCGATCAGTCCAAATCGAGCGTTCAAATGATGCGGACGTTATCGCTAATCGTGTTGGTTTTCGTGGCGGGTGTTGCGGCGGTCGCTGCTGGAGGCTGCGAACTACAACTGGGTGAGCCGAAGCCGATTGTCGTGAAGCGATTCGGCAGCAAGACGGCGATCGTCAGACGAGCACTCGATCGCCTCAGCATGTCGCTGAACGAGACGACGACGATTCACTGCCCGACGGGCATCAGCTTCACCGTAAGCTACAATCAGGCGACAAAACTGAACGTGGCTACTGCGGAGCTGCGCTGCACCGAGGAGGGCATCTATCTGGGATCCGGCAAGGTCATTCAGCAGCCGCGCACTAGTGGAACTGTCAGCTGCTCTAACGGCTTCAGCAGCAGCCTCTATGAGAGCAACAGCAGTTTGATTGGCTGCCCTGACGATCAGATGACGCTGCTCGTCGGCTATCGGCTACAGGGCTTGCCCGACGTAAAGATCCTTGGCATTTGCTACGATTTGAGTGCAACGCGTTTGCAATTCGTTAGCTTTTTATCTTCTGCTGCGACCAATTTACTCGTTGAGCTGAACACTGAGAACGAGTTGAACGACTTGCACCTAGACGTCTATATCGGCAGTTTGAGTACATATTTTCGATTTCCCACTCAATCGGAATTTAAGCAGATCCAACAGCAGCCGCAACGTCATCTGGGTGATCTCTTCAACGCGGATCTCTTCGAGTATGCCAGTTTGCTGCAGGATGCGGAGCAAAAGCGCAAGCTGAGTGCATATAACGATATGCTCAGCATTGTTTGGCTGCGCTCTCTTCGCTCGGGCAACTGGCAACACTTTTGAGTGCTCTGCGTAATGCGCACGCTGACTTTGATGTGCGCTTGGGTGTTTCGGGCATGGCAACGCTGCCGCTGGCGTATAACTGTAATGCCACTCGGTCGCTGCAGTTCGTGGGCAGCACCGAAGGCACTTCGGTGCCGGTGCCGAAGCACATTTGGGCGCATGTCCGATCGCTGTATCCTACCGGCAATGTGCACGATGAATTTGTTGTTGTTGCCCACAATTCCCCATACGTAAGTTTCTCTCTCTCTCTCTCTGTCTCTGTCTGTCACTCTTTCTGTTGTAAATTATGCTCACTCTCTATTTGCTTGCAGGAGAATGTGTTGGAGCTGAGCTCTTTCTGTGCGGACATCTGCTCTGAGATACCCTGGCTGAGCGACACTCTCTTCGGCCAGCTGCATTTGGTGCCCAACTATGGCGTGATGCACTGCTGTCGCCTCGATCAGCTCAATAAGCTAACGGACT
The DNA here is from genome assembly GCA_035043445.1 of Drosophila silvestris. NCBI lineage: Eukaryota > Metazoa > Arthropoda > Insecta > Diptera > Drosophilidae > Drosophila > Drosophila silvestris. The sequence continues at coordinate 30,443 of JAWNMZ010000074.1, forward strand.
TTCCGTTCATCAATTCGCCGTCGCCACCGCCACCGCCACCTTTGAGACCATCAACAACAACAACAACGTCTTCAACGGGTTTGCTTTAAGAGAGCAGCGACGCGTGCAGATTACTCTTCTTTGCCATCATATTGGTTGCTTGAGGGTGAGCTTTAAGCTTTCTGTGATGATCTCACACTCGTCAAAATGAAGCTCATCTGCCGCCAGCCAAGCTTTAACATCCGCATATAGAAATAAAGTGTGATGGGGAAAATGAGGTATGCTTAAATTGCATTTAATATTTAAGCAAATTTGTGAATAATTAAGACGAAACGATAATGTGTGCAGAGCAATAGCATAATATACAATTAACATATAACTAACGAGTGTAGTTTGAATTAAAAACAGGCCATAAAAATAAAAAAATATATGATTTTTAAATTTTTTATTAAAGGACAAACGCCATTTAAAATGCAAGAGAACGAAAGAGAGAGAGAGAGAGAAAGCAGTATCACATATTCTTCACTTTGCCTGTGTGTGCGTGTGTGTGTGTGTGTGTGTGCGCCACGGCAATGAATATTAAAATTCTTGCGTATGGAATTTGTTATTGGATGATTTCGTTAAAAGTTTTAATTGGATTGCAAGCGTTATGAAAGCATTAATTTCATAGCGGTCAACGCACGTTTTTCTCCCTTGCGAAAAACTGAAACTGAAACCGAAAGCGAAAATCAATTAAAATGGCGCTCAGTCGATGCGTTCAAGGCTTAAATATGCCGTTCGCTTTGTTGGCCAGGCCAACAGACCATCAGCCATCTGGCTTACCAAAATCGATTGGCAAACTAAACAGCAACGAGTCAACAACTATTTATACACACATATATCTATATATATATATATATATATATATATACCCTTTTGGGTTTGTCGTGCATTTCTTGTGTGCTGTTCTCCTGTTCGCATCTGCACCTCCCCTCTCCATTCCCAGCCAATTAGTGCTAGTTATTAAGAAAATCACATCAAGCACATTTTTCCAGTGACAGTTGTCAATTTCTAAACCTGAAAACAACGGGCAAATAAAACATTGATCAAAATATAAAAACAAATGAAAATTTGTTAAAAAAAAGTTTAGTTGTACGCCGTAAATAGTGAAAAACAAATGTTGGCTTCGTACTGGTATGGTGGTCATTTTTATTATTAAATTTTTAATTTTTTCAGATTTTTGTTTAGCGTAAGGCTCTTGTATGTATATATTTTATTTAATACATATATGTATATATATAATTTTTATTTTGCTAGTTTTCTTTTACATCTTTAGTGTGTTTTTTCGTATTATATTTTTGTGTGTTCATATGTATGTATATATAAATTTGCATCGACATACATAGTTTTTGTTGTTGTTGCTTTTGTTTTTTGTTGTTTAGTCATAGAACAATTATCACATCTCACACAATTTTTTATTTTTATTTTTATTTTTTTTTTTAGCTACACTTAAAACCGTATCCATTAGATGTTTTGTGCATATGTATTTTGTTCTTTGGCTTTTTTTATTATTATTAATTTTTTTTTTTTTTTGGCTTCGTATTCATTTTGTTTTTTGTATATAAATCCTTGTAAAACTATGCAAAATCGCGTTCCTCATCAAACTCTGCCATCAGCATAAACATCAACGTCAACGTCAACAACAACAACAACAAAAGACAGATCTATCGTCATAAATATCATATATAAGAAAGTTAATTTCAGTATATCATTCAATATACTCAAACAATCTGAATGCAAGAAAACTATCGATAGTCTTAACATTTCGCGTCTTCCAAATATATCAATTCAGGATGCATCCCAACAATTATAAAGACGTGCAAAACTTTTCGATCAGGTCGATCGGGAATCAGACAGGATTCTATTGAGTTGACCACTTTATCCACACAGAAAGCGACGAGTCTTCCTCCTCCTCTTCTTCTTCTTCTTCCATATGAGTAGCTGCCTTTATTCATCTACACTCACTCTCGCCTTAGTTCATGCCCATTTCTACTCATACTGAACTCCACTCATTGAAAGCTCTACAAATGTCTTCTTGCAGCCATATTCATCTATTGCCTTGACCACCTATACTGAATCATACTCCAAACTCATTCGTTCTTAGGGTCATTTATACTCATGTTCACTCATCAGCTTCAGGATTTACATTTATTTTTAATTGTATTCATCCTCATTTGAACTCACACTCATCTCTATTTAGTTTGAAGTCAAACTGCTTCTCAACACCCACCAATATTCATAAATTCCCAATTATTTATACTCGTCATCTATGCTCAAGTTCAGCCTTTCTTATACTCATTTCCAATCAGACTTGTGTTGGTTTAGACTCATGAATACTCAGCTAGACATTGATATCTACTCAATCTCATCTTAACTTGCACTCACCTCTACTCATATACATATTCATTCCAAGTCACAATAGGCTCAACTCATCTTCACTGATACCCTTTGTTGGTTATCCGCACGTTCTCATTTAAGGTATTCATCTCTGGTCAGACTCATAGTCATCTCTACTGCTACTCCTACTCATGTCCACTAGTCACTCAATTGCATCTCACTACTAGTAATTGCATTTCGACTACTGTGATTGTTCAGTAATCAGTCCCCGTCACGGCTGCAATTGGATACCTATCGATTAACTGTAACTATCGATAGTTTTCAAACTGGACATTGGCCTGGCTGTTGGCTGTCCAAGAAGGAAACACTCATGCTCTGCTTGTTGTTCTCTTGTCTTGTTTGTTGTTGCCTGGCACTCTTTGCCGGACACTTGACACTTGACACTTGACAATGGGGGCGGCCTTTTGGTAATTAGAGTTGGCCACCTCTCACAGCCATCTCCTGGACCCCTTCCTCTTTCCTGCTAGTTGGCTGGGCGCTCTCTATTTTTATCTTACACTCGCATTCCAACTGACACTCAAAAGTTGGCTCATTTATATTGTATAAACAGTGCCGTTAGCACTCATTGAAAACATTTTCAGCTGCTGCTGCTGCCACTGCTGCCACTGCTGCATCTGATGTTGCTGCCCCAAGCCTCGAGGCGCTGGCTGGCCCCCTTCTCTTATACCCTGTACTCATTCAAATTTTACAAAAATTGTATAGTTATTAATTAGATCATTATTGATATTATTACAATTATTATCATCGATTGTAATAGACATAATTATTATATTTCATTTGTATTTGATCAATCCGTTTGCTCATTTCAAAAAAAAACAAGTTTCTCAATTTATGTTTAACACAAAGCAGTTAAATGTTTTTTGTTTGAGCTATAGAATATTATGGCGAGATTTAGCAACACTTTTAGTCTATATTCTGAGTCTGGCACATCGAACACAAATATCTATATAAATTATATATAAACTATATAATATATAATAAAAGAAAAGAGATATGTAAATAAAAAACTTGTCTATACTTTTATGGAGCAACGCCTTAGTTTTTCTTTGCTTTGCAGACAACAAGTACAAATTAAATATTTTAATTATTTTGGAACAAATTGCACGACAAAGTAACTCACAAGTGGAGGAGGAGTACAGGGTATTCGTCGTCAGCTCAACACTTGTGTTTTTCTTCTTCTTATCTATTCTTTTTTTGTCGCATTTATTTTGCTTACGTTTTCTCTCCTTTCTCCTTTCTCCCTTTCTTCATTCACGTTTTCTTTTGTGTCATTTGGCGCTTTAAGCTGGGCAGCAGCAGCAGCAGCAGAAATGTGTGTGTGTGTGTGTGTATTGCCAAGTTGTTCTTCTGCTGTCAAATCGTCGGCACTTTTTAAAGGCCAACAATTCATTAGTTATTTAAAGAAAGTTTGACGCTCCCAACCCACCCCCTCTGGTGTCCCTGGTGACCTTTTATCTTTCACATTTCAATAATGCTGATGCTGATGCTGATGCTGATGCTGTTGACAATCAAATACTTTATAAAAACGCAACAAACGCACAACAACAACAATAACACACACAAAAAAAAAGGGTCTTAGAAACCCGATGCCAAAAAGCCGCTTCCTTCCTACTTAGTGTGTTCTGTGTCCAGTTTTTTGAGTTGTTCAGTTTGTGTTTTGCATTTGTGTTTGTGTTTGTGTTTGTTGTTCGTGTTAAACAATTTTCCCATTTCCCTACAGCCCCACCCCGCCCCGCTCCCGCCCCCCTCCGCACCTGCCTGCGGGTCCTTTGGCAACGCTGGCGCTCGCCTAGTAGATGCACTCGCCGAGCAAATCGCATTCACCCTTCTCGAGCGGCTTCAGCCAGAGCGGATTGTAGTTGGGGCACAGCTTGCGATGGATGGGCATTTTGATTTGCACCGCGGTGGGGTGAGACACCCTCCCAGTTGTGTCCCTCGAAGCGCTGGCCATCGGATCGGTTGCACTGCATGCTTCAAGCGGCTCCTGGATGTACATCGTGTACAGCTGGTCGATGTGCGGCTGTGTCCATTCGATAGTCCGATAATTCACCGAACGTGCCCCATTCAAGTGTATGCCATGCTGATGCTCCTTGCTGCAGTGTTGCAGTGTTGCACAAAAAAACAAAAAAAAAACAATCAATGTGAATGTGGATGGGATTAAGCTGTGTAATTGCCTTTTTTGGGTTTTGGGTTTTGGGTTTTGGGTTAGCAGGAAATGTCGTCACTTTCACCACACAAAGCACAGCGATTTCAATCAGCAAATTTCTGCTTTTGCTGCTTTGCTTGAACCTGTGCCCGCAAATTGGGTCAACTACTTCTTCTTTGCTCATGAATACGGATATTTTCCATTTTCCATTCGCTCTATTTTAATATTAATTAGTTTTTGTGCCGTGAATCTATGAAGCAGTTTGCGAAAGGCTATATTGAAATTGTGCTTGCCCATGTAACCTATAAATAAATATAAATGTATATATATATATATATATATGGATATATCATCCATTAAGAATTGCAGATTCTCATATGATATTCAGCAACTGGCAGCTGGCTGCTAGTGCAGGTATTTGCCAGTCGAGCAGTCGCGACCAGCGCATTCTAACTTAAAAATATATATTTTGGAATTGTGTTTCTTGGCTGCAACTTTGAACAAAGCCGCCTTTAACAAGTCGACAAGCGTTGCCAACTAATTCAAAAGTATTATGTTTTTCCCCTTTCCATTTTTTGCCATCTTTTTTTTTCATTTGTTGGCCTGTACCCAGTTAGCTGCCATTGGCAGAGTTGAAAGTTTGCAACAATGTGGACATCAGCCTTGTTTTGGGCCTGGCTTTCACCTGTTTGTGTACGAAACACCCCGTAAATCTTCATGAGTTTCTCAACTCTGGCACAATGAGATGCGGCTGGCTTTTGTCTAGCCGGGTTGAGGAAGAGTTGCGTCCTTTTTAAGCCAGCCCTTTTGGTCCCTTTGTAATTTAACCGCAATTCGCACCCAGAATGCCGCAGCCGAAAAACTCGCTAAGTCTCTAATCTAATGTACATTTTTCTTTTCTGCCGCCATTTGTTGCAGCCATCCACAAACACACCTTCGCTTGCTACACTTGACAAAAAACAATATGCGATTCTTTGAAGTGAGAAAACCCAAACTAGCAACTCAATTCTTAATCGAATTAGAATTGCATGAAAAAAAGTATATAAATAAAAAACAAAAATAATATTTGTAGGAAAATTACAAAATGTGTTTTTATTGTGCAACTAAAAATGCAAATCTTGAATAAATTTCCATTTCTACTTTTCAAAAGAGATTGCGAGTTGTTAATTTCTTCTTGTCAATGACAAGCGCATATAAGTTTTTGTCAAGTGTAGTTTTGGGCGCCGTTCGGCGTTTCGGCGACTGGTTCTGTGCCAGGCCCATTAACGCTGGCAATTAGCGTGCACCTTGGCGCCGCTTTTTGCGTAGCGTTTTGGGACAGGCAGGAAGCTGAAGACATTTCCGTTATGAATACGCTTCGAGCCAGAGCCACAACAAGCCAAGCCGGAATGCCAAAGTTTTTGCCTTTGATGGCCAAATGCCAGGCCAAGGCAACAAGAGCGACAAAGAGGGAACGAGGCGAGGCCCGCGCCTAGATTGAAAAGTAATGGAAGACATTAGCGACTCGAACCCACCAGCCACCCAGCACCACCCAGCACCACCCTTAACCGACCATCCGCTTACCGCTTCATGTAGATAAAGTAATCCTCGAGCGTCTCCTCGGAAACGGAACTTTTGCACACCTCCAACTTGGTGGCCGGATAGTAGTGAATATAGTTGACGCACATCTCGTCGCTAATTGAGAAGCCACCCAGCGTTGCATTCACATCGTCCAGGGTATTATAATAGCACGTGGTCACCAGAGCGTCACCCTGCAACCGAGAGAGAGAGAGAGAGAGCACGAGAGAGAGAGAGAGAGAGAGAGAGAGTGAGTTAACTTTTCAACAGCAGAATCTAAAATGAAAAATCGAAAGATACTCTGATTATAAGAAATAATATTTAAATCAATCAAAAATACAAATAATCCCAAATTTTATTATTTATTTTATTTATTTTGTTTTTTAGAAATGTATTTTATAGAAAAGAAATGGAAGACGAATCTTCTGGAAATGCGCAAATGAGATGCTTGGAAATGCTTGTCAAGAGGCTATTTGCAGAAGTTAGGTAAGAAAGCTGTCACAATACACTGCGCAAAATGTATTACTATCCATGATTGTTCAATAAAAGCTGGACAATTGAGGAAACTTGAGCAAACATCGGTTGTATATCAACTTTATCAACATTAACTCTGCAATATTGCTCTACATCTTCTAGCTTAGTTGAGCCCATAAATATTTACAAGGCGAGCCACATCAGATGATGATAATTTGTGAGTTCTGAGCTCGACTTTCTTAGATGGAGCACTTACCGGCAGCACGCGTGGCTTGTGGTGCAAGGTGCGCATCTCCTGGAAGTGATTGGAGTAGTAATCGTCGCGATTCACCTCCCGCAACTCCTGCTCGCCCCGGAAGTGCCTGGTGAGGACGCGGACGCCGCGCAGATGCGTGTGCAGCTGGGAGCCAAAGATGATGATGCCGGTGCGTGGCAGGGCGGCCCGGGTGCAGTCGGCGATGCAGTAGCCGCTGAGTGGGAACGCCTGCTGTCTGGGCGGTATGGCCATTTTGTCAGTGTACTCGAGGCCCAGCTCCATCACGCCGGCATCGTATTGTCGCAGTGTCTTTGATAATTTGATGCGGAAGCCGGAGCTGTCCACGAGTCCTGCCGGGCGTATGATTAATATTAATGCAATTGCTGCGCAAATTAAGAGAGAAGCAGCAGCAGCAGCTGGGAGGAGTAAGGATGGGTGTTGTACACCTCCAGCACACACACACACACCAACACACACACACAACACACACAAACACACACTTGCTTTTATAGACACAGTGGCTGAGTGGTGCACTCAAAACACTGTCAAGCTCTTGTGGCTTCATGTAATGCGCAAGACGCTGCCTCACACAACACACACACACACACACAGTGTGTGTAGCTATATATATATATATATATACATATATAAAGAGACACAAGGACACTTCAAGCAGCAATAATGACATTTTGCTTCTGCTTGTCGCAGTTCGCAATTCACAGTTTCCCCCTTGTTGTTATTTATACAAAAGTTTTAATGAAATCATCCCTATGCATACATGTGTGTATGTGTTTGAGTGTGTGTGCCTGAGTGTGTGTGTGAGAGAGGGGCCGGGGTTTAAAGGTCGTGAAACGAGTCACACAAAAGCAGCTCAACAATCATCAAAATCGAATTACCCCCAAACAGTGCATTCATTGCCATTGCCATTGTCAGTGTGACCAATATTTGTTTTTCTGTTTGTTTTCTTTTTTATGTTTTTTTTTGTTTTTTTTTGTTTTGTTTTTTTTGAAGCCAACAGCCACACAGTGTTTGGCAAATGTCAACAAACAAGAGCTGCAAATTTGTTGAAGAGCTGCGTTTGGGTATTCTGTGAAGCTTTAAGCAAATTTGCACAAGTTTCAAGGAAGAAAATATATACTTTAACTGGATGGGGTTTCATAGGGATTATCAGCAACTCCTCATAGGATGACAAAAATCGATTGAAATTCATAGTCGTAATCGGAATCGGAAACTGAACCTAAATTCTGATATTATTGGAGACGCAGACAGACTGACCAGGCTAGATCGACTTACGTTTGATGCTGATCACGAATATATATACCTGATGGGGTTGCAGATGCAGCTGCTTCCATCCGACCTCTACACAGCTTCATGCTAACTTGATAGCCTTTCATTATACATCTGAAATGTTGCTCAATTGCAAGAAGCGTCTTTGCCACCTAAAATCAGCTGGTTTTATAATAGTTCAGCAAATATTCCGCAGTCAGCTCTGATCTATTTTTTCAAGTCTTTTATAGTACGAATCGAGGTATCAAGGTACCTAAGGGGATACCGTAAGATACCAGAATCTGTACAGGAATTGTTATACTTGATTTGAATTTGCACTGCTTGGATTTGGAACAGTTTTGAGAGATGATAGGGAAAACAGCTTACTTTAACTATGCTCACAGCTCCAACAGCTGAAACTCCCCCCCACCCACCACAAACTATACGCACCTGGCTGCAACTCTGGATTATTGAAGTGGACCTCGAGTCGAACGTAGGGATTGAAATGGTCGCCACCGATGGGTAGTCCCGCCTCGGGCGGATAGGTGAAGGTGCTGGCTCCCATCGCCCAGAGAGCCATTACCTTGGAGCAGACCTTCGCCTCGAGTGGCAGCTGCTCACAGTCGCCATTGTACAGTGGTATCTCGATCTGTGGCTCCGTCTCGCAGTGGAATACCTCCATGTGATGCACAATGCCCGGCGTCTTAACGATCGGCTCAAACTGCACAATGTGCAAGCGATTCTTGACGAGATCATCCAGGCGCTGCACGTGGCACCAATAAGTTGTCTCCTTGTTGGGCACCGGTGCCTTCTCCAATGTGATTTCCATTTGATCCAGCTCGCTGCATTCCCAATTAGAGCAACACAATTCAGAGCAGAGAGAGGAGAGAGGAGAGAGAGACTTACGTTTCGGGTATGATTATCTTGTCGGCTCGCAGCAGTTGCAGCATCTTGAGACCCGCCTCATGGGGAGCACTCACGTTGGGCAGAGCAAACTGATGATCCTCGAGCGACAGCTCCGATTCGCCGCGTGCCCAAACCACATACATGGTGCCCTCCTGAAGAAGAAGATTAAGATTAAGAAGATGCAGATGGAGAAGAAGTGGGCGTCAGCATACACTCAGAAAAAAAGAGCTACGAATTTCTGAAAGGGAAAAAAACAGGGTTTCTCTTTTCTAAGAGCTCCACTCTAAAATCAGAACTGAGTCAGTGGATATTAGTATTTTTCTGAGTGTAGGCAAGCCTATGGGGATATACGTACATGAAGACGCAGATCGAGGGGATCGCAGGTGTCGAACTTGCGCTTGAAGGCCAGCGTGAACTCGTCCATTTTGAAGACCTCACAGTCCTGCTGGTAGTCCTTGCGCACCCAGCGACCATCGGGACTGGTGTAGGTGTCGGTAACCACATTGAAGAAACCATTCTGGTTCTCAAAGAAACATATATCCGCATCGCCCAATCCGCCCCGTTTCGAGGGGGCTTCTCGGGAGCGGGGCGGGGCGATGCGCAGATATATGTTTCTTTGAGAACCAGAATGGTTTCTTCAATGTGGTTACCGACACCTACACCGGTCCCGATGACTAGTGCCGCAGGACTGGATGTCAAAATGGACGAGTTGGCCTTCAAACTCCCCATAGGCTGCCACTACACTCAGAAAATACTAATAATCACTGACTCAGTTTACGGTACCGTCTAATGACAGAAGAGGAAACCCTGTTTTCCCTTTCAGAAATTCGTAGCTCTTTTTTTTTTCTGAGTGCTTATGCTGATGCCCACATCTTCTCCATCTCTTCTTAATCTTAATCTTCTTCTTTGCTTGTTCTTTCCACCACCCGGTTTTGGGAAAATGTATGTGGTTTGGGCACGCGGCGAATCGGCAAGCTTTCGAGGATCATCCGACTGCTCTGCCCAACATGAGTGCTCCCATGGCTTGGGTCTCAAGATGCTGCAACTGCTGCGAGCCGACACCAAGTTCTTCTCATACCCGAAACGTAAGTCTCTCTCTCTGCTCACAGACCTGTTGATGAATGCAACGAACTGGATCAAATGGAAATCACGTGGGAGAAGGCACCGGTGCTAATACTGTACATTGGTGCCACGTGCAGCGCCTGGATGTCAAGAAATCGCTTGCGTGACGGACGCCGGGCGGCCAGCATGGAGGCGCGTTCGAGACCGCTGCCGCAATGGCGACTGTGAGCGGCTGCCACTCACTCTCGCAGATGGAGGAGCACCTTCGCTAGCTCCTCCGCCTGAGGCTTCGGTGTACATTTCAATCTACGTTCTCAATCCAAATTCCCGCCAGATGCATACTCGGATTTGTGGTGGGTGGGTGGAACTGTGAGCATAGTTAAAGTAGGCTGTTTTCCCTATCATCTCTCAAAACTGTTCCAAATCCAAGCAGTGCAAATTCAAGACAAGTATGAAGCAATTCCTGTACATTAGGTACCTTGATACCTCGATTCATACCTCAAAAGACTTGAAAAAAAATAGATCGAAACTGACCTTTATAAAACCAACTGATTTTGGGTGGCAAGGTACTCTTTTGGGAATTGAGCTGTCATTTCAGATGTATAATGGAAGGCTGAAATTGGCATGAAGCTGTGGGGGAGTCGGATGGAGAAGCAGCTTTTGCATCTGCAACCTCGAATTATATATATTGATCAGCATCCAAACGTAGTCGATGCAACATATCGATATCTGTCTGCGTCTCCAACCTAATATCGAAATTTAGGTTCAGTTTCGATTCCGATACGGTATGAATTTCAATGTTTGACATCTATGAGGAGTTGCTGATAATCCCTATAATATATATTTTCCAGTTAAAATATAAATTTCTTCCTTGAAACTGTGCAAAATTTTAGCAAAACTCTGCAGAATACCCAAACGCAGCTCTTCAACAAATTTACAGTACTGTTTGTTGACAAACTGACTACAAAAAACAAAAAAACAAAAAAACAAAAAAACAAAAAAAAACAAAAAAAACAAAAAAAGAGAGCACAAACCAGAAAAACAAATGTGTGTCACACACTGACAATGGCAATGTGCACTGTTTGAAATTATTCGATTTTGATGATTGTTGACTGCTTTTGTGTGACTCGTTTTTTGTTTAAACCCCGACTGCATACACACTTTCCAGTACACACACTTTTGTATGCATAGGGATGATTTCATTAAAACTTTTGTATAAGCAACGAAATACCGTAAATGTCATTATTGCTGCTTGAAATATTAATGTCTCTTTATATATGTATATATATATATATAGCTACACACACTGTGTGTGTGTGTGTGTGTGTGAGGCAGCGTCTTGCACGGCCGAAACCGCAAAACTTTGACAATTTTGAAAGTGCACCAACCATATATCTGAATTATTGTGTTTCGATTATTGTGAAGTAATATTATTATTATTATTATTATTGCTGAAATTGTACAGTAACACCCATCAGCTGCTGCTGCTGCTTCTCTCTTAATTTGCGCAGCATTAATATTAATCATACGCCCGGCTCGTGGGCAGCTCCGACCACTGCATCCAGAGTATCAAAGACACTGCGACGATGCCCGACACATGACAGAATGGCCGCGCAGACGACGAAGGCGTTCCCACGCCTACGTCGCCGCCCCCTTGCACACCGGCATCATCGCGGCTCCCAGCTGCACACGCATCTGCGCGGCGTCCGCGTCCTCGCACCAGGCGCGCTTCCGGGGCAGGCAGGAGTTGCGGGTGAATCGCGGCGATTACTGCTCCGATCACTTCCGGATGCGCACCTTACAAGCCACGCGTGCTATATTGAAATTCTTTCCATCTACTCCAGAACTCACAAATTATCATCATCTGATATTGGCTACTATGGGCTCCGGTAGAAGCTTAGAGATAACAGAGTAATATTGAAAAGAGTTAATGTTGATAAAAGTTGTTAGGAATTTCTCAGTTGTCAACTTATTAGACAATCATGAATCATCATGCATTTTGCGCGTCTTCAATACCTTCTGCAAACCGTATACTTGACAAGCATTCTCATTTGCGCATTTCCAGAGATTCTTCTTGCATTTCTTTTCTATAAAACACATTTCTAAAAAACAAATAAATAAAATAAATGATTCATTGTATTTTTTATTGATTTAAATATTATTTCTTATAATCAGGAAAATAACTCGGTTTTCATTTTGCGTTCTGCTGTTGAAAAGTTAACTCACTTTTCTCTCTCTCTCTCTCTGTCTCTCTCTCTCTCTCTCTCTCGTGCTCTCTCTCTCTCTCTCTCTCGGTTGCGGGGTGACACTCTGGTGACCACGTGTATTGCCTGCCCTGGACGATGAATGCTGGGTGGCAATTAGCGACGAGATGTGCGTCTTCGCTGTATCCGTACCCACATTGGAGGTGTGCAAAGTTCCGTTTCCGAGGACACGCTCGAGGATTACTTTATCTACATGAAGCGGTAGCGGATGGTCGGACAAGGTGGTGCTAGTGGCCGAGTCGCGGCATTCTTCCATTACTTTTCAGTCACAGACTCACCTCGTTCCCTGCTTTGTCGCTCTTGTTGGCCATCAAAAAACAAAAAACGGCGTCCGAGCTGTTGTGAAGCAACTCGAAACATTCCGCCTGTGAATTTCCTGCCTGTCCCAAAACGCTACGCAACGGCGCCAAGAAGTACACGCTAATTGCCAGCGTTGAGCCTGGCCAAAACCAGCCGAAACCATAAATTACACTTGACAAAAACTTATATGCGCTTGTCATTGACAAGAAGAAATTAACAACTCGCAATCTCTTTTGAAAAGTAGAAATGGAAATTTATTCAAGATTTGCATTTTTAGTTGCACAATAAAAACACATTTTGTAATTTTCCTACAAATATTATTTTTGTTTTTTATTTATATACTTTTTTTCATGCAATTCTAATTGATTAGTCTGATTGCTTGGGTTTTCTCACTTCAAAGAATCACATATTGTTTTTTGTCAAGTGTAGCAAGCGAAGGTGTGTTTGTGGATGGCTGCAACAAATGGCGGCAGAAAAGAAAAATGTACATTAGATTAGAGACTTAGCGAGTTTTTCGGCTGCGGCATTCTGGGTGCGAATTGCGGTTAAATTACAAAGGGACCAAAAAGGCTGGCTTAAAGGACGCAACTCTCCTCAGCCCGGCTAGACAAAAGCCAGCCGCATCTCATTGTGCCAGAGTTGAAAACTCATGAAGATTTACGGGGTGTTTCGTACACAAACAGGTGAAAGCCAGGCCCAAAACAAGGCTGATGTCCACATTGTTGCAAACTTCAACTCTGCCAATGGCAGCTAACTGGTACAGGCCAACAAATGAAAAAATATGGCAAAAAAATGGAAAGGGAAAAACATAATACTTTTGAATTAGTTGGCAACGCTTGTCGACTTGTTAAAGGCGGCTTTGTTCAAAGTTGCAGCCAAGAAACACAATTCAAAATATATATTTTTTAAGTTAGAATGCGCTGGTCGCGACTGCTCGACTGGCAAATACCTCAGCAGCCAGCTGCCAGTTGCTGAATATCATATGAGAATCTGCAATTCTTAATCGATGATATATATATATATATATATATATATACACATTTATATTTATTTATAGGTTACATGGGCAAGCACAATTTCAATATAGCCTTTCGCAAACTGCTTCATAGATTCACGGCACAAAAACTAATTAATATTAAAATAGAGCGAATGGAAAATGGAAAATATCGTATTCATGAGCAAAGAAGAAGTAGTTGACCCAATTTGCGGCACAGGTTCAAGCAAAGCAGCAAAAGCAGAAATTTGCTGATTGAAATCGCTGTGCTTTGTGGGTGAAAGTGACGACATTTCCTGCTAACCCAAAACCCAAAACCCAAAACCCAAAAAGGCAATTACACAGCTTAATCCCATCCACATTCACATTGATTGTTTTTTTTTGTTTTTTGTGCAACACTGCAACACTGCAGCAAGGAGCATCAGCATGGCATACACTTGAATGGGGCACGTTCGGTGAATTATCGGACTATCGAATGGACACAGCCGCACATCGACCAGCTGTACACGATGTACATCCAGGAGCCGCTTAGCATGCAGTGCAACCGATCCGATGGCCAGCGCTTCGAGGGACACAACTGGGAGGGTGTCTACCCCACCGCGGTGCAAATCAAAATGCCCATCCATCGCAAGCTGTGCCCCAACTACAATCCGCTCTGGCTGAAGCCGCTCGAGAAGGGTGAATGCGATTTGCTCGGCGAGTGCATCTACTAGGCGAGCGCCAGCGTTGCCAAAGGACCTGCAGGCAGGTGCGGAGGGGGGTGGGCGGGTGGGGCTGTAGGGGAAATGGGAAAATTGTTTAACACGAACAACAAACACAAACACAAACACAAATGCAAAACACAAACTGAACAACTCAAAAAACTGGACACAGAACACACTAAGTAGGAAGGAAGCGGCTTTTTGGCATCGGGTTTCTAAGACCCTTTTTTTTTGTGTGTGTTATTGTTGTTGTTGTGCGTTTGTTGCGTTTTTATAAAGTATTTGATTGTCAACAGCATCAGCATCAGCATCAGCATCAGCATTATTGAAACGTGAAAGATAAAAGGTCGCCAGGGACACCAGAGGGGCGTGGGTTGGGGAGGTTGAAGGCTGGGAGCGTCAAACTTTCTTTAAATAACTAATGAATTGTTGGCCTTTAAAAAGTGCCGACAGATTTGACAGCAGAAGAACAACTTGGCTACACACACACACACATTTCCTGCTGCTGCCCAGCTTAAAGCGCCAAATGACACAAAAGAAACGTGAATGAAGAAAGGAGAAAGGAGAAAGGAGGAAGAAAACGTAAGCAAAATAAATGCGACAAAAAAGAATAGATAAGAAGAAGAAAAACACAAGTGTTGAGCTGACGACGAATACCCTGTACTCCTCCTCCACTTGTGAGTTACTTTGTCGTGCAATTTGTTCCAAAATAATTAAAATATTTAATTTGTACTTGTTGTCTGCAAAGCAAAGAAAAACTAAGGCGTTGCTCCATAAAAGTATAGACAAGTTTTTTATTTACATATCTCTTTTCTTTTATTATATATTATATAGTTTATATATAATTTATATAGATATTTGTGTTCGATGTGCCAGACTCAGAATATAGACTAAAAGTGTTGCTAAATCTCGCCATAATATTCTATAGCTCAAACAAAAAACATTTAACTGCTTTGTGTTAAACATAAATTGAGAAACTTGTTTTTTGAAATGAGCAAACGGATTGATCAAATACAAATTAAATATAATAATTATGTCTATTACAATCGATGATAATAATTGTAATAATATCAATAATGATCTAATTAATAACTATACAATTTTTGTAAAATTTGAATGAGTACAGGGTATAAGAGAAGGGGCCAGCCAGCGCCTCCAGGCTTAGGGCAGCAACATCAGATGCAGCAGTGGCAGCAGTGGCAGCAGCAGCAGCTGAAAATGTTTTCAATGAGTGCTAACGGCACTGTTTATACAATATAAATGAGCCAACTTTTGAGTGTCAGTTGGAATGCGAGTGTAAGATAAAAATAGAGAGCGCCCAGCCAACTAGCAGGAAAGAGGAAGGGGTCCAGGAGATGGCTGTGAGAGGTGGCCAACTCTAATTACCAAAAGGCCGCCCCCATTGTCAAGTGTCAAGTGTCAAGTGTCCGGCAAAGAGTGCCAGGCAACAACAAACAAGACAAGAGAACAACAAGCAGAGCATGAGTGTTTCCTTCTTGGACAGCCAACAGCAGGCCAATGTCCAGGTTGACAACTATCGATAGTTACAGTTAATCGATAGGTATCCAATGCAGCCGTGACGGGGACTGATTACTGAACAATGCAGTAATCGAAGAATTACCAGTAGTCGAAATGCAATTATGAGTAGACATTAGTGCGGACATGAGTAGGAGTAGCAGTAGAGATGACTATGAGTCTGACCAAGAGATGAATACCTTAAATGAGAACGTGCGTTGATACGATGGGATCAGTTGAGTTGAGCCTATTGTGACTTGGAATGAATATGTATATGAGTAGAGGTGAGTGCAAGTTAAGATGAGATTGAGTAGATATCAATGTCTAGCTGAGTATTCATGAGTCTAAACCAACACAAGTCTGATTGGAAATGAGTATAAGAAAGGCTGAACTTGAGCATAGATGACGAGTATAAATAATTGGGAATTTATGAATATTGGTGGGTGTTGAGAAGCAGTTTGACTTCAAACTAAATAGAGATGAGTGTGAGTTCAAATGAGGATGAATACAATTAAAAATAAATGTAAATCCTGAAGTTGATGAGTGAACATGAGTATAAATGACCCTAAGAACGAATGAGTTTGGAGTATGATTCAGTATAGGTGGTCAAGGCAATAGATGAATATGGCTGCAAGAAGACATTTGTAGAGCTTTCAATGAGTGGAGTTCAGTATGAGTAGAAATGGGCATGAACTAAGGCGAGAGTGAGTGTAGATGAATAAGGCAGCTACTCATATGGAAGAAGAAGAAGAAGAGGAGGAGGACTCGTCGCTTTCTGTGTGGATAAAGTGGTCAACTCAATAGAATCCTGTCTGATTCCCGATCGACCTGATCGAAAAAGTTTTGCACGTCTTTTATAATTGTTGGGATGCATCCTGAATTGATATATTTGGAAGACGCGAAATGTTAAGACTATCGATAGTTTTCTTGCATTCAGATTGTTTGAGTATATTGAATGATATACTGAAAT
The DNA here is from genome assembly GCA_035043445.1 of Drosophila silvestris. Lineage (NCBI taxonomy): Eukaryota > Metazoa > Arthropoda > Insecta > Diptera > Drosophilidae > Drosophila > Drosophila silvestris. The sequence goes on from JAWNMZ010000074.1 coordinate 47,269, forward strand.
TAACTTTCTTATATATGATATTTATGACGATAGATCTGTCTTTTGTTGTTGTTGTTGTTGACGTTGACGTTGATGTTTATGCTGATGGCAGAGTTTGATGAGGAACGCGATTTTGCATAGTTTTACAAGGATTTATATACAAAAACAAAATGAATACGAAGCCAAAAAAAAAAAAAAATTAATAATAATAAAAAAAGCCAAAGAACAAAATACATATGCACAAAACATCTAATGGATACGGTTTTAAGTGTAGCTAAAAAAAAAAATAAAAATAAAAATAAAAAATTGTGTGAGATGTGATAATTGTTCTATGACTAAACAACAATAAACAAAAGCAACAACAACAAAAACTATGTATGTCGATGCAAATTTATATATACATACATATGAACACACAAAAATATAATACGAAAAAACACACTAAAGATGTAAAAGAAAACTAGCAAAATAAAAATTATATATATACATATATGTATTAAATAAAATATATACATACAAGAGCCTTCACGCTAAACAAAAATCTGAAAAAAAAATTAAAAATTTAATAATAAAAATGACCACCATACCAGTACGAAGCCAACATTTGTTTTTCACTATTTACGGCGTAAAACTAAACTTTTTTTAACAAATTTTCATTTGTTTTTATATTTTGATCAATGTTTTATTTGCCCGTTGTTTTCAGGTTTAGAAATTGACAACTGTCACTGGAAAAATGTGCTTGATGTGATTTTCTTAATAACTAGCACTAATTGGCTGGGAATGGAGAGGGGAGGTGCAGATGCGAACAGGAGAACAGCACACAAGAAATGCACGACAAACCCAAAAGGGTATATATATATATATATATATATATATAGATATATGTGTGTATAAATAGTTGTTGACTCGTTGCTGTTTAGTTTGCCAATCGATTTTGGTAAGCCAGATGGCTGATGGTCTGTTGGCCTGGCCAACAAAGCGAACGGCATATTTAAGCCTTGAACGCATCGACTGAGCGCCATTTTAATTGATTTTCGCTTTCGGTTTCAGTTTCAGTTTTTCGCAAGGGAGAAAAAACGTGCGTTGACCGTTATGAAATTAATGCTTTCATAACGCTTGCAATCCAATTAAAACTTTTAACGAAATCATCCAATAACAAATTCCATACGCAAGAATTTTAATATTCATTGCCGTGGCGACACACACACACACACACACACACGCACACACAGGCAAAGTGAAGAATATGTGATACTGCTTTCTATCTCTCTCTCTCTCTTTCGTTCTCTTGCATTTTAAATGGCGTTTGTCCTTTAATAAAAAATTTAAAAATCATATATTTTTTTATTTTTATGGCCTGTTTTTAATTCAAACTACACTCGTTAGTTATATGTTAATTGTATATTATGCTATTGCTCTGCACACATTATCGTTTCGTCTTAATTATTCACAAATTTGCTTAAATATTAAATGCAATTTAAGCATACCTCATTTTCCCCATCACACTTTATTTCTATATGCGGATGTTAAAGCTTGGCTGGCGGCAGATGAGCTTCATTTTGACGAGTGTGAGATCATCACAGAAAGCTTAAAGCTCACCCTCAAGCAACCAATATGATGGCAAAGAAGAGTAATCTGCACGCGTCGCTGCTCTCTTAAAGCAAACCCGTTGAAGACGTTGTTGTTGTTGTTGATGGTCTCAAAGGTGGCGGTGGCGGTGGCGACGGCGAATTGATGAACGGAAAGTCCGTTAGCTTATTGAGCTGATCGAGGCGACAGCAGTGCATCACGCCATAGTTGGGCACCAAATGCAGCTGGCCGAAGAGAGTGTCGCTCAGCCAGGGTATCTCAGAGCAGATGTCCGCACAGAAAGAGCTCAGCTCCAACACATTCTCCTGCAAGCAAATAGAGAGTGAGCATAATTTACAACAGAAAGAGTGACAGACAGAGACAGAGAGAGAGAGAGAGAAACTTACGTATGGGGAATTGTGGGCAACAACAACAAATTCATCGTGCACATTGCCGGTAGGATACAGCGATCGGACATGCGCCCAAATGTGCTTCGGCACCGGCACCGAAGTGCCTTCGGTGCTGCCCACGAACTGCAGCGACCGAGTGGCATTACAGTTATACGCCAGCGGCAGCGTTGCCATGCCCGAAACACCCAAGCGCACATCAAAGTCAGCGTGCGCATTACGCAGAGCACTCAAAAAGTGTTGCCAGTTGCCCGAGCGAAGAGAGCGCAGCCAAACAATGCTGAGCATATCGTTATATGCACTCAGCTTGCGCTTTTGCTCCGCATCCTGCAGCAAACTGGCATACTCGAAGAGATCCGCGTTGAAGAGATCACCCAGATGACGTTGCGGCTGCTGTTGGATCTGCTTAAATTCCGATTGAGTGGGAAATCGAAAATATGTACTCAAACTGCCGATATAGACGTCTAGGTGCAAGTCGTTCAACTCGTTCTCAGTGTTCAGCTCAACGAGTAAATTGGTCGCAGCAGAAGATAAAAAGCTAACGAATTGCAAACGCGTTGCACTCAAATCGTAGCAAATGCCAAGGATCTTTACGTCGGGCAAGCCCTGTAGCCGATAGCCGACGAGCAGCGTCATCTGATCGTCAGGGCAGCCAATCAAACTGCTGTTGCTCTCATAGAGGCTGCTGCTGAAGCCGTTAGAGCAGCTGACAGTTCCACTAGTGCGCGGCTGCTGAATGACCTTGCCGGATCCCAGATAGATGCCCTCCTCGGTGCAGCGCAGCTCCGCAGTAGCCACGTTCAGTTTTGTCGCCTGATTGTAGCTTACGGTGAAGCTGATGCCCGTCGGGCAGTGAATCGTCGTCGTCTCGTTCAGCGACATGCTGAGGCGATCGAGTGCTCGTCTGACGATCGCCGTCTTGCTGCCGAATCGCTTCACGACAATCGGCTTCGGCTCACCCAGTTGTAGTTCGCAGCCTCCAGCAGCGACCGCCGCAACACCCGCCACGAAAACCAACACGATTAGCGATAACGTCCGCATCATTTGAACGCTCGATTTGGACTGATCGAAGCAGAGTTGATCTGATCTCAACTTGGCGGCAGCAAAGCTCGTCAAAACGTCAGCGCATTCGCCTGCAAGCAAATAGGGAGTGAGCATAATTTAAAACAGAAAGAGCGACACACAGAGAGAGCGAGAGAGCGAGAGAGAGAGGGAGAGAGATCAATAGCCTGCCTTACAACTTGATTAAAGAAAGAAGACGGAGAGAGAAGAACTGCAGCACGTGTCTGTTGAATTGAATTTGCTGGGTTTGGGTTTTCTTTTTAGCAAAATCCCCCTATTCAATATACATATAAAAATTCGTGTTTTATTTGTTCGTGTATTCTTCGAGCTAATCGGCAAAAAGTTTAACAATCAATCTGTTGATTCAGCTGAATACATAAGCTTAAGCATGCCATCACATTGGTAGCTATATATATATATATATATAGCATATTGAATCAGAAATGAGTCTATTCAGCTGTCCAGTTGAGAATAAGAATCGCGAGATTAAAAGAAAAAACAAAGTCATTGAAATCATTGATATGTATACATAATACAATCATTTTTATATATACTATATATATATTTATTTTAAAGTAAGGAGATGAAATTGAACACGAAATAGCAGAGTTAATTATTGAGTAATACTAAAGTAATAAACAAACACTTCCCCGCCTCGTGTTTAAATGTCTAAGCGAGCAAATTAATTGTAATATTTAATAAATAAATATGATGTGTATTAAATATAGTTATAGACGTATAAGTATAACTGGACATGTGTTAATTGTGTTATGTGAATCTCTTTCAACATATTCGTATTCGTATTCTGTGTCTGTTTATACTTTTATGCAAATGCCTGTTATGTTTACTAATTATATTTTACAATAAGCAACCAGAGAAAAATAGCAATTCGCGTGTCAAAGTTGCAGAACAATCAATATCCTAGCTCCGAGCAATCCTTTTCCGTTTTTTTTTTTTAATTTCAAATTTGTTCTTGGCATTATAAATGCAGCCGCAGTAATAATTTGTTGACTATTTCTTTTTTCTTGCCTGTAGAAATTAAATACACATTTTCTCGCTCTGCGCTATCAAAATATAGAAAATATATTGCAGCACTGCCAGCGTGATGGACTTGATGGAAAAAAGTATGTATATCTATGTCTATGTATATACATATATATATAGATATATAGATATATGTGTATCTTTGATGTATGTGTATTTTTTAATCATTGCTGTTTTGAATTTTGACCCAAAAAGGTGTATTGAAGTTGAAAAGCTGTTTTAATCTGAGGACCAAGTCAAGGCTGATACCGCTAAGCTGCTTACGTTGATCAAATATGAATATGCTCATCACTCAGTCAGTCAGTGAGTCAGTGAGTCAATCTGTTTTATGTATTGTGGCCTTTGGGTCTGAGCCCAGTGAATATTTGGCTACAAGCGTCCTGATTCCATTAGCGTCATTTTGGGATGAGCGATAAGCGATGGCTCCCCAAGCAGGAAGTCTAGCGAAGCGTGACCAGGACAAAGCTGCCTCCACGATAATATGTATATATATATATATATATATATATATATACGTATACATATATTTACCCGCATGTGTGTGTGTGCGTGCGCTGAATCGAAATCTGTGCAGAGAGAAGAGTCAAGCGAGAAGAGTCAAGTGGCAGGCAACACGCGTAACGCAAGATGTAACGCGTAACGCGTAGCGTAACGCGTGGCGTAAAATAAATACGCGACGAGAGGCGTTGCAACCCAGTCATGCCGGCTAGCTGCGCGACTCTCCAGCGGTGTGTGTGTGTGTGTGTGTGTGTTTGCACTGAAACGAATAAAAACGAAAATCAAAGGAAATCGAGCGTTAAAATGTATGAGAGCTCAAAAACTTGGCGTTGAGTGAAACCTCAAATATTGCGAATCTTTCACATTATTTATGAATTTATTTTAATTAAACTTATGAATTCAACTAAATACATAATTTCATGAAAACCCAAAAATGAGCAAATCAAATAAAGTAGAACTGAGAAAAGTCCCATCAGACAACAGCAAACAATAAGGCAAAGCGAGGTTGCTTCATTTAAATAGCTTTGTTATTGATTTCAATTTACACACACTTGCCAAAAGCGAAAAGTAATATTTAAGCTCAAAACATTAGCGAAACATTTGCCGGATTTATTTCATTTCTGAAGTGATTTTTTTCCATGTAGCCGCGTAATCATCTGCTTTGGCTGCTTGCCATTGCATTGCGCACACACGCATGCCAAGCATTTAATCAGGCGCCTCGCCTCCTCCAAAGGCCCCGGCCGCCCCTGGCAACGAAAAAGCCAACCACGCCCCTGCGTGAGCAGCGTGGTAGGCGTCACCAAAGTCCCCCTCCGCCGCGAAAGCCAAACGGCAAGCGCCAGTGTCGCTCTTCATTTTCATTTTCATTTTCATCTTCGTTTTGCTAAAACATTTATCTACGCACCGATTCGCCCACGCACACACACACACAAACACACACACACACACGCAATAATTATGGAAAAGGAGCTAGGATTGTTCTGTTCGTCACACATGAAGCGAAACAACATTGTCCACAGCTAAAGTTACAAACGGTAAGTTCATATTTGATTATCGATTTCAAACATTTCTGTTTAGTCCGATCGATATTGTAAAGGCTGATCTGAAATATAGACAGCCAAGTCTAAATATCGAGACCCCTTTTGTCTAAGTCTCATATACATCGAAACTCCGTTTATTTCATCGATATAAATCGATTACCGCTGCAATAAATGATACCATTGTACACAGATATAGCCTTCCAATCGAAAATAAGATACATATTGACTGATATATTACTGAAATTGTGATCAATACATTGTATCTCTCTTCTCTTTCTGTCTCTGCTAGTCGAATCCTCTCTTCTAGTCGAGCTCTCCCGACAACGCATGCTAATTGGGTTTACATAGATTACATTTCCACTGTAATTGAAATTACAATTTTGGATTAGTTCAAACTTTGTCATATTGCTCAATTCATAAATTGATGTTGCCATATTTTTGCATTCGATTATTAAGCTGAAGAGGCGAAATTCCACATTTGAGCAATAACTTTAAGTATTTGTAGACAATGGATCCATAACGGGACAAACCTATCTCATCAATACATTTTCATCAAGTAATACAAAATGACACAATTGATTTTGCAAACTTTGAACTTGGTTGCAAGTGGTTGTCAAATATTTGGCTTAGCAATCTGGCAACCTCTGTCACACGACATATAAGTACCAACCCTGGTGACCCATGTCTACGAGATGACGCGACTTTCGTCTCGTTAAAGCAGAAACTGTTTTCATGCTTACAAAATTGCGCGCAAACCCCAACATCGATCCAAATCCCTCGACTACAAACCAACCCCTGGCACGCGCCCGGCTATACAGTTGAATTTTGTATTGTGCGTTGGACCAGTTAATATTTCATATGTCAACGCGAGACAACGACCCATCATTACCAAAAGTCAACACAAACCAAAACCCAAAAATCACCTCCTTCTCCCCCTCCCCCTCCTCCGGCCTTCCCTGCCTTTCCTGGGCAAGGGCAACCCTGCCATTCCCATTCCCCCTTTCCGCCCATCCTGTTCCCTTTTGAGTTTTATTCTCGAGCGTGGCCTTAAATTGCTTGCATTTAAATTTGATTATGTCAAATTCTCATGCGAAGAGTAGAATTTTCTTATACACAGAATCACAATTTTGCGCCGCTTTGATTATGTTGTCGTTGTTATTGTTGTATTTTGTTGTTTTTTGTTGTTTTGCTTCCGCTGTCTCGTATTTTCACTTTTTAGGATGGCTTTTCCGCATTTTCGGCATCAACGCAAAAAAAGAGAAAAGAAAAAAATGTGAAAATGAAAGCTCGAAGCCGAACATGCTGGCAGCGAGCACTATATACTGATGTTACTGACTACTTATCCCCGATAATGTGACGATTTAATAACTAATGTGAATAAAATATTTAATTTGAAAAATCTAAGCAAATGTGTTATATATATGATATTTATATTAATATAGATATGGATAATCTACCCTTATTAGCATAAGTACCAGAATCGAAAGAAAAGGGTTAAGAGGTCAACAACATGCGACGACATTCAGTCAGCCAGTCAAAATTGAGTCACTTGGTTAGCTTCGTTAGTCGTAACTCGAATTCGCGGTAATGGGAAGCTCTTTAATCAGTTATCGAAATATTATATTGATACACACATAGAATATTTTACTTTATTTACAAGAATATGTTGCATCAATATATTTTGGTTGAGAAAAGTTTGCCTGCCTGAATATATATACCTTTATATCACAAATCGATTTCGACGTCTATAAAGACCGGCTACCTAACTAAAAAAACATATTAATACGTATAACATATAACTTTAATCATATTTGAAACCAACAAATATTAGGAAATTCGAAAACGATTATTATTAGGTATTCCAACATTGATAATATATCGATATATCGAAAACTTAGACAATATATTAAATAAGACTTTCCCTGGAAAGTGGTACTAAGTATTATAGATTCGAAGGTTTTCAATGTATTTGAAGCAAAGTAATAACAAAAATAAAGACTTCATTTCTTGAAACAAATCATTTATCATTCCTTAAATAACAACGAAAAAATATATTTCATTGTTAAAAAAATTTCGCACAATTTTTTTCTTGCAGCTCTAATTTAAAGGGTATCTCAAAGTTGAGGGCTGCATTGATATTGATTGCTTTATTTGCAGTGTGTGTTAAGCGACCAGTTAGAATGCTCGTGCTGGTACCAACATGGAGGGGGGAGGGAGGGTCTGGGAGCTCAAAATGTGCGCGACGACAAGAAGCAGAGACAGGGGACGCAGGGGGAGTTGGGAAGACTGGGACACATTGCGACGCATTCGGCATTTGTTCTTTAAGGAGCAACAACGGGAACAACAGCTGGCAAAATGTTTGCGATTTATGCATAATTTATGCAAAAAGCGACGACAACAACAACAATTTGACATTAATCAGTATGCTTTATTGACTTGACCCTGGTGCGAAAGAGAGCGAAAGCAGCTGTGTGTGTGTGTGCGAGTGAGAGAGAGAGACACAGACACAGACACAGAGACAGACACTCATGCTGGCTTGCGTTGTGCTCGGAGCTTTTGACATTCCCCATAACTTAATCAAGAAATTCTTTATACTACCTCCACTCCGCTCCTCTCTCTCTCGCTCGCTCTCTCTCTCGCTCTGTCTTTCTGCTGCTCTAATTATTAAATCCGGAACGTGGAGTCCACATTTCGTTTCTATGTGGTTTCATTATAGTTGTGCCCTTTGCCTTTTGCCGTTTGTAATAATTCTGCGACATTCGCATTCCTCTCTCCGCGTCTCACCGACACATTTCCTTGTATTGCAAAACAAAAAATTTCATACAGTTTTCTATAAATTCCACGAGCTTCCATGAGCCACGCTCCAGAACCCATTCAAAATGGCAAAAATATAATTTGCGCGTGAGTAAAAGTGAGAGGCAGTAGGAAGTATTATATATATATATATGTATATGTATATATATCCGTGTATTCTTGACCAGCATCAACACTCGAGCCGATCATCGATCGATTTATCGGTCTGTCTGCATATGCATCTCGATGATATTCAAATTTGGAATAAATGATTTCGATTGCCATAGATCAGTTATTTCATTCTATCGATTGTGCTATCGATACAAATCGATTTCAATGTAAAAAAGACAATTGTTAAGATTAACTTTATTAGAGTTGCAATAGAGTGAAATCGGAAGTCTGAAGCCAGAATTTGTTGGAAAAGAGTGTCGGAACAACATTATAATCGGTCCCTCTACGTTATAGATGTGCATAATAGTGACAAGCAGTATTCGAGTGCTTGCACACCCAATTTTGAAGTCTCTAGTTCTTTTATCCTGAACTCGACTAATATGCTATAGATATAGATATATATATATAGATATAGTAATGTAGATATATATATCTTATGGAACGGCGATACTGCTTCTGGCTCTTGCATACTTTTGCACAACTTCCCGGTAATTTCAAAGGGCGATTTATTCATATTTATGCGTGTTTTACAAAATTTGTACTTGAGCTTGAGCCCTCGAGTCGCGACACTCCACGTAGTGTTGCAAAAAATAAATATGTATTACATATGCTGATAAAAATAGATATCTGTAATAATGCGCAAGTGAGAATATCGACTTGGAGAATACGCTACAGTAAATATGGAGTACTCATTTATTGTTCAATAAATATATTTTATATATATTGTATTACGCTTAAGCTAGTTGGAATCGGATCGTATGAGAGCAATATATTATAGACGAACTGTTGATGTAGGTAAGAAGAAATTGGCAAGACTTCTGGAACAGGCATTGCCTGCTAAACGAAATAATGCACTGGAATCGAAATATATATGCCAGACCTAAGATGGCCTCTTTCTTGAATATATATATATATATATATATATATCACTCTATATTCGACTTTAAAGTGCTTTTGATGTTTGGTTATTATAGCCATATTTTCTTGGAACAGGGTAGCCAAATGTGCATTGCAGGGCTAATTAATGAGAAACCCGCAATGAATAATATGCCACAATTGATTTCGATATTGTCTGTTGGCTCGTTGCTGACGACTTTTTTTGAGTTACTTTTTGTTTTGCTTTTTTGTTGTTTTGGGCTTTCAGTTGCGTTTTTGCTGGCCAAGCGAACGGATCGGATCGAGCAAATCACAAATCGAAAAGCGGCAGCTACAACGACGGTTTAAGAAACTGAGCTGCTCATTGGCAGAGCACCGCACAGCGGCAACCGCAACACAGCAACAAGAACAACCACAACAGTAACAAGAACAACCACAACGATGCACTTGTATGTGGCAATGTGGGTTTGTGGCACGCTGCTGGCGCTGCTGTTGGGCTTCCAACAGCGCAAATGCTGGCGCCTCATCTGGCAGCTGAACGGCTGGCGGGGTGTGGCACAGCTGCCCCTACTCTGGCTCCTGCTCTGCATCAATTTGCATCCGAGCAGTTGAGTGCTCCCCAAAATTTATGATTAATTCCTAGTTCCCCATAATACTCGACTACCACCGACCACCCCTCGAGCAGCGTGGTAGTCTGGTGGCGACAGTTCAAGTTCAAAATGTTTGCCATTTAATGCCTTGAATAGATTTAAGATTTAAGTTGTAAAGTGGTTTTGAAGTGCCTAATTGATTAATTGATTACTTCAGGTATTCTGGATAAGGTGACGCGCATGCGGGTGATCTTCCAGCGACCATTGGCGATATTGATCGGGACTCAGGCGCTGCTCTATATAGACGATCCGGCCGGCATGGAGGGCATATTGAATGCGCCGAGTGCCTCGACAAGACCTTCATGCAGGAGGGGTTCTTTTGCCCCGACGCGGCACTGCCACATGCACGGGGCACGCGGGGGTGGGGTTGGGCGAATGGCGGCGATGGATGTGAGTTGATTGCTTGCTGCAGGTCAAAAGTGGAAGCTGCGCCGCAAACAACGTGAATCCGCATTCAATCACAGTATCGTTGTCAGTGTCTTTGATGTATTCCAGTGCGGTTGGCAATCAGCTGGTTCAGCAATTCGCCACCCAATCCCATTTGCATGGCCAGGCGGTTAGGGATTCAAAGGACGCCGAGGATTGCTCAGCCGCGCCGTCCTGGAGGTATCCTGCCGTGAGTGGTGCCTCAAAAAATCGTGGGCACACAACTGCACACATCCAGATCTACATATATGTATGTGTGTGTGTGTGTGTGTGTATGTTTGATATGCCATCATACCATACATACGCCCATAATATATATGACGTGGCAGCCATAATAGTGTGCCAACTTGTGCCAAGCAAAAAGGTTAGTTTTGGCTGTGCCCAACAATTTGTATACGTTTTTGATAGTCAGTTTGAAGCTGTTGTTCTTAAATTAAGTTCAAAAAAGCAATTAGACCAAGTGTTTATGCACAATTATAATTGTGATATGGCTCCATGCTCCAAATAACTTTGATACTCGCAAAGTTTTCATTTCGCGATTAATTGTTTTGCTTACCAACTTGTCCAAACTGATGGCAAGGCAAGGCAAATATATGTCTCTTAGCAGGCGAGCAAGAATTCGTTTTCACATTTGATTCGTAGTGGTTACTATTATGTTGAACGCTACAAAAGGCCTGCAGCTTGGTGGCGCTGATCGCCCTTCGGGTCGCGACACGTTTGTCCAGCTTCCATGCGGCTCACGTACGCGGAATCCCAAACAGAGGAAGCCGGAGTCATTCGAGAGAGTGTCGATGGTCGCCACCCAGCCAATGAGCGGGGCGGGGGGCAGGGAGTGGTGCGGCGCGGTGTGGGTAATGGATAACGTAACTGTGATTAGAGGGGCCATGGGGGGAAAGTGGCCAGTACGCATTTCTGATTTGCAAAAGAACCGTTAACCACATATAGGTATCTACTATTGGCACTAAATAAGTGACATATTTCGTGAGGTGCTTTCATTTTGTAGTTGTTATATATATTCCTGATCAGCATCAATTTATACATAGGCCATCTATCCGCACCACGCAGTCAGCTTAAAAGGCTATCTTGCTGAAGCTTGTAACAAATCCGACATTGTGCTCAGCTAGTAACTTTCTGGCCAGATCGGAATCAATATTATATAGCTGACATAGAACAATTTCTTTTCTTGCTGGTTGTTTGTCGACACTCTTAAGGCAATTTTGAAATTTCTACCTTTGTAATGAGGTATTGTTCGGTATTATAATTTGGTCACCAAATTACCAAGCATTGATCTCATTGTGTATATATATTCCTAATCAACAGCTCCGCCCCAGCCGCGTCGATATAGGCATGTCAGTTTTATATCCATTTTTCAACTCTATATTGATGAATCTTCGACAATCAGTCTCTTTGCTTCGGTGACTCGACTCTGTCATATAGATGCCATAGGAACCATCGGCAGAAACCCTTTGAGTTATGGATCGATGTAGAAGTGAGACGAGATAAATCAGCATTTTTTGATTGACGCATATTGTTGAATAAAATTAAGACAAATAAGAAAAGTTGGACTAAAACTAAAAACTATGTTTGGCTCAATCCAGAATTGTTCTTAAACAAATAAACCTAATTAAATATTAGTACCATCACCGAGACGCAACTTGGCTAGACCAACTTTGGGCTCAAACAAGAACTCATTATAATTAAATCTCACAAAAACATATATATATTTATATATATATATTTATATATATATATACTACACAACAGAATAATATTTCCAACTTGGGATTTCAGAATTTAGCTGTCAGCAGATCAACTTCGGTATTTTAAATGGATCTTTCTTATTTTGCTCAGATCAATCTCATTTCCATCTCGAGGCAAAATGATAACTGAACTTTCCAGTTATTAATTCATATGCATCAGTTAGTGTTACTATCACAGCTATCTATGCCACGCACTTGCCGGTAGCGGTGCTTGAAGTATTCTGCTGCCAGAAGATTGACTTCAATTTGAGGCCAAATTTGAATTACTTGAGATTCGACAATTTGCTGGATAAAATGGTTAGCGCTGGCCATTAACAGCTGGCACGTGGGCAGGCAGTAGCCTCAAAGGTGGGTGGTTGGGTGGCTGCTCAACTGTCGAGGTTTAGCGGGTCGTCGTCAAGCCACGACGACAGGAGCTGACTTATGGTTCCTTCTGTGCCTGCTGTCAGCTGGCTTTATTTGAATGCCACACATGTGCCTCCACTTCTATCTATCTCTGGCTCACACACTCTCTCTCTCTCTCTCTCTCTCTCTGTGTGTGTGTGTGTGCCTGCTGTCTCTGTTTTTGGTTTAACAGCCGTTACCTTTTATTGCAGTCACCATTATGGGAACACCGACGAATTTCACGCAAGCAGATGACGCCCACATCGCCACCACCTACAAGCGGTGAGTGCTCCGCACAGTGTATCTGTGTATACACTTGAAAAATAGACGCTATTTTATTTAGAGCACGTTGCGACAAGCAGCAATTGTGAATTGCATTTCTTAGACAATCATAAATTTTGTTGGTTTCCTCAGGCAACATTTCCACATTCTCGAAATCAATGTCTTATCAAAAGCTGAAGCTGAAGAGTATCTGAGCTCTTTTCATATTTTTAAAAGTACTTCTTAATTTCATTAGAAGTAGCAGTGCAAGTTTGATAATTTTGTTTGTATCAAATCAAGCTTTCAAACATTATTAAGATCGAATTTTTCATCTTTTTCGAAAGTAATTTTCGACTTTTACAATTTTACACTCAATTTAAGGCTTGTAAAAAAAGCAATTCAGCCTTGTAAATGATATATTTATACACAAAATCAGGCAGATTCCATTGATCCATTTGAGCCGCTCTGACTTGAGCATGAGTATTTTTTTCAGTGTATACTAATGCCGTTATATGTATGCCGTATTTTGCATAGGCTGCTCGAAATCTCGGCTATTAAAACTGTGAAGCCCTGGCTGCAAATCGATTTGTTGCATCGTCTTTTGGCGCCACAGCTTTATGCGGAGGCGGAGGCGTGCAACCTGCTGCTTGTGGACTTTGTGGCACGATTGTGCAGCGCAAGCACCGCAACTGGCAACTGCGCCAAGCCATCGAGGAGGACGAGGATACGCCGTGGCAGCGTCGCATATTCATCGAACAGATGCTCCGCCTGGCTGCCAACGGAGAACGAACGCCCAGGACATCGAGGATGAGGCACAGCCCATGGTTTTGGTGGTATAAAAGACCATATATAAATAAGACACTCTGAAAATAGATCGCATTGAAATTTCGAAACGTCCTCAAAACTAGAAACTTTTGTATTTTTTTGGAATTAATTTCCAAATATAAATAGAAAATCTTCTACAAATCTTAGAAATATTTTCTATTAAGACATGCAAAGCTAATATATATATTTTTAATTCTTTCCAAAATTGAGAAACATGTAATGAAATTCTATGCTCGATTTCAATTTATCCGCAGTCCTTTTGAGACGGCTTTCGAACAGCATAATGATAGCGCTGCTGTGTCTGGCGACTAACAAGGGCGACTGCCAGCGGAGGCCGCGGAGCGGAGATTGAGAGCGTCCTGCCGCACGGCAACGATGCCAGCTATGTGGGAGTGAGCAGCTGCAGCAGCTGCGCTACCTGGATGCCTTTGTCAATGAGGCGCTGCGGCTGCTGGCCACGGTGCCGATGAATTTGCGGCATGTCAGCCGGGATTTTCAGTTGGCCGGCAGGGCGGCGATTGTGCCACAGAATACGATCATTGTGCTCGACACGTTCAACATGCAACGCGACTGAGCGCCAGGGCGAGAGGGCCACCCAGTTTGATCCGCAACGTTTCATGCAGGAACCGGAACAGGAACAGGAGCAGCACGACCAGCAGAAAGCAAAGGGAAAGGAAAAGCCCAATGAGCAGAATGGAGAGCAGCCAGACCACTTGAAGTATTCACAGCGCCGACACTCCTACAGTTTTCTGCCCTTTTCGAAGGGGTTGCGCACCTGCATCGGTGAGTCACATTGACGCACCTGTACAATGATATTGATCTATATATATATATATAGTATATGAATTGTTTCACTGATCCATCGACAGGTCGTCGTTATAGCTTCTTCATCATGAAGGTGTTCCTGGTCAAGCTGTTGGCCACCTTTGATTTCGACAGCGATTTCCAACTGGAGCAGCTCCAATTCGTTGAGGGCATCTCGCTCAAGTTCCGCAACGCCGACGATATACTCCTTCAAATACAGCCACACAAGAGCTCCTAATTTAATTATTCATATTTATAATCTTGAACTTAGTCAATTCATTGTGAATATGTTTTTTTTTTATATTTTTTTTAATAGCTTTTAATTTGTCAGAATCATTTTATAAATATTCGCAAACAAAAAAGAAATTAAAGACTTAACACACAAAAATCGATTAATCTTTTAGTTTTGACATGGCATTCACTGATGTGATTCTGTGGCATGCCCCTGAACCCATTCAAAATGCTCAAATGCATAAAGAGGTTGTAAATTATGTGTACATTATTTATCAGCATCCAGTTTTGCGAATATCGATCATTTTAATTTGTCTGCCAGCCACTTGTTTTAAGGCCATCTGCAAATTACTCTGTCAAAAATCCCTGCTATTTGAATTTGAGCTTTGCAGCAGAGCTTTTTGACACAGCGCGTACTTGAACCAAGTGCAAACTTACAGCTAGATGGCGCCACTGTGCGCGCTTTCATTAATAAAAGCCACTGCAAAGCTTTACTAAAGCTTGGCATCGTCATGGCAAGTTCAAAAACAAATTGAAAACTTTTCAAACCGTTTTGAGTTCAAATTGTTTTATTTTTTTATAATTGCTTGTTCTTGACTAAAGCTAGCGGTATACAAGGCTAAGAAAGAACTTACTTTTGTGTACTTTATAACTAAATCAATGTCTAACCATGAAAAAATGCTGCCAACTAATTTATTATATAATAGTAATCATAGTAAGTAATAATTGTAACAAATTAATTAAATAACATGTAAAATTGTAGTATTTTGGTTGACTCACTGGAGCAGAATCAAATCTTGCATGTTCTTTAGCAAAGTTTAACCTATTCAGTGAATTTTCAATGTGAAAATTGTACGGCTTTTCTTTGAAAATACATCCGAAGGGAAGAAAACAATTCGAAGAAAATTAAGAAAAGAAAAACTAACTAATACTTCTTAAGATACTATAATTCATGAAACAATAACACTTTCGACATGCGAGGAACAATTTTTGAGCATTGTCAACTTATTTCAATAGCACTTTTATAATTTGGGGCGTAGCTGCACACATTGATATCTTGCACAGCTTTAAATGTTAGTTTATTAATATCCTTTGTCCATGTGCATTCCCGAAATACACACATCTACACACACTCGCACACCCACCCTTTCGACGGCAGTGTTTCTAAATGTTTTGAACTCGAATTTGCAACCACTAATTGGCAAAATAATGCGAGGGCATCCATAACGACGCGTCTTATTCTCAATGTTGGTTGGGGGGCAGGCAAGTGTGCTTCACACACACACACACACACACACACACATGGATATGGAAGTGTACTTGTCTCCAGTTGCTTTTAAATGCCGTCCGACAAATGTTGAGCAATTACGAGGAGCGCGCCTGGGACAGCCCTCCTCGTATGATAATGTGCCACAACTGTCAACAATATTTCCGTTGCAAAAGCGTCTCTCTCTGCTATGAGCAGCATGCCACACTCCCCACACCCCGCACCACCCCCGCAATCCCTGCATCACAACGGCACCTTTGCTCTACTCCCGCTTGTCTTTCTGTCTCTCGCTGTGTGTGTGTGTGTGCCTTGACAGAATGTGTGTGTGTGTGTGTGCGTGTGTGTGTGGAGTACTCTCAGCTTGGCAGCACACACATATCATTGTCAGTGGAGCACACCCGTGTCTCAACTTCAGTTCGCTTGACTTGTCTAAAGACTCGGGTCCAACTGTCGGCATCGTCTTAGCAACTAAGCGATGCCTACAACAACAACAACAACAACAACAGCAGCAGCATCAACATCATTATAAACTAGACATACACTGTGAGAAATATGTGGGTAGCAATGCAAAACTATTGTGGCACATTCCCATCCAAATCGATGCCAAGCTGCTTGCAAGAAATGCATCTCTTTCAGCTCCTCGATTTGGTGACTTGGTGTTATAAACCATATATATAAATATAGATCCAAACTGATTTAATTACTGTAAATCCCAGCCTTATATAGCTATATACAGCGGTCACTTATTATCTGCAGCAGGGCATCAATGCAATTATCTATTTTTGCTGAGGTTTTCTTTTCTTAAAATAGAGTTGCGTAAATAAATCTGTGACTTTCTTGAACTGAAAGAGTACTCACAATTTTGAATAGTATTCTAATAGAGATGATTTGAATATTGCAAACTTGACCCAAAACTCTTAGTTCGAGTTGTGCTTTTAAATTGAAACTGAGAGTAAATAATACAACTATTAAGGGTAATTTTTGGGAGAATAACTGATTCGAAAACCAAACACAATCTTAGAATGGATTTTTGCACACCAAAATAAATATTGTAAATATTGAAATATCGAATTATTGAATAAATGCAAAATGCAATTAAGTTCACAACTTGCGTATTATTTTCAAACATTTTCCAATACTCAAAAGTAGTTTCAATGGGAAACTTTTTCAAGTGCAAAAGTACTATTTGTGTGTGTGTGTGTCTAGATGTGTGTGTGTGTGTGTGTAGAGTGTGTGTGTGTGTGTGTGTGTGTTGCGTTTTTGTCGAGGAAATGGCGCCGTCAACGCAGTCATTAGATGCTTGTTGGGCTGGTGGACTTCCAGCCACGCCCACTCCACCTGTACGAAGGCGGCACATCAGTTGCTGTTGCTGTTGTTGTTGTTGTTGCTGCTGCTGCTGTTGCTGTTGGCATCAACTTGACACTTTTCCCATCGTGCCACTCGTAAGTGTGTGTGTGTGTGTGTGCATGCCTCGAGTTGAGCTGTGTGTGCGCCCAAATTTATAACTGTAAAAGGCACTCGAAACACATTCGCATGGAAATTTTGCCTGCATTTTTGCCTTGATTAATGTTTGAAGGCGTTGCGGTGTTGGGGGTGTGGTGGGTGTGGTGGTTTGGTGGTTTGGTGTGTGTGTGTGAAGGGGCAGAAAAATCGCTTGTGATAAAATATATTTGTATATATGAAGCATCGTGGCTGGCAAGTCATCCGAAGGATAGACTCGAGACGACACCTTAACGGCGCCTACTTAATAAATATGCCCCAAAAAATTGCAATTGTTTGCGGCCGGCTCAACTTGCCACAAAAGCCAGTTAACAATCGGTTGCACAAGTCCTTCCCATTTAACATTTCCATTGTGTTGTTAGATTTCAATTGGTTTACGTTCAAAAATATGCAAAAAGCATAAACTGGGCTTAAATTGTCAATTGCAAAAATAACAAAAACAAAAAGGAATCAACGAATGAAATCTAAAAAATGCAGTATTTAAAGAAATTTTGAAACGGCAAAGTCTTTTTTAAATGTAAATTTTCCGATGTGCCAGCAATTTATTCACTGTCTGTGTTTGAGCATAAAATGAATAAATATTGTGTATACGCCATGTTCCACGCATTCTGCTTAAAGGCAGTGAGACTCTTTCAAATCGAGTGTTCGACTACTCGATTGCTCCACAACTGTCCAGGAATCCGGACAATCCATGCCAAGTCAAGGGACCATCAAAAATCAGCTCACATCATGGAAACCCGTCAGACAAAGCGTTAAACCTGGGCTACTATGTCCATTAGGTGGCTACAAAAGCGATAAAAATCGATAATCGCAATGCGACAAAGCCCGAATTGCTATAAGGAAAGTTGATGGCTAATTCCGACTTCTGCTTTATTCAGTAAAGTGTGTACCGATCGGTGGGAATATTATCTACTGCCATTCATTCAGCTAAAAGCTTCATTTTAGAGTGCTAAGATAATTCTTAAAGTCAACCTGATCTGGGCTTACAAACTAGGCTTATTTCGGTAAGTGAGGCTATATGTGACTATATTTTCTACAAGCTTAAATATATAGTCATCAGCTTTAGATCTTAGATGAATAGCGACGTCCATCTCTGCTTCCTCGGAAGGACACTGAGTTGGATCGTGAGTTGGGTGACTTCCTAGAGAGCCACTCGACTTCTAAGGCAGACGACAGACTTGGCCAGGCCAGGTAATTTATTACTTCCTTCTTAATTTTAGAAAGGATCTTTTCCAAAATCATGGTTTTAATGATCGAAAATATTAATCAATAATCATAAATATGCGCAAGAAAATCTGTCTAGTTTTAAATTAGATTTTCATTTTATGGCGGCTTCCTAAAATGTTGGGGATATTTTTCTTTTCTGAGTGGTAAGCTGGACTCACCGAAATTTGGACATATTATGGTTTATTCACTGGTCGAGCAGAATCACTCAGCAAGCAGGTGGTTTCCCAGCTGCTATCAGAGTATGCCGCAGTCGGTTCTTCAGTTTGTTGGATTAGATTGCCATTTGTTGCTCTTCGGAATGCGTTGCTTAATCATGCATTTGAAGCGAATGCGGATGTACATTTATTTTGGTCTTCCAAATCCAAATCCAAATCTCTTCAACATTGTCGCCCTTTTTGGGTGGCTTAGCTGGACAACTTAGCTGGGCAGCTGGGCAGCGAGAGGGGACTGGACTCTTTGTTGCACTCGGCACGCGCTCATACATTTGCCCAGGCTTGACCCATGTATGTAGTGGCAATGGATGACTGTCCGGACTGCAACCCCTCCCCAACCACAAGGCCAAACTTAGCCGCGCCAACCGTTCGCAAAAATGCAAATCGTGCTGAATTGCATTTTTCGGTGTAGCATCAGCGAGCAAAATTTTGGGCAAAACTGCACAAATTTTTATAGGCAGCAGTACGAGTACGAGTAGAGCTTGAATAGTTGCACTGGCGCCAGCTAACCCTTCCCCGCCCCTCCCCTTCCGTTGCTGCTGCTGCTGCTGCTGTTGAACGAGGCGTTGATAAATGTGGCAGACGCCAACGCCAGTTGCAGCAAGGACTCAGCTGCAGGGTCAGGACCAGGGTCCTGCTGCTACAGCTACTGCTGCTGCTGCTGCTGCTGCTGTTAAGTGTTGCAAATCCAGTGAGCGGCATAAAATGTTGCGTCATCCAGCGTGAAATGCTGCTAGCTGCAGCTAATAGAGGACAACCACCATGGCGTTGTGTGAATGACCAGTTTTTGGTGAAAACCATCACCGGCCCCACCACGCACCCTCCAATTCCTCCTCTCAATTTTACTACGATTTTCCTTGCATTTTTTTTCGACACATAAAATTTTGCTTTTTTTTTTGTTGCCGTTTTCGGCTTCTTTCATGGTAAATGCTGTGGCAACGTTGTTGACAATTTGTCGACGTGTCAGAAGACTCAACGTGAATGTGACAAGTGACGGCGACGTCAGCGTCGACACCAGCGCGGATGCTGACGAGACAGGACACTGGGCTCCATTGGTCGTCTCTGGACTGCAGGACTGCAGGACGCCAGGACTAGCGGACTCCTGGACTCCTGCCTCTTTTGTTGTAGCTGTCATCATATTCGCTTAAATATTGATATGCCCTATGCCACAATGCGGTTCCATGGCCTTTGGCCCTCAACAACTTAACAACTCGTTAGCACATTGACGAAACTATCCAGTTATCGCTTAGTATTCCTCTCAATTACTGCTAGTCGTTCGTGATGTGAGTGAATCCATGTATTGGACAGGCAAGAGGAAGCATCTGCCGCCTCATAAGTATGTATATATTACTGATCAGCATTAACCAGCAGACCTCTAACACAATAACAGATACAGACTCAAATTTTAATTACTTGTTTTGGTAACCAAAAGTGGAAAAAGATACTCTTTCTCTCTGTCTCTCTCTCTCTCTCTGTCTCTTTCTATGCCAAGTTTGTAGGTCATTTCAAGTGCGTTGTGAACCCAGTGTGAACTCCACTATTAGTTTGCTTTTGTATTTCGGGCATTTTTTTATTGCGTAAGCGAAAATTAATTTTATACACAAGCGAGGAAAAGTCAGAGTTGAGTGTTCGTGCGGACATAAACGGCATAATTGATATGTGTGCGAGTGTGTGTGTGTGAGTGTGTGTGTGTGTGTGTGTGTGTGTGTGTGTATGTGTGCAGGTCAGACAGTGAGGCAGTTTGCATATAGCGATCCAGATCCAGACAGCAAAATGGTCGGCAAATGGTCGATGTCCTTATGTCACTAATTACATGCATGTCAATTTTTCGCTCAACATTGCGTTTCCATTCCATTTCCATCCCATTTCCTATCCAATTCGGACATCCCATCCCATCCCATCCCATCCCATCCCATCCCTCCCCATTCCATTTCATTCCGTTGCGTTGCGCTGGCGGAACGATTCACTCAGAAAAAGGCAACGAAACCAAACCAAACCAAACCAAACATATTTGGACAGTTTGTGGACAGGTCGGATGGGTCCAGCTGTGGACTGCGGACTGTGGACGCTGCGCGATGGTCATCAGCATACAGCATCAGCTGGAAGAGCTGAGTGATGCTTCGCGTCCGGTTAACTGATTGCCCCTTATGCTCCACTACACGAGCAGAAAAACTCGAGTGAGTCTTGATTTGTGCATTGAAATTATTTCATCTTATTTGAAGTAGGATCGTTTACTATTTACGGGTGAATACAAACTTACTTCAAGTGAAACCTAAATCTAAAAAAGCTAATCACAAAACCAGTTAGAGTGCTCTAGTCGAGACAGATTCGACTAGGAGCAACACCGATCTCAGTTGTTCAAAGAAAATACACCAAATATTAGTTTACATAGGAAAATGTGTTTTGGCTAACAAGTTCTCAATGAAATTTGCACAGTTGGTCCATAATATGTCTGTATATATTATAGATCAATTGGAAGGGTATATCTTTATCGATTTGTATCGATATTCGTAAAGCGCAAGCAGTTATCGATCAAATTAAGTAAACTTTATCTCTATGGTACTCCTCCTATCGCTGAGACTCTGAGATCAACATCTTCACAGACAGACTCGGCTGTTGGTGCTGAACAAGAATATATATATATATATATATATATACTAAATTTAATCGGATATGCTTCCTTCTGACTGTTGGTGTTTGGTGGGTTCAGGGTATAAAAGGAGTCTGCTTTTATTTTACTCACCTGTCAAGTATTGTTTGCTGGAATTGTGAGTGATTGATTGTGGTAAGACGTTTTTTCTCGCTGTGCAGACGCCGATGCGTTCATGTGTGCGTATATATTTTTATTAAATTTTTCATTATTTGCTGACAGCTGTCGGTAAATGGAATTGTTTATTACCTGGCTTCGGTTCCATTCAGCAGGCTGCTCCTGCTCCTCGATGTGGTCCTGCTGCCGCATCGTTGTCGGTGATTATCATAACGTTTGCACTGGACAGTTGGGCCTGCCAACCAGCTGCAAATGTTGACAGTTTCGGGCGGCACAGCAAAACACAATTGTGGCTATTGGCTGCATGCGTGTTCCATGAGTGGGATTAGGGAGGTGCGAGCATCGGATGGGGTTATTTACGGAATACATTCAGCGAATCAAGAGCTCAGTTTGAATTCGAGAATTGCAATGCACAGCCAAAGCATTCATTTTAGAAATGCATTCTAGTAACCATAAACCGCAAAACAGAACAAGCAGCACATGTGTGTGTGTGTGTGTGTGTGTGTGTGTGTGGGTGTGTGCCACAACAGTGTGTCACAGCTTGAGCTGTGATAGTATTCGACTTAAATAATAAGCTAGCCTAAGCTTTGTAGCTGAATAAAGATTAAGTTGTGCAATTGGACCCAAATTTGATCCAAATTCAGTATTCAACTAGAGGCAAACCACCTGCGCAACGAATGGCATATGAATATCTTTAGTGCGACATTATTAATTAATATTTTAGATTTGCTCAATTTTACTGATATGATAAACGCGTGAGTCAGACCCGAATTTACTCGATGCTTGTTGCAATTAGTGCAACTAACTTTTACTGAAGATGTGGCATGGCAGATGTCTTTCAGGTGGCTATAATCAAAAACGAACTTGGAATTCTCACTAGTCTCTTGACAGGACATTGTGGACTACGAAGCCAGCTAGCTAAACTAGATATAAAGCACAAATCACATCATAGAGATGAAGTATGATATCTCTTCTCGACACAGATTCTCGATGGAAGTATTGATGGAAGTGCAAGAGGCTCAATAATAATATATTAATAATAATGACAATATTAGGAGAGAATATAAGAGAATACACAAGTAATGAGATAACGTGGCTTTTAGCTTTGTAACAGCAGATTAGAGACAGGTGAGTATTCTTGTCTGGAGTGACTGCCCTTCCAGCCTGTTGCACATCTTATTGGTACCCTTTCTGCACACAACTTGTTTCAGTCGTTCAGCGTATTCGGGAATGATTATTCGAATTTCTGTGGCTGTTGTTCACACACAATTACAACGAAATTACCGATTTCTGAGAGGAGACAACAGTTGCAATACTGTTGGAGATGAGTTGGATGAGGGGTTGGGTGGGTGGCAAGATTCAAATTGCGACTGCTTTGCTAACAATGGCAACTCAAATAAGTTGCATGCAGTTTGCACTTAATTGCCAGTGCCAAAGTGGCAAGAAAAAAACTGGAGCTACAGTCAGAGGCAGCTGCACTTGCTGCCAACTGGCAAGTGAAGTGGAAAGTGGTAAATAGCAGCTCTCCTGCCGCTGCTGCTGCTGCTGCGACAGTGGTCGCACAAGCAAAGTGTCAGCGGTCAAAAATATTTGTTCATGGTTCTATATTACAATATGAATATTACAGTCAGACCAATAATTATTCGAACACTCTTCACAGCTTCCAAAGCTAGCAATCGTAGGAGTTTGAAACTACGCAGCTAACTGAACGGATGCCGTGAATCTTTCCTTGAACTCGAATCCCGGAAGGACTCCAAAGATATGCAAAAACACTTGAACTGGAGACATCAAAAGACATATTGCAATAAAAATATTAACACATTTGGCAACTTAATACTGGTAAAAAATCAAAAACTAAAGTAATAAATAAAATAGTAGAAAACTTTAAAATATAATAGAATAATAATAGGAAAGGCTTTCTAATTTTTTAAAACTGTTCCTTTCTTTTTTCCTTATATTTAGAATTTATTTCTAAAAAGCAGAAAATATCTCAATTTTTTTAGATCGATTTTTTTTTCGACTTTCTAAAAGCTACATATTTTTAAAAATCCAAGAAGATTAAATTATATATAGTTGTATCTTAATATATTTAGCAACTTAACATTTTGTGTGTTAAAACCACTTCAGTAAATACTATTAAATAATAAACCAATAAATAATAGTAAATAAATAAACAAATAAATCACATGCTAAACGCAGGATTAACATTCAACTAATTTAAATGCGGATAGATTTGTAAATATTATATTTGTAGATTATGGAAAAATACTGAGATGAGATCAGCTTGACTCTTCTCTGTGAGGGTGTGTAGTTTTCGGCTTGCCTAAGATAACCAACCAACCAACATTCTCTCTTTCTCGCTCTCACTTTGTTTCTCTCTCTCTCACAGATTTTTGACAAGTTTATATTTAATAAGTAGAAAATGAAAAGAAAAAAACTATCAAAACTGTTGACTTTGATTTCGCTACATCTTCCCATTTTCTTTTTTATTTTGCCCAAGTTAGCGACCAGTATGCGAGGGGTGGCTATGGGCGATGGGCAACATGAGAACCAATTAAAGACATCGTTTTCAGCGTCGCCGTCTCCGTCGTCCGGCGTTGTTGCCAAACGTCAACGTCGAAAACTAATTAGCATAACAAGCAACAAAGCGAACCAAAGTGGAGCTGCTGCTGCTGCTGCTGCTCTTGGTGGTGCTGAGTGGGTGTGGAACAAAGCCAAGTGGTGCTGCCAACCTAGTTACTTTGACTGGCTGGCTGGCTACGTGTGTGTGTGATGTGTGTGTGTGTGAGTGTGTGTTTGACGCTTCCGCTTGTGTGTGTGCAGCAAGCAGCGTCTAGTCTCGATGCTTTTCCAAGAGTTCCCTCAATCTCCCTCTCGCTGTCTCATCAAAAGTTGCGGCATTGAAATGAGCCACCCTAACCACTGACCACTCCCACCCCCCCCCCCCACACACCCCCCCACACACCCCCCCCCCACACACACACACACACACACACACAGACTTGCAGCCACATGGCCATAAACAAATACAATTACAAGTCAAGCGGGAGACTGCCACCCTGTCGTGCACTCAGAAAATCAGTGGCCACTAAACTTAGAAACTTAGCTTTCATTTTTGTATTGCAGAGTTTTATTTTTCCCAATTTGAAAGTTCAATTTAATTTTATACATTTTGTATATTAATTTATTATTTGCATCCTTTTTTTAATTCATATATAAAATTTATCCTCAGAAATATAACAAATATTTGATTTGTAAAATTCGATGATTTTTTTTAAATAGTAGCAGGAAACTTGTTGAAAATGTATGTTTTTCTAGTGACACAGAAAAACGAAACAGAAATGAAACAGAATATTTTTGTCTGAGTGTGAGCCAAGCCGGAGCCTGAAGCCTGAAGCCCGAACTGGAGACTGAAAACAGAGACTGAAGTTAGAGTTGGGCATCCTTCTATGCTGGGCGCTGTTGCAACTTGCAGCCTGACATTAATAAACTGTCGGCATAAATAAAACGCAGCAGCAGCAGCAGCGGCAACGGCAGCGGCAACGGCAGCAGTTGCAGCAACAACAGCAGTGCCAGCAGCAGTTACAGTGGCATCGGCAACGGCAACAGTGGCATCAGACGAAGGACACTGGCAAATAAAAATAGAAGGCGTTATGATTTACGCGCCGCTGCTGCGGCTGCTCCTCCACAACGGCGACACTAGCAGTTAGCAGCGTGGACTAGCATAACAGCGTCCTTATCCTCGCCGAGCCCCTCGCTACGTCAATCCCCAACCCTGGCTACCATTGACATCGTCTTCCGGCGTGCAAATAAAATTTCGGGCTTGGCGGTCGGCGCATGTTTCTGATGGCGACGAGACAGCAGCGAGACAAGCTCAAAGGGATTAAATTAAAATGTCCTTTGAGTTGTGTTTTAATTACTTCCTCCCTCTGTCGCCCACTCTCTCTCTCTCTCTCTCTCTCTCGCTCTCTCTCTATGTGCTTCCGTCTCTGTCTCAGTCTCAGTGTTTGGCTCCAAGTCACTGTGGCAATGAAAACGTCGTCTGCCTTCCGCACTGTGCCAGCAACGTTAGTGGCCTCAAGACACAGTCCAACCTCATTCACGCCTCCATTTTCGCCCCCACACACACACACACACCCACTCAAACCCCTGCCACCTCCGCCCGCTCGGCCTCTTTTCGCAACCGCCAAGAGCAGCCGTCACAGCCGGAGACAGCAGCGCTGCTGGCAAAACTTAAACAGTCGCACAGCTTCTGGCCACAAGCCCAAAAGTTGCTCAAAGTTTCGTCCGGTTTCCTCTGGCCCGCCCAAAACAACGCATCAAATTGTTCAACAGACCAGCGAAAAACCACGAAAATCTCTTCCAAGTGTTTCCCCAATTTGGAAACTTGTATCTGAAAATATTTCTCGTCATATATATATCTAAAATAGTTTTGCTTTTTTGAGCTTTGATATTTGAATAAAGAACTTGTTTTCTTCTTCAATATATTCTCTGCTGAAATCATTTAACTTTGACGAATGCAACAATTATGTTTATGCATTATATATATATATATATAACTAAAATAAATAAGTATGAAACTTATATATTTTGTAGTGGATTATATATTATATATTAATTAAACTCTGATTCCTTAAAGTTATAAATTTGTAGTATTTATGAAACTTTCTAGCTAAATCTTAAACTGAATTCCAAATTAGCCTCAAATTTTCGGGAAAAGACGAAAAAATATCAAAATTAGTTGAGCTTCATTTCACGATTCTTGTTTTTGTTTTTGATTTGTTGTGAGCAGAAAACAAAGATGAAATTGCAATGAAAAATACTTGCAATAAATATATCCATCTGCAACAATATTGCACGATGCATGCTCGAAATTGTGTGCGAAAGCTTATCACTCGCAACATACAACCCGCTGTTGCAATGCAGCGCTTGTAGAAGCTCACCTATCCATGTGCAACATCTATGTCAATGTGTGCGCACGTACATTGTCTTTAAGGCTTGGGTCAATGGGAGCCAATAAAATGGGTATCGAACGGAGGGGCAGACAGACAGACAGACAGACCAACAGCATCTGCAGCTCAACGCTTTTGCATGCATATAGATAGATGGATACACAGGCAGTTACATAGATACATAGATGGATAGATACATGTGTAACTGGCGGCAGCTCATTCATTCTCATCAGCGTATTGGGGATTTGTCGCCTTTGTAGTCGCCTGACAACCTGCGTGCGTGAAACAGCGCTTGCAGCGTCGTGCGTGACTGCCAAAGGGACAGTGAAAGGGGGGAGAGGAGTGAGAGGGAGAGGCAGAGGCAGAGGCAGAGGCAGAGGCAGAGGCAGCGCGAGAGATATAGCTGACGTGTATATGAGGCCGGACTCCGGGTAGACGCCCCAAAACAAATGGCCAATTAATTGCCAGTGGAACCAGAAGCTATCGACTCTAGCCACACACTGAAAGAAATTAACCCAAGTTCGAACTTGTGAAGTATCAAAATTGAATTATCAAATATTCAAACCAATACCTTCTTGTTGAGCTTCCTTGCATAACTAAACTTACCAAGTGGTACAATTGATTCCGCTATGTTGATGAGCAAAACTCAATTTTCTGTTCCCTTCCAGGTCTGCCAGTTACTTCTTCCCACTGCCTCTTAGGCGTTGTACTACTAATTATCCCATTCCGAGGACTCTGCAATGATTATGAAAAAGCTCTATTTTTGTCGCCATGTCTTCGGTGCAATTTGGTAACTTTTTACTTTTATTTTGAATTTAAGCTTTAATTAGTAAATTGTATATTTGATTTAATTTAATCTCTGATTTACTTTTTGTATTTTTCTGTATCGACTGATGTTAGTCGACAGCAAATAAATAAATTATTATTCAATACAAAACACGTATTATAAATATCGTGTAAGCTGGGTTATAAAATTAATAATACTATGTATCAAGGACGAGTTACAATGACCTCCTTTTTTCGAGTGTAATCGACTGGTGCCCGGTTTGGTGCGGCGGCTTTTGCTGCTGCCATCGGCTGCCGTCTGCCACAATCGATTATTTATTTATTTATGCCACGCTGTGCCGCCTTCAATTGGATACAATTGCCGCTTATCTCTGACGCTGCCGCTGATGCCGGCGCTGGTACTGACAACGGCGGAGCTGACGCCCGGCGTTGGGCTTTTGTGGGCGTCGCGGACCTGGACCCGGGCGCGTTACAAACGTTTTGGCATATCATTGCCGAGGGAATGTGTGTGTGTGTGAGAGAGAGAGAGAGTGGGGGGGGGGGGGGGGGGGAGAGAGAGCGAGAGAGAGAGAGAGAGAGAGAGAAAGTGCCTTAGAAAAGCCACTGCTCGGGGACTTTGCGCCATATTTGCCAATGGCTTGGGCCGGGCAAGTATTTTAGGCCACTCTCTCTCACTGTGTGTCTATCTCCGTTGGCCGCTTTCCGCTTTCTGCTTTGGGCCGCCCTCTGCATCGGAATTTGTGTGAGCAAATTTGCAAAATTATTGCGTTGCGTGTGGTGGCGAGTTTCTCGGGGCGGGACGCGGAACGTCGTTGTCAGGTGTGGGGAAACGTGGAAACGTGGGACATCTATTACGCTTGCCCATTTACATTTGTCAATTGCCTTGTTGGCGTTTTTTTAATGGCCAGACTCGAGCCCCTCACCACCGTCGCCGCCTCCGCCTCCGCCTCTGCCCCGCCTCGCCCTTTTCAGCCCACTCCTGACCCGCTGTTAAAGCTCTGGGCTTAAGTCAAATTTTTTGGCACGCTGGTTTTTTTTTTTTATGGCTCTTGAGTGGATTTTGGTGCCGTCAGCGCCACAGAATTGGCGAGACATGCATTAAGACAATGACAATAGCCACAGAGTTCAAGATTTGTACCATTCTCTTTTCGGTTGTTGGACTTAAACTGACTTTGAGTCGACAGCTATTAAAATTTCGGCACACAGTTGTAAACCGGAAGAGTTTGCGGCTTCAGCGGGGTTGGACTTTGCTCAATTTGTTCAGTTTACGATATATATTTAATATAGTACTTTCAGCAGACTTATATTACATATATATCAGTAGAAAAATAGGAAAACATTTTAATACAAATTGTTCATAACGAATTAATTAACATGAATTTATCGGATTTCGTGTAATAAAAGTCTGGCTTACAAGGACTTTCTTTTGTTCCATTAAAATGTGTTTTTTTCTTGGAACAAATTAATTTTGTTTTATCGACGAACTGACTTCGATCTGCGAATATCGACACATATCTAATTCAATAAATAAAAGCCAAAGTTTTAAAGCCACGGTCTTCAGAATTGATAGACGATGATGATAAAAGTCGCAATGTGACACTTATATTTGAGTGAGAAAACCCGTTTAGAGGAAATTTGTCGAATGAAATTGGAATGTATTTAACAGCCACTTGACTTCGGACATTTTTACTTGTTTTTTTATTGGAAGTGAGCTGGATTTTCATTTGAATGGGAATTGTGGGATTTTGTCTAGTTACTGGTTTTTGGCAAATGCGTCTGCCGCTTGCCTTGATGCTCATGGTTCTTCTGCTTCTGGTTGTGCTTCTGCTTCTGATTCTGTTTCTGCCGTTACCCAAAACTCATCTATGCATGCAGTTACATCCGTAGAATTGATTACACTTGTCTGGCCCTCCACTACTGACCCTCACCGATACATGCCGACACTCACACAGCTCACGGCTCCATTGCATTTGTTCAAACATCAACGAATCATCCGGAAAGAGAGAATGAGAGAGCCGAAAAAATGAGAGAGAGAGAGAGAGAGGGAGAGGGAGAGCGTTAGAGGAGGTGGATCCTGATTCCTAAGGTGGAGGCACATAAAACCCAACTAAAGTCGCACAACAAATTGAACACTGTGCGTCAGCCAGGGGACAATTCAATTGGTCGAGTGGTCCGGTCCGGCACGGTCCGGTGAGATCCGCACCTGTAACTGGCAATTGAATCCCAGGGCGCACACACACACACACACACACACATAGGCATAGACATATGCACGCACATTTGAACTGTGGCGAATGTCAGGCGCATACCGCGACACGTCAAGCAGGCAGGAAGGCAGGCATTAGGCATATAGATGGATTCATGCTCCGAGGCTCCACAATCCAGCCCAGCAGCTCGACTGACGCTGCATGATGACGCACTGGGCCAGCCAGCCACCCAGTCAGCTATCCACCCAGTCAGCTAGCCAGCCCGCCAGCCAGCCAACAACAACAACAACAACAACAATGATTGCCACAAACTGCCAATTAACCCAGAAAAACAGCCCGCTGCAGATGGACTACGATGCCCACCGAGGGCGATCACAAGTGCACCCCCAGACCCACCGAGCGGAGACGCAGAAAACACAAAAAAAAAACAACAAAAAAATATAGAAAAGAAAAAATTGTTCATGATAAATATAGCCTTGGGGCTGCTAAAGTTCGAATAACTTTGCATAATATAATTTCCAAAGATTTAATAACTTTTAATTTTTAGTGCACAACAGAAGGATGCCAACTACTCCAAGAAAAGTTACTTTGCCAGCATTTGCTCAATTCGAAATTCTAACACTATTATTAGCCTAAAAAATACGATAAAAATCCGATTTTTATTTGCTCGGAAACTCCGGTATTTCTTGACTTCTATGTTGCCATATTTATCAGACATGCTGTGAATACACTATGCATAAATATAAAGCACACTTTTCATGGCTGCTGCAGCGTTTCCTTCAATGGCTTAGGCATTTGCCAACTGGCATAGTGGGAAAAATCCGTCGATAGGACACCGAAGATAGCATACCCTCCACCAGACCGGACTTATCCTGCCGACATCTAAAAAATTATATAGTTGACCGATTTTGATAATGGTTTGGTCATGCGTTACGTTTGGTTGAAAGGACTTGGTGAGCAAAGTCAAAATAGCAATTTGGTTTTTGATATTTCGAGATAGTCTTAAAAAACTGTGGGACTAGTTTGCCTATAAGCAGACAGATATTGGAGGACATTATTATGCTGCTGTGTGCACGACACAATTATAAAACCCCTCTGCAAGGGTATAAAAAGGGGGGAAAAAACCAATGTAAACTTTTGCTGTGCTGCGTTGGCTGGAATCAATTAAAAATTCCAATGATTTTTGCGCTTGATTGGCTACGCTTTTGGATCGCTAAAGGTAACGTCTACGACAGCTTGCTGGGCGATACCGATGGGGATTGCGGCTGGAGCCGCTCCCCGCTCTCCGCTCCCTGCTCCCCTCAACATCCACATCCACATCCCCTCCTACTCCACATCCCCTTCTCCTCACTCTCAACGTTAGGCTGGTCAGTTTACAGTGTTCAGCTGAGCATTTAAAAGCGGATAGACTTCAGCTTTAACTTTGGCTGCAACCTGAATATCTTGGCAAGAAACTGTTGTCAGCGCCAATTGGCCAACAAGTCTCAGTTTTGGCAAATACTTGCCGATTTCCTTCATCGTTGAGCATAACTTAATCTAATCGAATTGGGAAGCAACTCTCAGGGGACTATCAAAAAGTTAGCACATCCAGTGCCAGATCATTGACACACAAGCTTCGAGTATTGCGACTTTATTTTTAAGTGAATATGAAGGAGTTTTAGAAAAATTAGGGTTATAGCTGAACTTAATGGGATGAATGAACTAAAACCAGCTTCCACAACAAGAAGCCAGACCTGCCCATCGTGTTTCGCAAGATAACATTTCGTCTTTCCGGAAAATGCAAAGTTTGGAAAACATTTAAAGAGCTCTTTCATCCGAATGCGGATATTTACGGATAGTTTCTCAAGATATAGCCACTTAATTGATATACAATACCTGACATTTATTGATCAACTGTAAAAAAAAAACACAGAAATCAGAACGTGTTTTCAGAAGGGACAAACTTTCAGCAAGCCAGCTGTGCTCAGGGTATCTCTGATCAGGCTCAATTTTCCTATACTTTCAGTTGAATATTTATCATCTTCACGCCTGAGGTGTGTTCAAAAAGTATCGCGAATTGCAGATTTTCGCGGGTTACGTATATTCGAATTTCGATTTTTTTGTATCATTATGTTGGTACTCATGTCTCTCACTTATGCCGACAAGCTCGGCCATTTTAGATGTTCACTTAATTGTTGAAATCTGCTTTGCTTGCACGTGTTTTGGATGGTCTTCGATTTTTACCTATTCAAAAAAATGGATCAAAGAACCTGTATCAAATTTTGTGTGAAAAACAAAATTAAGTGCGCGGATGCATTCCGAATGTTGATTGTGGCATACGGAGAAGCTACCTTGGACCGAAGAAACGTTTATCGGTGGTACAAAATGTTCTCAGAAGGCCGAGAAGATGTGAACGACGAAGAGCGTGCCGGACGCCCGAGCACTTCAACAACAGACGAAAAAATTAATGGAGTGGAGAAAATGGTATTGGCCAATCGTCGAATCACCGTTAGAGAAGTTGCTGAAGGGCTAGACATATCGATTGGCTCATGCCATTCGATTTTTATCAGTTGGGCATGGAATGGGTCGCCGCGAAATTCGTACCAAAATTGCTCAATTGCGACCAAAAACAGCATCATGAACATTGCTAATGAGATGTTGGACTCTGTCCGCGACGATGACCCAAATTTGCTCCAGAGGGTCATAACTGGTGACGAATCGTGGGTTTATGAACACGACGTGGAAACCAAAGCTCAATCATCTCAATGGAAGCTGCACTGAACAAGACCGAAAAAAGCGCGCCAAGGATTGGTCGAATGTGAAAAGTTTGCTGACAGTTTCTTCGATTACGGGGGCGGCGGTGCATCATGAGTTCTTACAGGGTAGAACGGTCAATAAGGAATATTACCTGCAAGTTATGCGCAATTTGCGCGAAGCAATCCGCCAGAAACAAAAATTGGCTTTTGCACCACGATAACGCCCCTGCTCACACATCGTTGCTTGTGCGCGACTTTTGGGCCAAAAACATCACACTAATGATGCCGCAGCCACCGTATTCCCCAGATCTGGCCCCCTGTGACTTTTTCTTGTTCCCTAAACTGAAGAGCCCATGAAAGGACGACGTTACGCTACGCTTGACGAGATAAAGACGGGATCGAAGGAGGAGCTGAACAAGATAAAAAAAAATGATTTTTGAAGTGCTTCGAAGATTGGAAAAACCGTTGGCTGAAGTGTATAATATCTCATGGGGATTACTTTAATGGGACAAAATAGATATTCTTGAATAAATAAAAATATCTGAAAAACACAAAATTCGCGATACTTTTTGAACACCTCGTATACCTTTCACTACTCGATTTCCCCCACCCTCGCTCTTTTGTACTCTGGGCCCTACTCTGGAGAATAATTGTGTTGATTTTTTTTTAGCTTTTTATGTGACCCATTTGAAATTGTTAAGTACAGTTGCGTTTGGCAGTCAGTTGAAAGTAAATTATGGCAATGGTACTGAAATACCTATTATGTAGTCCTACATAAAAGTGTCGGATCGATGAGCTTAATCGGATTTTTCATTTGTATTTTATATGCAGACACATTTGAACACATTTTGTATCTGTAGCTTATTTGCATTAATTCCTACAAAACTGTCGGACAATGTGTTAATTATATATACATATGTATATGCCCTACAATAAGTTGGACAAGCACAAATATAGAAGGGACTGTGTATATATATTAAATATCTTATGTAAAGGTATATTATATATTATTTTTATATTCACGTTCTGAGTTGATTTCGGTTCGAGCTTGGGACCTCCAATGGATTTAAATAATTCAGTTGGAATGCGTCTAAAATTCCAACTCGAAATTAGCAAAGGCAAATATTTTAGGTTTGCCATTTATTTCGTTGGTTCGATTGTTATTTTAATCAAAGATTTTAAGCTGTAATTAAACAAAGCAAAAATTGCCTGACACATTTGCATGTGTCTGTGTCTGTGTTGTGTATGTGTGTGGAGGTGTGCGGGGGTGTGTGTGTGTGTGTGTGTATGTTTATAATACCCAAAAGAATTTAACACATTCGAGTACAAATTAAATATTTAATGTAACAACAAATTGATATTTGAATTATTAAAATGGAAAATAATGCGACGTCATGTACAGGCATGTGATGTTGATGTATGTGTGTGTGTGTGTGTGTGTGCTTGTGTGTGTGAAATTTAACACACACATTTGCGCCCAGTTGACGGCTGTTGGCCTTTTTGTTTATTTGTATGGCGGAAATATCAGCGTCAAAGTTACCAAAATATTGAAAACAAATAAAATAAAATTTGCATAAATACATAAATGCTT
This sequence comes from Drosophila silvestris, assembly GCA_035043445.1. Classification (NCBI taxonomy): domain Eukaryota; kingdom Metazoa; phylum Arthropoda; class Insecta; order Diptera; family Drosophilidae; genus Drosophila; species Drosophila silvestris. The sequence goes on from JAWNMZ010000074.1 coordinate 81,293, forward strand.
TTTATGCGTGTTTGCATGTGTGTGTGTTTGTGTGGGTATATATTTAATCCCTGAAGCACTGGATTCAAATAACAACAACAGAAACAATAACAACATCAGCCACAATACACAGCTGCAACAAATTAACAACATACATGCCTCCAAGCTGCAAAAAGCTAAAAACATGCTAGTTGTTTATGCACACACACACACACACACACACACACACGCACACACACATGCACCTGTTCCACATATTTATACACAATAATATATTTACAAATTGACATTGTGTTTGCAAGTTTGCAAGTTCTGTTCATGGTCATGTCAAGAGATTAAATACAAATCTTTTGGATATATTTTGTTGGTTTGACCGAACCATCCACAACGCCCGCCCCCGTTAAGCGTTCTGGATTGTTGACCCCAAAAAATGTCAACAATTTGCTGTTTGTTGATTTTGTAATCATCATTTGGCCATTGCAATAGCCTCAAAAGAACTGCAGCTTGAATTTGCCTACAACCACAGCACGTCGGATTATGCAGGCATTCAAAATGCAATATCCACAAATCATATTTGTATATTAAAATAAAAGATGAGACAACAAATCTCTCTCTGTCTCTGCCTATCTCAGTCCTTATGTCAATAACTGTTAAGTCTATATTAAAAAGGACCGATGTCCGGCAGCCTGACTGTCTCTGTATGTCTATTTCTAGCCCACTACTCCGTCACTTTGTATATGTGTATCAGATCACTGTATAATATAGCTGTCATTGTAAGAATCGGTCGAAGGATGACTTCTCGAATGAACAACTTTTTGCTTAAAAGATATATTTGTAACTATTATTGTCTATACTTTTAAACAAAAGTCATGCAATCATTAAACAACCGGTCGAAAGATAAGACCTTTTTCTTATTATTATTATAATTGGAGGACCTCATGAGCTGTTAGATCCTTCTGAGCTTATTGCTGTGCCATCCACCCTAATTCCAGCACGAAAGCGAAATTCTTTCTCGGCTGGAGATTGAAACCCTCTTACGGGTTTTAAACATGTTTCTCTGGGGTACAACCCCATCCTTTTCGCCTCTGATTATAGCCACTTAGAAGACATTTGGCGTGTTTCAGAACTAGTCTGGTGCCTCTACCCGGCCCAATTGCTGCATATATATTTCTTCGTTCCTCATTGTGTCTCTGGCTTTATTCATTATTATCAGCTTTATTCTTTATTATTATGACTACTATATGCTTGAGTTTTCATTGGAAAATATCATAATTTAAATGCAGCCAATAATTTCAACTTTTCAAGTTCGTTTTGTGAAGTAGAAGTAATAATAAAGCTGTCAAAAATCATGAGAAGAACACTCACTAATAATAATAATTAGGTTGCCAAGTTGCTTCAAATGCACCTTCAAAATGTTGAACAAATTCAATTACATCAATTACATTGATTAAAATGAAAACCTTTTCGGGGCTGGCATTTGGTTTTGGGTGTTGAACAGAACAGAATGACACTTTGCAGGCTCAGAGAGTGAATCAGTTGCAGATATTGGTTTTGTTTTGGTTTTTGGGTGTGTCATGCGTTAATTTAGTTGAAATAATTTAATAAATTAAATAAAAGCAAACCAATCAATGAAAATGAATAATTGAATCAATATTACAAAATGCCAGTCAACCGACAACAAGAAAACAACAAGCAACAAGCAACAAATTCAAATATATGCAGAACATTTTCATATTTGGCCAGTCAAACAATTCCTGTGTAAATAGAAACTTTGGCCACATATTGGATTTGCGGTATTTGATAGTTGATCAGTTATAAATTACTTATATATGTACACACACACAGATGAGATACACACGTCTGTGATTATGCACATCAGTGTGATTAATTCGCAGCTGCACTCGAAATACAATTGAAGTTGTCAATTCGGTGAGGGATGCGGAGACAGGATTCCTTTGAGGTGAGTCAAGGGACATGCTTATCAGATCTAATTGCATTCCATTTCTTAAGTTTCATTCACAGCTGACACAAATAATTGCATTAATATTTAATTACTTCAAGTTTTTATCTTAGGCAGTTGCAGTTCTCAGTTGATAGAAATATAAATTAGAATTGAATTTATCTATGAATTAGATGTTGCAATTGCCACATTTAAAGCTCTGCACTGTTTTGCAAGATGGGTTTTATTTGGCCTTTAGTGGGCTTTAAGTTTATCTTTAAGTCAGGCACCAACTAAAGCAACCTTGTTTAAAAACCTTCTGCGCTCTCCGAAATGGTTTCTTGTGTTTTTTACAATCTTTTTTCTTATATGCTGTTAATATCAAATGCATGTTAGTATGTAAAATGAATTGAAAATAATATTTTTATACTTTAATAATTGTTTTTCTGGCTATTTTTAAATGATTTTCCCAAGATAGCTAAATATAGTACTAGTTATAGAAATTCCAAAAGTACAATTTGTATATATGAGAAAAATTAAATCGTTTATTTTCTTGTTGTGCATTAAAGTGGAGCGCTTGAAAATTGCTTCTACAATTGAGTTGCTTCCACAAATAACTAAATTTGCAGTGAATAAACTGAGATAAAGCGAAATGTAATTGAAAACTAAATTTAGCGTATTCGTCTGTTTTATTTCGATTAAGGTTATTTCACTGGAAATGCCATGCTGCCTATCTATCTGACAATTGTATTTGGATATCTATATATACATATATATATATATATATATGTTTGGAGCAATAATAACAAAGCAATCGGAAGCAGCGGAAATCAGAGGCAAACAGGCAGCAAACGCAAATACAAACGCAAAAAAAGTCGCTTGGCTGCATTTGCAACTTCATCCACGGGATTGTGGGTGGGTTTAGAGATGCCCCACCCACTCACACACCCATCCACCCACCTCCTGCTGTGGCAGCAGCGTCCGCCTGTTGCTGACAGTTTTCTTTGCTTTTTGGTTTTATTTTGTTTGGCTTTTCTTTTGGTCGCGTGCCCGCGCGAAAATTAGGAAAATATTATTTTGCTTTACTTATGCCGTTTTTTGGGAAATGTCGCATTGACTCCCCACTCCCACGCCACCCCGCCACCTCCCACTCCACACTCCCCCACTTTCCGCTCTATGCATATTGTATTTATTTATTTTTTGTGCCCGCCAAAATAAGCGCGATTTCAATTTCAATGCCAAATCAAAGTGGCACCGCCGTACTAAAGTGGGTGGGTGGCATGTGGTGCATGGTGGTGCGTGTGCAGGCGGTGAAAACAATGCAAACACACGGCTGTTATGGCGTAGCTTTTGGGGGCGTTTGAGCTAAGGTGTGTGCGATTTCCAGTTTATTGCCTTTGAAATATGTCTCATTTACTATTTACTCTTTCTGATTTCATATCTGTCTTTATTAACAAAACAACACCTGTCGACTAGTTGGTATAATCAGCTTAGAAATATCTATATAAGTAACACACACCCAAGCAGACACCCGATCTAAAAGAACACTACTCTTCAGACTCTTCAGACGGGTTTTTGGCTTTCAGTTTCGAGTGCACAACCGGCACGAACAAAAGGCTCAGCATCCATTTGGCGGCATAGTAAGTTGGCAACACAGATACACACACACACACACAGAAGCACTCACACACAGACTACCTCACAGCCAGAGAAAACTGTATTCTGTATACTTTCCCCCATTGGAACTGGCCTCCGTTCATTTTTTATGTATTATGGTTTATTTGTATTTGATGTTGTTGTTGTTGTTGGTGTTGTTTTAAATCCATTAGGATATGACAACCCCTGCTTAAATTCAATTAAATTGTTTTCTTTGGGTTTACATTTCTTGCAACTTTATAATTGTTTCATGTGTTTAAACCACCAACTACGACGAGCAACGTGTACGAACCGTGCCCCCGAGTCAACATGGCCGTGAATCAAGCCGGAGGGGGAGAGTGGAGTGGAATGGAGGGAAGACCGCCAAGGCGCAAAGCTAAAAACCAAGCAGCATAAGAAATAACTGGCCAAGAAAAATATACAGAAGCGAACCAAACCAAACCGAACAGAATACTGAAAACTGAATGCGAATGCCACACAAAATACAAAGTAAGGAAAGAACAAGAAAGAACGCCTATCTTTGTCACTGAAGCTTCAATACTCTTGCTGTTTACATCTACATTTTAGTCCACTGCTTAAAGTATGATTATGTTTTGGTTTTTTTGATAGAATGATCTTAGTTTGAGCTCAAAATATGTTGGTCAAAACTAGTTTAGTTCGCTGATCGTAATTTTAATTATTTAATTTATTATTATTATTATATATATATATATATATATATATATATATATATATATATATATCTTATTCAGCTATTTAATATAGTGGTCCATCAAATCCGAAGGGCTGAAGCAAAAAGCTGTGGATATGCCAAGTTTCATCAAGATAGCCATAAAGCTTGGAGAGAGTCCAATTCATTTAAAAATTGGGTGTGAAAATGAGAGAAAGGAGAGTCCTGACAGACGAACACGGCTATATGGACTCGCTTTGTGATGCTGATCCAGAATATAAATATTTTATCGAAGACGTCTTCCCGTCAAGGCGTTCCACATTTCATGATACATTTATTATACCATTTACAAGGGTATAAGAACACCGACGAGAGCATTTCAGAGCGGAGCAAAGGAAAACCCAAGTTTTCAGTAGCCTCGAGAGATTTTTTTCCATTTGTTTTGCATCAACCCCCCACACCCAGCCCCCTCCCCCACACGCTCGAGAAACCAGCCACCCTAAGGCTTGCCTGGCATTCGTTTCGTTTGGGTTGTTGTTGCTGCTTTTTTGTAAAACAATCAACAAAATAAAAAGTGAAATAAATAATACAGAAAGCAAAGCGACATCAACCCAACAAAAACAAAAAAAAACTGTGGGGAATCAGTCAAAAAAAAAAAAAGAAAATCACAGTTAAAATCTAAATGCGCTACAATTTGAGTTATCGGTTATTTCGATATGCATCGGTTACCCAATATACTACTAAAAATAACTTCTGGTTCAGGTATTTAATTTTTCCTGTGCACCATGTACACCATTTAAACTAATGATTGTTATTCAAATTCACACTCTCAAAAGTGTTTCAAAACATTGAAACATGTTTCAACTCTTTCTACTTGAGTCTCTTAACTCCTACGTACACCGCTGGACAGTAAAATAGATGTGAAGTCAATAGCAAAAACAATAAAATATATTAATTTGTTTCTTTATTAAAATCGAAGGACTATGACTTATACACATCATCGTCATGTTCTTATCTTCACACCTATACTCTTATCTCTTTCTAATCGATGCGTTGAGTTGGGGAATTACTTAAAAGCCGCGTTTTGTAGCGCATTGTTCTGGCATTTGAAGACAGGACCCATTCCCATACCCACATCAGTTGGCTTCTGCTCTCTACATAAACCCAAAATAGACGAATCTTTACACTCAACGCGCCGCGACATATCTGCTGTCACTCATGTGTGTGTGTGTGTGTGTGTGTGTGTGTGTGTGTACAGGTATGCATGTGTATGTATGGGGTGGCATAGGCCGACGCCCTTTTGATGGGACGCTATCTTTGCACCCCAGACTCCAGCTGGGCACATACTCGTATTTTATACCATTTCATCTTTATCGTGAGTTCGTTTTACTTTGTTTTCCCCCTCTGTTTACATATATGAATGTGTTGTGCGTCCTTTTGGGGCAACGGTTCCTCTGCCACACAAGCAGATCGTGAAATCACGGCGTAACTCGCGCAGCAACCCCCAAACCAATACCCTCCCGCCATTCACACTGGGAATTTAAATTGTTAACTTTGTGCTTATAGCAAGGAACGCAAACTTATCAATAGACTCCCAAAAATATGACTTTTCGGTTTATGTTCAACTAGATGGCTCTGCTTAAGAGCCTGTCCACAGGAAGTGTAATCAAGTACATAAATAAGCAAGTAGAATGTCCTTGAGCTTATAAGTATCTAAAACCAAATATTAAAAATAAAAATATTATATTAAAATAAAAGTTGCAAACCAATAAATAAATAGAAATGTAAAATGAAAAAATATAAAATAAAGAATGCAATAAATCTACGGGTAAAATGTAAAATCATTGCAAGCACATCCAGAATGAAAGACAAACTCTTCAATTTATACGTGAATCAAGAAGTATTCTTCTTATTTAGTCAGCATTTAGAAATATGAAAAGAACATTGAACTTGTACTTTTAATAACAAAATTTATAGCGATCTAATCCACTTCAACTCGAGTTTTGTAGTAGGTTTTTTGGCGAGTGTGGAAAGAGCACCCTCAACCCCATGGTACGGCAAACTTCAGGTACAAGGTGCACGGTATGGGGTACACGGTACAAGGTACACGGTACACGGTACACGGTGCACGGTAGCAGCAGCATTTTTACATGTGGTGACTGTGACGTCGACATCAGCCGGCGGCTGACGGACCAGAAAATAAGCATTCACATTCGCTGTTGATGTTTTTGGCGTGCGGTAAATGGCGAAGGCCGAAATTGTGAAAGCGGGTAGTTGAACTGAAGAGGTGAAAGTAGGATGTGAGGGGAGGGGTAGAGGTAGTGTGTGTGTGTGTGTGTGTGTGTGTGTGTGTGTGTGTGTGTGTGTTGGCTTGTTGTGTACTTTTGGTTACTTGAGTGGCGGCACCGGCAAATGTTACAAATATTTGAAATATTTAAAATAGCACACATACACACATGTTCAAACACAGATACAACACCCACACACTTACACACACACACACACACACATGCACACACACACAAAGACAGGCACTCCAATGTGTAGTGGTATGTGGGGTGGACTTAAAAGTTTCTCACCGAGACCTTTTTGCATTATTAATGGCAAATTTCAATTAGCCTTTTGCAGTAAACGCAACAGACCAAGAACTCAAATTACAAAACGAGGGCCAAACGAGCACTTTGGGGGCAGCAGCAAGTTCGGCTCAAGACATTCTTATTACGTAGCACTTAAGCAGGAATGATGATGGTCCAACTGATGACTGACCATTGAGGTCAAGCAAAAGGGCTGCGTTCCTCAAATAAACCAATTGAGCTTGAAAGCGGAAAACGAATGAATTGCAAATGAGGTCATTTAAAAATTGCTTTACATTTTAGTGGAATATTTTCAAATCCCATCTTGATCTGCCAAACAACCTGTAAGTGGTGTATCGAGAGCTTTTCTAATATCATCAAAAGCATGAGTTGAGAATCTCTGGCTAGATGATACTCTTCTCTTGTTCAATTTGAAAATGAGTTTTGGGCTTATGTCGGGTATATAGTATATATCAATTGGAATTACATATCTTTAAAATTGTGCATTTTATTTGTATCGATATTATCGGCTTATCGATAAAATAAAATACACTTGACCTGCTTATGTTATATGATAACTTATATTCCAAATGGTAAGCGGAACTTGACTTTTAATCCTTTTTTAAACAAATTCTCTAAATATGGAAACTTAATTGTGAAATTTAACATTTGATGAAATATTACAATTGGAGTTCACTTTATATGATAACTAACAGAATCGTGTACAATTTTCATGTTATAGATATAATCAGCTTATAATTATCGCAAAGAACTTGAACGTCCTGCGCACAAATGCCGAATTTGTATGTGCTTGTGTGTGTGTTGTGTGTGATGGTGTGTGTTTGTGTGTTGTTGTGTGTCTCGTTTCGTTTAGCACACAAGTCAAAAGCTGAAAGTCAATTCCAGCCCCCGGTTCCAGCCTGTGCACCTGTGGACATATTTTAAAGCTCAGTTGCCGCAATGTCTTTCTCTGTGCATGGGTGTGCTGTGTGTGTGTGTGTGTGTGTGTGTGTATGTAGCAGTCTACTTGCCCCGCCCATGCCCCTTTAGTAACGAGTTTTGGGAGCACTTGAAGGCTCAGCAACATTTTTTACATGCCATGTATAAAAAAGCATGCCTGTGTGTTTGCGTAGGTGTGTGTGTGTGTCTACGTGTGTACGTGTGTTCGTGTGTGCTAAAGGTAAGCACCTCCGTTTCCGCCTTCTACAGATGTTCAGCACACACACAAGCACACACACACAAACATTAGCCAGCCTTGTGCTGTGGCCAGTAACCAAAAGAAGAAATAAGTCTGAAATCATCGCAAAAGTTCGCCGAGCTGACTTTGCCTTCATGTTATGGTTGGGTCACGCCCACACTCGTCCAACCAACCTCGTCCACACAATCTAGATTATTTAAAGATAATTTGACTGGTTTGTAGTTGTCGTTGCTGGTATTGTTATTGTTGCTGGTATTTACATAAATGAAACGTCAAAACAAAAATGCAAACTAACAAAATGCACATAGAAAAAAAGAGAAGCAAAAACAAACAAGCAAACGAAATAAGAAAAAGTGCCATACTAGAATGAGATAGACACAGAGCCAGAAAGAGAGATAGAGAGAGAGAGAGAGAGAGAGAGAGAGATAGTTAGACAGATAAATATGGTTCGCTTGTCGTGGCTGTGTGTATCTGTTGGGCTTCTTTTTCTTTTATTTAATTCGACTGATCCAATCCTTTGTGGCTGCTTCACTCAAAAGTTTACGGTGTGTTCCCTGCTGCTCTCTCCCAGCATTGTCCCCACTGGCAGTCCCAACCAGTTGACATCCTCGTCCTGGTCGCTCTTATCGTGCTGGTCGTCATCATCTTCTTGTCGACATCGTCGTCGTCGTCGTCGTCGTCGTCTGCGGCTCCTGCGGCAAATTAAAATTAGTTGTTTACTTTGCGCAACATAAACAAATAAGGACAACAATGACGACGATGATGACGATGACGATAATGATGATGATAACGCTGAAAGCAGAGGACGAACTCTAGTCCAGCTAGTCTACTGAAGCATTACACGAAATGCATTTTTAGTTAACTAAAATGCAAATTGAATTGCTGCACAGCACATTTGCCCCAGAGCGTGGCAAAGCGTGCACTCATTGCACTCAATTCAAATCATTCAAGCTGTAAATGAGTCCAATCAAAATATTCACAAAAAAATAAACAAATCAAATAAATAGAAAAGCCAAGCCAGAAGAGCCCAATTGCCTTAAATGTCCTAAGAGATATCTCAAGCATTCCCGATCCCGAAAATCGATGAAGCTTTATAGATATCTCCAGTAATTGTATTGTATATATATGTATATATGATATGATATATACAGATTGCTGATAACCCCGAATCCATTTGCCATTACACATGCGAAAAAGGGTATAGGAAAGTTGTGCAAAAGTATGTAGCGGGCAGAAGATAGCATCTACGACTCATAAAGTATATATTCTTGGCAACAACAGAATCGATTAGCCAAGTCCGTCTGCGTGAACCAGCAAGCCTCTGAGAGCTAGAGATAGCTAGAGATACTGGGCAAGAATACTTAGCATTTAACTGTGTATCCGATAGTCGAGCTGTCTCAACTACACTCCTCTCCTCACTTGTTCAACCTTTTCATTCACTCTGGCATCACCATATCAAGAATTTTTCTATTTAAAAGCCTTAAATGTGCACATATATAATGAAAAAACATACAAATGAAAAGAAAAATAAAAACGATGAATGCACTTTTGCACTTTGTGTGCGTTGTTGTCAGGGACAAATTCCAGGCAACGCGCGCAAGGCAAGCACGAAGCGCCACCTGGCGTTCGCTAGCAGCCAATTAGAGCACAGAAGCGGTTGATTAATTGACTGCATGATGCATTCAAATTTATACGCATTCATGAACACACACACACACACGCACACACACACATGCATGTACTTAAAGTTACAGATTGCTAAATTGTTGCCCTGGAGAATAAGCCACATTTCATTTTGTAGTTGTGGTGAAATCTTCACTGCAATTACAGTAGTCGCTCGAAATATATAAATTTCGACATATATAGGCATATATGTATAAATATTATATGTATACTTGTTATTGTGATCTTTACTTGTATTTGAAAGAAGAAAAATAATTAAGTTTTATTTTCGAATTCCATTAAATGTTTTCATATGTTATAAAAAAATATAGAGCAAAGAAGACTTACGTCTAATTAAATATGTAATATATTATATTTTAGTTATTAAATTGGTATACATATTTTAATAATATATTCATTATACGTTAGAATTATCATAATATAATATTTGACTTGTAGCATTAGACAAAAATGATAGCAAATGTCAAATAAGAATTTCAACAATATTAAAAAAAAAACAAAAATAATAATTGAAAAGTGAAAAATTAACAAATAAATATTTGAGAAATAATTTATGGATGATCATTAAAAGTGCTTACAGTGCGTGCCAATTGTGTGCGCACACCGCGCGCCAGTGAAGCACACGCATTATAAATTCCACTTGGCTGGGCTAATGAGCCTACTCTCTTCCCCACCCTCTCTTTCTCTCTCTCTCTCTCTATGCACATACTTGACCAACTTTTTGGGCACACCCTAATGCCTAAGTGTGTGTGTGTGTGTGTGTTTTTGTGTGTGTAAAATGGCGCCGCATCGCCACGGGATTAACTGGCACTGGCTGCTTGAGGGATAATAAGTGCATTGGGGCATCAAATCAATAAAATGCGCACATTGCACATGGTGGACAGCACACACACACACACACACACCACACACATACACACATAGTGGTGGGTGGGTTGTGTGCAAGAATCCGCTGCATCAGTGGCTGTGCAATTGCGAAACATTGTTAATTTATGCAAATTTAGCCACCGCCGCCATCCGCTTTATGCAACGCCAATGAGGCAGAGAAAGAGCTGCCAGGAGTCTGTTCAGGCCACAGCAGTTGCCGCAGCCACGGCCGCAACGCCAACAACATTAACGCTGCTGTTGCACCACCATAACCACTGATACGACTTGCATAATTTGGCACAAGGGGTGCGGCGGCGATGGCGCCTTTGCTTGATTTGCATGGAACCGCTGCCACTGCTGCCCTCTCGCTATTCCCGCTATTTCCTCTATCCCCGCTGCGCCCGCCGCTCCTATCTGCTGTCTGCTATCTGTTGCAAACTGCGTCCTGGCTACATTTTTGTCAATGTCGAGCACAACGGGGCGCAACTGGGGACAACTGGGGACAACTGTCGGCAGAATTGCGGCAGGAGTCGCCTCAGGGCTCAACTGGGTGCACAACGAATTAGCACGTTGACTTTGTTTGCCTCTTTGCCACTCAGCTGAGCGAGCTGGGGCCTCGCACAAGAAGAGCAAGAAATCGCTGTAAAAGATGCTGCAGTGGAGCACATTGTACCTAGTTAAACACCCACAAATGTCATTTAATGCAGCAAGCCTACGTGATCCACATGCAGCTAATCAACTGCAAAGGGTCGAGACGAGCCGATGTCGATACGTAATTGAACAGTAGCCAATTATTATAATGGACTAAGACTATGTATGCGATTGAAATTGAAATGCATACAGCACAAGTTTCTACTAGCTGGCGACCATCGTACTGAAAACTCTTTGCTTTCAGCAATAAACTTCTTGAACAATAAGGTTATAAGTTATACAAACTTATTGCAATATAATTTTAATATTTTGCAAATATTAACTTAGTCATAGAGAATTTATTTTTAATCAGTTTTGTGATTATTACGTGCAACACTTATACAAATAAACTAAGATTAAAAAATGGTATCTCATTTGTGCGTAATGTTGCACACTTTGTGGCACAAGCAGCGAGGACAATTAGGGGTGGCAGGTGATAAGCCAACAAATTGACGCCAATTATAAAATATATGTATCGGATATACATTCACACATACACTTGCATTTGTGTATGCGTGTGCAGCATACGATAATACAAATATATGACTAACTGTATTTATTGTATTGTCTAGACATGAAAAACCGCAGTGGCTGCATTGCAATTCGCCTTTTTATTTTATTTTATTTTATTTTATTGTATGGTTTAACCGCATTGAATGAAGCAACTGACAAAAAATGCCAAAGGATCAAAGGAATAACCCATGCTGATTGTGCTTGACCAAATGGTACCCTGTAGGCAAGTGGCGTGAGAATGCTACTACGACATATATCATTATCATATATCATTCCAAAAACAGCCTGATTTCATTATCTCCAAAATTGCTTACCTTCACATTCATTAACATTGCGCGATTCAGTAGTGAGTCGAAAACATATAATATACGACAGCCTATATACCCCAAAATAATGAAAGAAACTAGTTTTTAAATCAAAAAGGATCTTTTTTATATTCAAGCTTCAGCATTAAATACAATTATATTTAAAAAATGAACAACATTATTTCAATTATAATTGTATTTTAAAATAGCGACTATCTTTTTGAAAAATCATCTGATTGTGACATTGTTGCCTTTCACTGACACCGATACGCAATTCAATAAATCATCAACAAATTAAGTACAGGCAACACTCTTTACAAACAGGACACATTCAAGAATGTCTGAATGTTGATTGTGGAATCAGGGTAGTACATAATCCGGATAAACCACAGTACTCATTTGACCTATTTTGTCGTGCTACTATTATTATACTTATACTTATATACTTTAATACTCTCTCTTCTATGCCACATGTTGCGCATACCTTTTACGTATTTTCAATGTGCACCACAAACGGTGCGTTAAAAAGGCACTTAATTGCACAATTACATGCAATTTATGGCTTCAAAGAGCATACGCAATGTGAAATGCGAAATGTGAATTTGTGAATCGAGCTCTGTCTACAAAATGCTGTTCAACTTGTGCTTAATGTAGCTATCCCTGTGCTGGCAAATTGTGGGAATGACCAGATGTTGAGCTAATAACCGGCAATTCATTCAGAGTCGCTTGATATACATATATTTGCATACATATATATATACAAAAATGCAAACGGCAGCGGAGCAGAGTTCGCAAGACTGACTAAAGCAGCAATCGTTAATACATTTATTTTAAAACTATATTTGTGCAATCTGTAAACTAGCTACAACAAGTCAATTATCAAAAAACGATCTCGTATAATATATTTATTAGTGTTAACGAAGAAGCAGCCGCTGAGCACAGCAAATGGGGCAGCAAAAGCAGGTATGCAACGGCTGCGGCTGCGCTCCAATTCAATGCGAACTGGCGCCATTGGCGCAGCTTGCTGCTGGCCGATTAGCAGCAAGGACAACAACGACAATGACCAATGCAAAACATATTGCAGATGCTGCGAACAGCATGTTTGCAGGCAGCAGCATCCAAACAAAAGTCTACAGCAGATAGAGAAAATAAGTACAACGGTGGCGACACGCTGCTCCGCGAGGACAGCAGCTTGACGCGCAAGCCCAGGTCACAGCTCCAGCTCCAGTTGCAGTTGCAGTTGCAGTCAAGAAATAGATTAACGCTCCCGTTCAGCTGAGAACCACGGAGCTGCGTGATCTGCTCATGGACTCGATTATGGGCACGAAGTAGAATACCCTTCACCCCCTTTAGAGAGAGCAGAAGATGAAGATAATCAATCCGATGACTTTTATCGCTCACTGTTCTCAGTTCTGAGCTGCAATTTTAAGTTTAGTTTAATTTTTTTTCGATTTCAATTTTTGTACTTCCGATTCTCGCTTAATTTCTTTGGTTAGGTGTGTACAGTAATCATCATTTATGATGTATGCATGTAATATTGTCCTATGTACGCGTCTTCCTTTTTTGCTTTGAGGGTGATCCTCCCAGTCCTAAGCGTTACTGCTTTCCCCAATTTAATACAAACACAAAAAGAAATCCACGACAAAAATTAGGCAAACATTTGTCATAGCTTATGCATATTATATTATTATTATTTTAAAACGTTTTATAAATTGTGTTCTATATAATTATATTTTTATTTGGCGCTTCTCAATTTCACTTGCAGTTAGTTTAATTGTTTTAGGTAACACTACTTTGTTTACCACCATTATCGACAGACAATTGTGCATAAAGTATATGGATATTACAAGTGAGTGGCTTATAATTAATGCCTGATGCCAGACAATTGTCTGTTATACAACCCGAATGACAGTTTACGGACGAGTCTGTTTCCTCCGGACTCGGTTCGTGTTGAGATTAACATAACTGACGCTGACGCTAGCGCGTTATTTATCTTGATGGGATCGTGTATCTTGTATCTTTGGGGCCGATAAGCATTACTTGGACAGCAATCAGTTGTAATCTGCCAACTGATTTGCTGTGGCTCTTATCGCATTCGAATTCATGATCATGATCATTGCTGCTCTTACTTGTACTACCTGTGCTGCAAATTGGTGTAGCCTTATCGTTGATATCATGATGCTTGCCAAAACATACGCAAAAGATACAAATTTAAAAATCGGACAGAAGACGACCGACGACCAACGACCAACATTGCTGACTACTTTTGCCTGCGTCATGGACTGGAGTGAGTAGACACTCTGCTCTGCTATATATGTATATGTACATATGTAAATGTGAGATCTGAGATGTGCATCATGTGTTATCGCCAGATAAGACCATTCTGGTCTTAGTCACGATCTTTGCAGGAATCCACTTTGAACCACATTTCCGGCCAGCCGTGGAAAACAATCAACAATTTTACTCACACTCGGATTGGGTATGACAATGTCATCATCAAGTGTGTAACACCCAAAATGTATATCTGAACCAAGGTTCACATTGGTAAAAATCGATTTTTAATTTAATTTAATTGTGAAAACTAAAATAAATAATAAATAAATAATTACTAGATTACTAATTACAAAATGTGGCAAAAAGGTATTTATTTAAATGTTGGTTCAAGAAATCGCTGTGGAACTTAGGCGAACAAAGAAGTTAAGTTTATTGATATTCATTTCAGTTTCTTGTTGATAATAAAATTATATTCATTTTAATTACTTTTCCGATTCTGGGCAAGGGTACTTAAACTTCCATGACCCGATTAAATATGTTACTTTCTTGTTATTTTCGTGAAATTGGGCAAATAGCGCAAATTTGTCACAGGAAATGCGCAGCCGACTTGTATTTTTTTATACATATATTTTTTTATCAAATGCTTTTCTACTATGTTGACTTGCTCAGATTAAGATTGCGTACGACAGAAACAGATGTGTGAAATATCATAATTGTCTTAACTTAATGACCATCGGAAGCATCGAGATAGTACCTTTTATTAATTTATATTAGCTTTATTTGTGTTATTATTGTGCACGAGCCCTAATTCACACCAAGTAACTAAGAATTGAGCGTTAAAATGAATACAATGATTACTATTTGAATTACGGCGAAATTCTTAATGCTATCCAAGTAACAACAAGGTTGTCTTTACAGCTAATTGAGCTAAGCTAACTAAATTTTGTTTGAGTTCATTTAATTGCGTTTACCTTGAAATTTTTATATGTTTATAGGTATACGAATGTCTAAAAACACTTTTGAGCTTCTTATAGCTGAAGGAATCCCTTTCAAATATAATATACGATTTAACGATGCTTGGATGTGTTTGTCGAAGAGAGCGTGTCGAACTTGCTGCTTGTTAAGCTTCTTAACTATTTATTTTCAGCCCAACATTTTTTGGCACATCTTTATAAATTTTAAATATCCATTGTAATTATCAAAACAGAGCTCTGACATTCCCAGAGCTCTGTTTTGATAATTACAATGGATATTTAAAATTTATGAAGTAAAACAACAATTGCAAGGGCTTATCAATTCGACGAGTTGTTTCTATTCCATTACGTCAGCTGATAAGCGAAAACAACATTAGCAACTAAAAATGTATTTCAAAGAAAAATAATAATAATTAATAAATAAATAAATAAATAGATTCACCAACAGAAGTCAAAAAATGGTATGAGGCGCAAACAGCTTTAGGTTGCTTCAGATTTTAGCTGCAATATCATAAATTGGTCGCAAACTTATCTGGGGCAAACAGAGATAATCATTGGCTATTTGCATAGCGTCAGGCAGATTTGCTAGGAGATAAGTGTTGAATGGGAAGCGTTCTAGATAAAGCGACCCTCGTAACTATACAGGGTATAGTAACGATTATTCATTCGAACCAAACACACATCGACGATGACGAAAAAATTAACCAGAATATTGATAATACTTGTGGTAATTGCATACAACTTACTAACGCGTCACAGAAACCCAAAACCCGATTTCCTGTTCCCCACATTGTCATGCCAGAACCCCAAATCAAAATTTGTACTCAACCTTTTTTTTTTGTTTCCTGTTACTGATGAGTTGTATTTTATTAACCAAAACTGTGTGGCAACTTTACGGGCTATTTTGGATACGCGTGACTAAAACCAAACCAAACCAAACAAACTAACAAAAGCTGCCGGGACTCTTGCTACTTTGGATATCGTTCAGAGCACTCGGCGGCAACGCGAAAGAATCCTATGCAAGTGTTACTAAACTCAAAGTGTAATTGTTACGGTCCCGAGGCTCCGACTTGTGACAGACAGTGCACCAGTGCGACCCGTTGAACAATTATAATAAATTCCTATTCCTTTCTCTTCCACCATGGTGTCGTCTCTTACAGTTATCGGCACTGATCGGCAGCCGAGATCAGCCTATGCAGACCAGTGCGGCGATCATAAACTACAGTTGTAGTGGCCGATCAACCATCTGCGTGGGACCAGACAGCTATCAGGCATGCCAGTCGAATGTGGCCACAGGGATTGTTCAAAAATGTCCGGAAAACACTCGCTGCATCAATGATGGCATCGAGCTGTGTGTGCCCGTCAAACCGTATGGTGAGGCAAATTCAGCTGCTGTCGCCAAAATGACGACAATCACCGATCATCCGATTGCTGGCAGCGGCTCAGCGGCTCTAATTGAGTCCACCACAAGCTCGGCGACGTCCGGGCTACCCAGTAGCACAGAGGGTATCGTACCGACAACAGTCCAACCGATCATTGAAACCACAACTACCAATACCAATGCACCCGTTGAGCCAGAATCAACGCTGTCGGCAGAAACAACAACAGCAGCCAGCATTCCAATAACGACAGATGGACCCAACGTTCCAGTTGACCCGACAACAACTGTGGATCCCAACGCACCAGCGAATCCTGAAGGAACAACAGTATTTCCAGTAGACCCCAACGCACCAGTCGATCCAAATGTACCTGTAAATCCTGAAGCCACAACAGTGTCTCCTGTCGACCCCAATGCACCAGTTGATCCGAACGCACCAGTTGACCCGAATGCACCTGTAGAACCAAGCGCACCTGTTGATCCTAATGCTCCAGTTGATCCCAACGCACCAGTCGATCCTAATGCTCCAGTCGATCCTAATGCACCAGTAGATCCCAACGCACCAGTTGATCCCAACGCACCAATCGACCCCAACGCACCAGTTGAGTCCTAATGCACCAGTAGATCCTAATGCACCAGTCTAGATCCCAATCGCACCAGTCGACCCCAACTCACCTGTTGATCCCAACGCACCAGTTGATCCCAACGCACCAGTGTGAATCCTGAAGGCACCAGTCCGACACCAGTGTCATCCTGTCGACCCTAGCTCACCAGTTGATCCCAACGCACCAGTTGATCCTAATGCACCAGTCGACCCCAACTCACCAGTTGATCCCAACGCACCAGTTGATCCTAATGCACCAGTGGATCCCAATGCACCAGTAGATCCCATCGCACCAGTTGATCCAAATGCACCAGTAGAGCCCATCGCACCAGTTGATCCAAATGCACCAGTAGAGTCCCAACGCACCAGTTGATCCGAATGCACCAGTGGATCCCAGCGCACCAGTCGATCCAATGCACCAGTGATCCCAATGCACTGTGAATCCTGAAGGAACAACAGTGTCTCCTGTCGACCCTAACGCACCAGTCGATCCCAACGCACCAGTTGATCCTAATGCACCAGTAGATCCCAATGCACCAGTTGATCCTGCAAGCGAACACCAGTGTCTCCAGTCGATCCCAACGCACCAGTCGATCCTAATGCACCAGTGGATCCCAACGCACCACGCTTGATCCCAATGCACCAGTCGACCCCAACGCACCAGTTGATCCTAATGCACCAGTGGATCCCAACGCACCAGCTTGATCCTGACAATGCACCAGTCGACCCCAACGCACCAGTCGATCCCAACGCACCAGTTGATCCTAATGCACCAGTTGATCCCAACGCACCAGTTGATCCCAATGCACCAGTCGATCCCAACGCACCAGTTGATCCCAACGCACCAGTTGATCCTAACGCACCATGTTGATCCTAATGCACCAGTTGATCCCAATGCACCAGTTGATCCTAATGCACCAGTCGATCCCAACGCACCAGTTGATCCTAATGCACCAGTTGATCCCAACGCACCAGTTGATCCTAATGCACCAGTCGATCCAATGCACCAGTCGACCCCAACGCACCAGTGGATCCCAATGCACCAGTTGATCCTAATGCACCAGTCGACCCCAACGCACCAGTTGATCCTAATGCACCAGTCGATCCCAACGCACCAGTGTGATATCCCAATGCACCAGTAGACCCCAACGCACCCGTTGATCCTAATGCACCAGTCGATCCCAACGCACCAGTCGACCCCAACGCACCAGTTGATCCTAATGCACCAGTCGACCCCAACGCACCAGTTGATCCTAATGCACCAGTCGACCCCAACGCACCAGTTGATCCCAATGCACCAGTTGATCCCAACGCACCAGTTGATCCCAATGCACCCGTTGATCCTAATGCACCAGTCGATCCCAACGCACCAGTTGATCCTAATGCACCAGTAGATCCCAACGCACCAGTTGATCCTAATGCACCAGTCGACCCCAACGCACCAGTTGATCCTAATGCACCAGTAGATCCCAACGCACCAGTTGATCCTAATGCACCAGTCGATCCCAATGCACCAGTCGATCCCAACGCACCAGTTGATCCTAATGCACCAGTCGATCCCAACGCACCAGTTGATCCTAATGCACCAGTTGATCCCAACGCACCAGTTGATCCCAATGCACCAGTGATCCTGATGCCACAATGCACCAGTCGATCCCAACGCACCAGTCGATCCCAACGCACCAGTTGATCCTAATGCACCAGTCGATCCCAACGCACCAGTTGATCCCAATGCACCAGTGGATCCCAACGCACAGTGTCAACCAGTCGATCCCAACGCACCAGTTGATCCTAATGCACCAGTCGATCCCAACGCACCAGTTGATCCTAATGCACCAGTAGATCCCAACGCACCAGTTGATCCTAATGCACCAGTCGATCCCAACGCACCAGTTGATCCCAACGCACCAGTTGATCCTAATGCACCAGTCGATCCCAACGCACCAGTTGATCCCAACGCACCAGTTGATCCCAATGCACCAGTCGACCCCAACGCACCAGTTGATCCGTAATGCACCAGTTGATCCCAACGCACCAGTCGACCCCAACGCACCAGTTGATCCTAATGCACCAGTTGATCCCAACGCACCAGTTGATCCTAATGCACCAGTCGACCCCAACGCACCAGTTGATCCTAATGCACCAGTTGATCCCAACGCACCAGTTGATCCTAATGCACCAGTCGACCCCAACGCACCAGTCGATCCTAACGCACCAGTTGATCCTAATGCACCAGTCGATCCCAACGCACCAGTCGATCCCAACGCACCAGTTGATCCTAATGCACCAGTCGACCCCAACGCACCAGTTGATCCTAATGCACCAGTAGATCCCAACGCACCAGTTGATCCTAATGCACCAGTTGATCCCAACGCACCAGTTGATCCTAATGCACCAGTCGACCCCAACGCACCAGTTGATCCTAATGCACCAGTCGACCCCAACGCACCAGTTGATCCTAATGCACCAGTGGATCCCAATGCACCAGTAGACCCCAACGCACCCGTTGATCCTAATGCACCAGTCGATCCCAACGCACCAGTCGATCCCAACGCACCAGTTGATCCTAATGCACCAGTCGACCCCAACGCACCAGTTGATCCTAATGCACCAGTCGATCCCAACGCACCAGTCGACCCCAACGCACCAGTTGATCCTAATGCACCAGTCGATCCCAACGCACCAGTTGATCCTAATGCACCAGTGATCCCAACGCACCAGTTGATCCTAATGCACCAGTCGATCCCAACGCACCAGTTGATCCTAATGCACCAGTGATCCAAGCAGTGATCCCAATGCACCAGTCGACCCCAACGCACCAGTTGATCCTAATGCACCAGTCGACCCCAACGCACCAGTTGATCCTAATGCACCAGTCGATCCCAACGCACCAGTCGACCCGAACGCACCAGTTGATCCTAATGCACCAGTCGATCCCAACGCACCAGTTGATCCTAATGCACCAGTCGACCCCAACGCACCAGTTGATCCTAATGCACCAGTCGATCCCAACGCACCAGTTGATCCTAATGCACCAGTCGACCCCAACGCACCAGTCGACCCTAACGCACCAGTTGATCCTAATGCACCAGTCGATCCCAACGCACCAGTTGATCCTAATGCACCAGTCGATCCCAACGCACCAGTTGATCCCAACGCACCAGTTGATCCAAATGCACCAGTCGACCCCAACGCACCAGTTGATCCCAATGCACCAGTGGATCCCAACGCACCAGTTGATCCAAATGCACCAGTCGATCCTAACGCACCAGTTGATCCCAATGCACCAGTCGATCCCAACGCACCAGTTGATCCAAATGCACCAGTAGATCCCAACGCACCAGTTGATCCTAATGCCCCCGTTGATCCCAATGCACCAGTGGATCCCAACGCACCAGTTGATCCAAGTGCACCAGTCGATCCTAACGCACCAGTTGATCCTAATGCACCAGTCGATCCCAACGCACCAGTCGACCCCAACGCACCAGTTGATCCAAGCGTTCCTGGTGGATGGCCATGGCATCCACGGCCAACCAGTCACCCTATTCCTCAACATCCCGTCTGGCCACATCGTCCTCATGGACCAGGTAACAACCACGGCGACCACAGTCATCACAGACCGACAGGTAAGCCTTTCTGGCCCAATTGGCATGATTGGGTCAACAGTTGGCGTCCAACTAGAAAGCCCGATCAGCCCACCGTTGCACCCACTGCAGCCCCAACATTATCTCCCACAAAAGCTCCCACAGCTGGCCCAACTGAATCCAACAACAAGCCGGAAACAAGCGAATCTGTAGAACAACCGGCTGAGATACCGTCTGGTGGAGCCGTCTCCAATGAGAACGCCTCTGTTGAAGAGAGCAACAAGGGTTCTAAGGGCAAGGATAAACCAAAATCTTCTGAGGATCAGTCCAAGGAACAGACCGAGAAGAAAAAGAAGCCGGACAACAACAAGTCGAAAGACTCTAAAGAGGAAAGCGATAAGAAAATATCCAATAGCTCCGATGAGGAGAAAAGCGAGAGGAAGGGTAACAAGGACAGCGATAAGAAGAAGTCCAATAGCTCCGATGAGGAGAAGAACGAGAAGAAGGGTAACAATGACAGCGGTAAGAAGAAGTCCAATAGCTCCGATGAGGAGAAGAACGACAAGAAGGACAATGGGCACCACAAAGACAGCAATAAATCAAAGGATTCCAAAGAGGAGAAGGACAGCGAACAGAAAAAGTCCAACGAAGATGAGGATAACGAAGCGCAAAACTGGAGGGAGAAAATGGAATACGTAAGGAACGTCATCAAAAAGCTGAAGGATGAGGAGGAATGCGATGAGGACGATGTCTATCCAGATGTGCGCGACTGCAAAAAGTATTATCGCTGTGAGGTCAAAAAATCTGGCAAGCATAGGTTCATCCACCTGCGCTGCGACGACAAGGAACACTTCGACTATCGCAGCCTGAAATGCGTCTCCCGGGATGACGCCAAGTGTCTGCACAAGTAGAAGGAAGCCATGCTGCAACATCCCGAACATGCAACAAAACCAAATACCGAACGAACTAAAGGGAAACGATAACTGTAGCATTCGTACAATATAATCTCACAATAAATTCAATGATATTAGCAATGATATATAGTACATACATCTGTACTTACAATTTTTTTCTTATTTATTAAAACAATTTAAATTAGTTTTCGAAAAATAAAATATAATTTATATATATGCATTTATCAATAAAGTCCGTTATTAATTTGCTTTTTGGAAATACTATCTTCTCTATTGTGTTGTCATGGTATGTGTAAGGCAATGAAGAAGACGTTTCCGACCTCACAATATATAAGTATTCTGGATCAGCTTCAATAGCCGACTTGATATAACAATGTAGCTCTCTCTCTCCGGCCTTGGACTTGTTCAGTTTCTTTCTTGATGATACCTGGCCTCAGCTACTCTGTACCGATATCATATAGTTGTGGGTCGTGGGCGTACACGTCAAAAACAAAATGAATAAAATAAGCAAATAAAAAAAATAAAAACTGAAACTTAAATTCGGCCTACAGAAATGTGTCAAAAATAATCTACTCTATCTATCATCTTGGCCGTGACCAAAGTACAAGCAGGAATTTCAACACCTCGTTGACTATTTGACTAGATTGATTTTTGGCTTGCCAACTAATCGAAAGCAGGCTGCTGACAACTTACTGAAGAGTCGTTGGCATTCTTGCACAAAATTTAAATACTCTGTTGATTGAGCCGAAATGCACTTTAACTAATTGCCAACATGGTTTACATTTTTTATTTCATTTTTTTTATTTATTTTCTTCTTTTTTTTTGTTTGGCTTAGAACTGGTCACAGCTGGAATCATTAAATACCAATCTCTCTAATTATTAACGCACTTTGGAATAAGCTCCGATAAGTTTGTGAGTGGCGACAAATTGCTCAAGTTTTTTGTTCGTCGACCATCTTTAAAGCGTTTCACTTACACTTGCAAAGTTTTTCCTATGTAAATATTTAGTGTAGCATAGAAATTTGAAGTGAAACGTAAACACAAGCAAAAAGCGTTAAGGGAAAGTGCATTGGATGACAGGGCACAGGACTCGCACCAGCAGGACATAGTCACAGAGCTGCCAGAGAGAGAGAGAGAGAGAGAGAGAGAGAGAGAGATGATGGTGGGGAGAGGGGGGAATGCTGAAGTGCTGGTTGGGGTAGTGTCACCGAAGCAGAGCAATACACTTAAGTTGATTCGCTGTCATCCATTGCAGCTCATTTATCATTAGATGAAGTCACACGCACATACACACACAGAGGAGTGGTAGTGCATACATAGACAGGGTGCAGGATGCAGGGTGTAGGGTGTAGGGTGCAGGGAGCAGGCTGCAGGAGCAGGCTCGGCGACAGTTTCAACATCGTCTAAGTAGTGTTGCTGAGACGTGGGCGTCACTGTGGGCGCGTCAAGAGTAAGCATAACAGGACGAGGAACACAAACAGATTCAGAACCAGAACGAGGACCAGGACCAGGACCAGAACGAGGACCAGGACCCCGACCCGTACCCAGAATCCGGGGCATGACCAGGAGACAAAGGCAAAACTAGAATGCGATGCGAACGCCAGCGATGAACGTCGACGAAGTAATTCAATTTTTATCGTGGGTAATTTTGTAACGAGAAACGAAAGAAGCGAATGGCAAATGGTGTTGGCCAGCGTTGTGGGTGTGGGTGGGCAGATAGGAAGCTGCGGTAGTGGCAGGCCAGTTGGGTGTTGTGGGTGTGTAGTGCTGTTACAATAAATGCTATATAATGGAGCAAGTAGAGCTTTAAGCCAGCTCCTTGTAATTGTGGGCGTTTCCTACACTGTGTTTGTGTGTGTATCTGTGTGTGTGTGTGTGTGCTAGTGTGCTACTGCCATACGTTGAAAATTCAATTTGCCTGATGACTTGCTGCGGTTTAAATGCCGTCGTTCCACAAAAAGGACGACATCGGCCATTAAACTGTGGCCAACGGTTAAAGGCGATACAAAACGCATGTGGCATCATGTAACCATGCAACCGAGTGGCGGCTATAGTGCTCTTCAACTGCAGCTATAACAACCAGCTGCACGATGGCTCTGACCCATGTCCATATTATATACTTATGCATACCATACAAAAAAACAGCAACAAAAATGGAAAGTCAAGCGTACGCAAAAAAAGGAAAAAAAGAGAGATAAATAAATAAATAAAAAAGAAAAAAGACGTAAAACTTTGTTAACTTCATTTGACAACGGCAGCAGCAAATAGATGATGCAGGGGTAAGCGGGGCAGGGGGGAGGGCAACAACAGGGCACTGATGCGCTGTTCCAGGCCATAGCTCCTCTTCATGTGCGAGCCACTCGTAGTTGCTGGGCCCTACTTGGAGCTGGTCGCTGATTGGATTTCAGGCGCTTGAAAAATCAATTTTTATTTAATTAATGTGCCTCGTTGCATGCCCCACAAGCACACACACACACACACACGCGCAGTATACAACAAGTGATATATACAATTTGACTGTAGCTTTAATAAATCATATTGTTTTATAGCTGCTTATAAATAATAACAAAGTACTTTGTGTTCATGGGGTTTGTTATTAAATATACAACATGTTTCAACGGGGGAAAAGAAAATTGTAATCTGATATCTGAAATATATGCCAAAACGAGGATTATCATACCGGATATTAGATACAGAATTTCAAATAATACACAAGCCGATTTCCCAAACTGGATCCAATAAGAAAAGGCGCTTAAGGCTTGCCCACAAATGCATAAGATATGACAGACTGGATCATGCAACAATATGCTACGCGTTAAGCCTCTCATCTTAATATATGGATGTATGTAAGTAATGTAAGTAGGTAGGTATTTGTTGTATTGAAAACATCTGGCAAACTGATTGCCAATCTGTGATAAGAACTTGAAGCGTCAAAAGGCTCAACCCCAAGCAAATCTCGACATCAATCAGTTGATGCCATCAAACGGTTTATTTTGTTGCCACTTGCAATGCACACAATGACGCCGCAGGGAGTTGTCGCAACACTTCACAGAGGTGTTCGATGGGGGTCGGTGGGTTGGACGGCGGAGTTGCCTGCATAACACCTGCAAATACCGCTACTCACGGCAGCAACAACAGCAGCACCAGTAGAGAAAGAAAAAGAAATCAAATCTTATACTTGTATATTTAATATTCATATTTCAATTGTTTTTTGGCCCAACCATTTCTGGCCTCCCTGCTCCTCCTCCTCACTATTTTCGTCCCATAGCTCTCTCTATTTCTATCTCTCTCTCTCTCTTTCTCTTTCTGTCTTTCAGCTACTACTTGAAGCATTGTGTATCCCAGTTGGTAGTCTTTAACCTCGAGCAGCCCTCATTTGGCGTCTGCCACCTGCCCTCTGCCCTTTGCCCGTTTGCTTTGTTTGCTTTGACTTTTGAGCTCTGCGTTTGGCAATGGGATTTTTTTGTAGTTGTTGCTGGCGTTACTCTTGCCCTTTATTTATAAAATTTTGATAAAGTTTTGTGTTATTAAAAATGGAATATATTCTCGGGGCGAAATGGAATATTGATAGCTGGAAAATACCTTCATTTTGTTCGATTGAAAATACCATCAAGGAATCTGTGAACATCATTGAAAGGCTGGCAACGAAACACATTTCAATTGAATGGAATTTTGCAATACTGTTTGGGCAAAACTTTTTCATTTTAAACATTTAAAAACAGTCGGAATTGAACTGTTTTAAGATTATTTCTACAAATTATTCACGGTTTTATTTATTAACAAATTGCGTATCAAACACAGATAATCTTTCTTTTCAGGGCAACAATTTGCAAATGAAAAACATAATCGTCATAACTTTTGGTTTTTTGCGGCTAAGCTTTACCTAAAATATTTTAAATGTGTGTTTTTTTTTTCAAATCGCAAACAATAAAAAAATTCGCAAGCCACGGAAAAAAGTCGGAACCATAACGCATAAGCGATGTATTATCGATATAATTGTCATTCGATTTTGTACAACAGAAAGTAATAAGTTTTCACATTGACATCCTGCGAACTGCACAAATTAGGTAAATCAGGTAACCCGCAACCAATTTCCGAAGCTGAGGAAATCAAATTGGTGAAGAAGATGGGCGAAATACAGTTCGATAAGTTGGTCAAGACGAAGGACGAAAGTCATATCAAAAAGGTGGTCAAAATGCATAT
Source organism: Drosophila silvestris (assembly GCA_035043445.1). Taxonomy (NCBI): domain Eukaryota; kingdom Metazoa; phylum Arthropoda; class Insecta; order Diptera; family Drosophilidae; genus Drosophila; species Drosophila silvestris. The sequence continues at coordinate 107,296 of JAWNMZ010000074.1, forward strand.
TGAAAACTAGGGCGAAAAGCAACTCGAAATGGTGGCCAAAAAGGATTTTGAAACGGCCAAACCAAAGAACCCCGACACCAAAACCAGAGCCACCCAATGGCAGGCATTCCCAGAAGACCACAGAGAAGAAGACTCATAAAAGTGGCAATGATAAGGGAAAATACGAACGAAGGCAACTCGAGTGATCTGCTCAAAGTGAGGGAGAAGTATCAATTTGTAATGATCCTTGGCAATATCAATCCTAGTATCAGCAGCATATTAATGGGTAGTATATATATGTATATATAATATATATATATATATAAATATATATATTATATATATAAATAAATATACATGCACATTGTGTGGCCATGCGAGGCGTCTGTATTCTCAGCGCAAACGTGCCAAAGAAAATGGCCCCCGTGAAGAGGAGAGGAGGTGGTATAATAAATCACTTGAAGGGGGTACTGGAAGGGTGGGAGGAGGAGTTTATACTGACGGTTGGTGGGAGGAGACAACGTTGACCCAGTAAGTAAACCCGATAAGACGAGAGAGTTGGCCGGGGTCGAGGAGGAGCAAAAGTTCGCTTTAAGTCAGGCCGAAATGCCTCGTTGCGTAGGTGTCCGAACTGAATGTGAATGAAGATGGGGGGCTAGGAGTGAGAATGGAAAGGCGAAGGGGGATGGGAATGGGAATGGGAGTGAGCTAGTGGATGTGGCAAGCTGGGCAAAAGTGCACCTTGAGCACGGTAATTGCCTTGGACGGCTCGCTGAAAGCCCAAACAAATTATAAATTGCCGTCAACGACGACGGCGACGGCGAATCCTGAATGCTGAATGGCCATGCCCAGTTCAAAGGCTTAAGAAAGGAAGCAGCTACTGCAACTAAAGAGAGAAAAATTCAAATGTAGGAGTGCTATGGTATACGCTAGACCACAAAATACCCTGTATCATGTGAGTGCCATAAAAAAGAGGACATTACTTATAAAAGACATCTTAAAAATGTATATTAGGCACGTTACTAATTGAGACAAGGTAAGTAAAAAATAAAGCAAAGAAAACAAGTCAGAATGATCTAGTCTAGTCTGGAGATCGATCGGAGACATCCTGACCCAAACTTTTAACTAAATTCGTTTTCGTTAATCAAATCTGTGTTTCTTATTCGATCTTTGTGAAATTTTGTACAGTTGATTAATAATATGTGAATCAAATTAAGTCGCTATTCGTGAAACTTTCTGAGCTATTGATGAATCGCCAGACAGGTGCTTCGACTATCAAGAATATAAAGAATATTTATATTTGATGGGGTTGGAGTTGCTCCCTTCTGACTGTTACATAACCAAGCACAACTTCAATACACCCATTCTCCCGTTTTGAACGGCTTTAGGGTATAAAAGGAAAAGAAAGTTGACGGTTGTGTGTTGTGTGTTATGTGTTGGCCCACTTCAACTCGCTCATTACCCCGCCCACTTCAACATGACTCCGCCCCAGCCCACCTCTCCTCACCACCGCCCACGTTAGGGGCAGCCCCCGGGCCCAACTCAACCCGGCTGTCTTATCTGGTCGCTGTTGATCCATCACCTGGATTGCTGCTGCTGGTGCTGGTGCTGCTGCTGCCTGTTGGCTAACTGTTAGCTGGTAACTGGCTTTCCCTGTCTGGGCCAACATGAAACATTTTCTGATTGCGTGTGCATTTTTAATGTCGCCTGGCCTTTTGGCCTTTTCAAAAGCTGGCAAAAAGTACGCACTTCATTCATCAATGGCGCCGCGGCAGTCCCCGAAAAAATACTGGTTGGCATCGCCAAGACAAATGATTATGTCTACCAAATGGAACGACGCAGGTTCCAAAGATGCCAGCCAGCCAGCCAGAAGGTAGACCAATTACTACACTCTGAAAAAAATGTATGTGCCTTGAAATCAATTTGCATTTTCTTTTTTCTTCTGAAGACAAGATTTGTGCAATGTTCGACATACTTTCCGGTTGTCTATCCAGACCACTCTCAGCCTTGAATCTACACACTTGAAACCTGGAATATATATACGTCTGTATGCTCCAAACTGTTAAAAACTGGAAAATCGATAATATCGATAAGAACAAATCGATATAATTACATATCTCGTACAATTTTAAAGTTCCAAAATATCGAAAGGGGCCATATCTTCTCCAAAAATCAGAGACTAAAGGAGAGACTAGAGACGAATATCGATACAAATCGATTTCCGATAGCAATAAAATCCAAAATGGCCTTCCAATTAATATTTAATATACCCTGACATATAATTGATTGAGTGACAGCTGAGCTGAGTTCAGGGTCTTTTGGTCGAGCTCTCTCGACTCGCACAATCTTACTTGCTTTTTTTTAGTGTGACAGGTAGCTGATATTCCGTTGCTTGGTCTTAGTCTTGGATGGCATTTACTGTTAACCTCCCCCTACCCAGCTTCCCCCTTTGTTGGCCATTTCTGTTTGCTCTCGCTCGCGCAGCCTGGCAGCATTACTTTGATTTTTATAAATTTTATATAACGGCACACGCCTTTCTTTGGCTCCCTCGAAGGCGGTACTGCAGAGGGTAATGAGGGGTTCCGAGCTGCTCACTAATGAAATATGAATAATTAATATTGTGTGCGCTTCTTTTTTTCCTGTGTGTTTTGTTTTGTTTGTTTTACTTTACTTCATTTAGAGTTCATTATTTTTGGCTCGCTGCACTTGCGCCCTTTTTTCCTTCTTCGTTTTGAGTGTTTTGGAATTCGAGTAAGTATCTTTTGCCATCTAACTCGTTGTTTGATTCTGTATCTGTGTGTGAGTGTGTGTGTGCTTGTGTGTGTTTGTGCATGTGGGTGTGGAATGCCATTACAGTTACTGTTTACAGTTATGTAAACAGAGAGCAAAAGCAGCACTTAAGCTAAAACTAAAGTGACTTATTAATAAGCAAATGAAGCTCTCATTTCAAGCAGAAGCTAACATTTTAGCATATTGCATATTGCCTTTAGCATCGATCGATAGAAAACAGAGAACAATTGCTTCTATTTATATATTTAAACAAACACAAATGGCTTACTTGTTACTTCTTTTAGGGACAGCTGGCTCACAAGGGTTCCAAAGGAAATTTAAGAAACGATTGCGAAGCATTTTAATTCCCGCCAAACCTGAAAAGAGCTAATGAGATCGCATTATATAATAACAGCTGAGTGTTGACAGAAAAGCAGTGTTGCATCAAGGATTGCCATGAAGGATGGGGAGACCACCTCCAGCTTACTTTCTTGCGAGGCCAATAGAACGTGCCGATAAATCAGGCATCTAAAGCTGTTTACAAGAAATGAAACAATATATATTTAGCAGATATTTACATAATCCAACTGCTGCTCGCCCCCAGCACCAGCACATGTGTCCCAAACGTGCAATGCACAAAAAAGGACGAAAAAAGGGAAACCTGAAATGCAAATTGCAAGTGCAAATGCCACTTTGCCATGGCGTTAATTTGCCAGCAGAGATAAGAAGCAGTCGCCAGTTGCCAGTTGCCAGTTGCCAGTCGAAAGCACACAAACAGAAGCAATATGGAATGCTGCTGCTAATGCCGACTCCTTGCTGACTCTTGGCAAGAAACAAACAAACAAGTGGGGCAAGTGAGGCAAGGTAGGGAGCGAATCCTTAACACTTTACTTCCAGGTGAGCATGATACGGTGTTTTTCCCTTTCTTTGCCACTTTTAATGCCACGTTATTTGTGTCGCACAATTTAGCATATAATTATGCACAGGCCACTACTTGTAAAGTGTAAAGTGTATATTTGTATATATATATAAATATATCCACATATGTATACAGATATGTACAGCTATAACCAGTTTTAAACATGAATTTGAATTACAATACCAAACTTGGATATCTATGAATCCTGTGAGTCGACAAAAGCTTTCTCTCTCTCTCTCTTACTCAATCTCACAGACTTTATCTCTCCCTCTCTCTCTTTCAGGCTTTATCTCTGTCTAAGTGTGGCCAAATGCATTCTGCTCTTTGAATTTTAATTGCGTCAAAGGCGACAACGACAAAAACAACAACCGCCACGCTGACCCCGCTTCAAGTCCAACGCTTGACATTTATATACTCTAAGCCCAAGGCGGTAAATGGGGAATGCTCGACTATAAACTTGACATATACACTCCCATCTGTAGAGAGAGATGTATAAACAAAAAGAGAGTGAGAGAAATGTAGATCGAAAATGATATGAAAGATAGAGAGACAGAAACAGAAACAGAGCAAGACAGAAGCAGACCTCAAACCCAATATAAATAATGAAGTATGTAATATTTAAAAGGAACCATTTCTGAATCCATAAGGTGCATATATATTATTGATCAGGAATCAGCCAATTCAAATTTAGAATATTATTTCAAGCATAACACGCGCAGAGCCAGTTTATTTAATTTTATCGATAACTGCACCAGTTTTGCGAATATTGACACAAATCGATTTCCAATTAACTTGTTAACCAACACATATTTTTATATTGAAGAATATACACAGCTGCGTTCAGGATATCTCCTAGTTGAGCTCTCTCTCTCGACTAGCGCATTTTTACATTTTTCTTTAGCTCAGCATAAAATTATTGCGATAGAAAGCTGAACTCAGCCCGTGGTAACAAAAAAGGGCAGCTTGGGACAAGGGTTGCGGTTGTTGGCAGCGTCCCCTACTCAGTCGTGTCGGCAACATCGACTAATTTCTTACTTTTGTCACTTTGGCGCTGGACTTAGAGACGCCATCAACAGAGAGAGAGAGAGAGAGAGAGAGAGAGAGAGAGAAAGAGCACATTGGGAAGTGTGTGGGGGAGGATTGGCTTTCAGGTGTCTGGCATATGGTGGTAACCCTTTTCAAGGACATTTTGTATTCAAATAATGTTTGACGTTTTTGTTGCTGTTGCGTCCCTCGCTTTCGCCCCTTGCATTTGCTGGCTACGTGAGCTCTTTTTTCCTATTATTATTTTGTGCGTCAACTTGGAGCTTGTCAAACACACCCCACACTCCGAGGCTACCCCAGGAAGCGCACGTGCCATTTAAAATTCTTTAATATTTGGCATTCGCACGTAATTAGCTGTTAATTTTGGCCGCCGGTTGGCAGTTGGGCCGCAAAATGTTTTCCACTTTCAACTTTCCACTTTGCACTTCAACTTGAACTTGCCGCACGACACTTTACCTTAAATGGCCACTGATAGTGGCTAAAGGAATTTATAATATTAATGATCCAAGCAGATAGCAGACAAACCACGTCAGATAGGTAATATACATATATGCATATATATATTCTGTATGAGAATGAAAAGGCGAGGCGATTTATTTAATCTATTTTCTTATTTATCAATTTTCATTGTTATTTTTAAACGGTTTTCTATTGTATTAAAACACACAATTATCAAGATACAGACTACTTATTTGTATATATAATATACCCCGACACATTACTAATCAGCTGCAAAAATTTCAATACCATCAGATAAGAAGCACAGATTTTGCTGAACAAATTACTATCAGCAAGTCTGTATTTACCTGCTGGCTACAGAGTATCTGCCAGTCGCTGCGATCTGTGTCGACTCTAGAGCACTCTAGCTTTCTGTCTCAAATGCAACTATTTAGATTTGTCTCTTAGCTGAAGCTGTATTTTTTTGTAATTGGTATTTTCTCCAACTAAGATTTTAAGTGCGTGCTGAGATAACTTTAATGCCACTTGGTCGGGCAGTTAGCTAGAGTAGGTAGCATCTATTCTCTCTCTCGCTCTCTCTCTCTCTCTCTCTCTCTCTCTCTGTGTGCCTCAACCCGCCTCCCTCCCTTCGGTCGCGATTGACACTAAATTACTTGACCCGGCCGCACCAACCACAAGCAAAGGTATGGCAACCGTAAACCTTACAGCTAATTATAAATGAAATCGGATATCAAAGACGACTGGAACACGCCTTTGTGCAACACCCGGGCAGCATAACACACACACACACACCAACACACACACACACCAACACACACACACCAACACACACGAATAGACACAAATAATGACAATTCATTTGAAGCCGCCGCTGGCGAAACAGTCGCCATCAGTCGGTGGAGGAGGAGGTGGGATGGTGGGCAAAGGGAAGGGGGCGGGGTGTAGGCTATGTGGCTGGGAGCAAAAAAGTGAACTCCCCGCTGCGGTTCTAAGCAAACAAACAAACAATGGACGCCGTCGACGATGACGACGAAGTTGTCCTGCCAGAGGGTTGCCACGGCTCCACAGAGCTTGCGGATAGGGCGGGGGCGGAGGCGAGTGCTGTAGTTGGCGTAGGCGTGGACGTGAACGGTAAACGATGAACGGCAAACGTGGAACGCGGAACGTGGCACGTGAATGTGGCAAAGAGGCAAGAACAAAGTGGAAAATTCATAAAATGTCATTGTCGCTTTATTAAAACACGCCAAAACGCAGGACAAGCAACTCAAACACACACACACACACACACATATACATATATGTATATATATGTGTATATATATATAGATATGGTTAATAGATGTGTTGGCAAATGGTGTTATGTGCGAGGGGGAGTTCAGCTAAATTGTGCACTCGCCGAAAAAAATGTGTTCCCATTTTTGGAGTTTGTCTTGCGAAAAAAGCTACAGCTAAAAGTGCTCCACTTGCGACGGTCCGACTGCCAGATACCCTGTATACACACAAATTATAAGGCCTAATTCTTTTAAGCCACAAATAGCAATTGATTGTGAGAAAATACAAAAAGCTTACATTTCTACTTACCAGTGACATTGTATTTAATTTTCTTTATCGAAAGCATTGCTGAAATCCACAAATAACAAGTAGAGTTTAAACAGTTGTCTTGTCTTTATGTAAACTAAAAATAAATATATATTTTTTTAGTTATTACAGTGTGAGGTTTTTCCCAGTGTACGCGACGCTGTCTGCCGTTTTTGCCATCGACAGCTGTTGGCGTCATTTACAAAAGCTTTTTGGCCGTTTTATGGGATTTTGCAACAGTTTCATTTTCATTTTGGCCAAAAGAGCGATGCCAGAAACACACTCCAAGCGTATGTTGGTGTGGCGGTTGGGAGGGGGGGGGGGGGGGGGATTTGTGTGTGGGGATGGGTGTGTTGAAGGGGTGGCTAAAGGGCCTGGCTGCATAATGCCGCCATTAGAAGTTGCCCGTCGAAGCACTTGCTAACGCCAAAAGATGATGAGCAGCAACAACAACATCAACAGCACACACCATGTGTATAAACACATTATATATATATATATGTGTGTGTGTGTAAGAGTGTGTATATGTGTGGGTGTGTGTGTGTGTCATGTTGCGACAACGATAATAGCTTCAACTCTCGGTGTCTACTTTGTCTGCGTTTTCGTCGTCGTCGTCGCCATCATCATCATCATCGAAATCATCGACATTATCCTTTCACCCATACTTGCACCAATTCTTGCCCTCCCCCATGCTTGCCCCATCCTTGCTCCAATCGTGCTCCAACTCCTTTTGGCTCGTCAACGTCGTATTTGAACTTTTAATATTGACGCCATTTAACACGTTCTGTTAGAAATTTTATAAATGACTCCATCTGTCCGTCTCTCTCATGTGTGTGTGTGTGTGTGTGTGTGTGTGTGCGTGTGTGTGTGTGTGTCAGCTGGTGCCACACTCTGTGATTCGCTGCCATAGGCGCCGATTATTTTGTGGCTTTGGTGGCTCGTGCTCGAAAAACTATTAAGTAATTGAATGCGTTATGAATGCATTTAAAATCGGATTACACTCAATGATTGAGCCACTTGTCAATTATTCAAACTTTGTCAATTGCAATTGAAAATGGTTTTTATAAGTTTGCTAATAACTGGAAATTACCAGTCTTGCTGATAGTTCGCCTGGATCCACATTACAAATTCTGTTGTTCTTATTTGCCTTATTTTCAGTTAATTTTCTTGTAACCGGTTCAAGTGCAGTTCCGTGTTTCACTGAAATATTGAATGTGTGCAAAAGATTAATTGAAGCTGTTCATAAGTAAAGTGGTAAAGTAGTTCACAGATCGAGTAATTGACTGATAAGGCGGACACTCAATAGGTAAGCGTAGCTTGTTAACTGAACCGGTTCAGTTGTGCATAAATGAAAAGTGAACCGTTACTCAAATACAAACGGACACACTATGATTGAAGGCATGTGTAAATAGTTAATGTGTGAATGTAATATATATTTGCCTATCGCACTCTTCCATCATAAATGGCCACTGTCAACGCGATAATCAGGAGCGGAGGAGCAGACTCGATTAAATTGCGAGTGAGCTCAAAATGCAGTGCTGTCAAGTTTACGCTGAGCATCAAGTTGTCATAAGTTGCTTGCGGCTTTTAGTGTGGAAATGTTGTTTGTGAATTAGCTGGGAGATCAAATCACTTGAAGAGCGCCCAACTCAATCACAGACTGTGCCAGGCCAGTTGGGTGTGTGTGCTTTGGGGCAAGCGGAGCAGGGACAGCATAAGGGATGCCAATCCGAGTATCAAATATCAGCAGTGTCTACCGACTGTGTGTGTGTGTGTGTGTGTCGTACCTTATAAATCGATATGAGTGCCTGTCTACATATAGAAAGGCACATTCCTGTTCCCAATTTGGAATTCGACATTTTCGATAACAAAATGAATAATATTGAATTTATTTCGTTTGCATACAATTTATTTCGTAAGAATACAATTTTCCATCAATTAGGATACCAAATTATTTTTATGCTCTTCTTTAGTGTGGTAGCAAACTGAGACAAACCAGTCTCGGTTCCGGTTCCGGTTCTGGTACGTTAAGTTTTGGAGTTTCAGTAAGGAATTACGGTTCCTTACTGCTACATAATGGTACCAGACAACTAACGGGTACCAAAATAAAGAGAGAACTACCGTTACGATGTACTACTGTGCTACAAGCCTTTGTTTAATAATAAAATCATTTTTCTTTACTGGTTCTTCAAAAATTGTGAATTTCTCACGAAAACGGTTTATTATGATATATCGATTAACTGTTCAAATATCAATTATTAATTAAAGAACAAATATTTCAATTATTAAATGAGTTCACCGAACAATAAACACATATAATAAATAAACAACGGTTCCGGTTGCCTGTCAATGGTTTTGTTAATGGACAGTTTTGACATGAATTCGAACTGTTTAAAACGAAATGATTCCGTTCGCAATTTGGAACAGACCCGCTAGATATATGTGTGTATATATATATACATGTGTATATGTACATATGTATGTAGATATGTATAAATAGCTAGACAGACGATTTTCGATCATTACACACACACACACACACACACACACACACACACACACAGAGAGAGCAGACGTTGCATGTCTCGCCTCGATTTCGGTGGTGGGTGGCGGGCCCAAAGAATCCTGAATGCAATATGTAGCGAGTCTGTGCATGTGCATGTGTGTGTGTGTGTGTGTGTGTGTGTGTGTGTGTGTGAGAGGAAGAAGCAAAGCGTCATCTTGTCAAATATTTCGCGCTAAATTAACACGACAGCGCGTCCAAATGGAGCAAGAAGAAGATGAAGGGGAAGAGGAAGAAGATGACAGCCAGCCAGCCAGCCAGGCAGGCAGGCAGGCAGACTCTCCCAAGGAGACAGGGGGACAGAGGGACTGAGGGACAGACAGGCATGCCTCAAAGGAGCAATGAAGAAAAAGTCAAGTGCCCCAGCACACTGCACATGCTACATAACTCAAACAGCAACACAGTTATGCGAGTGTCTATATATATATATATATATATATATATATGCGTGTGTGTGTGTGTGTATAAGTGCATAATTTGTTGGCTTTGTGCTGGGCCGTGCCGGCAGACAGCTCTCAAACAAGGACGAGCATGAGGAGATTGCAACAGCTGCCGCCACTGCAAAAGTTAAGCCCAGCAGACCCACAGAGAGAGAGAGAGACAGAGAGAGAGAGAGAGAGAGATGGAAGAGGAGGCATGGCGAGACACGGCATATTATTAAAAACGATAGCAGCAATTTAGGCGCGAGCGTAATTAAAATTAGCTAAGCTAATGATGCATTATAAACGTCATTATCACCAGCAGCAACAGCAGCCAGTAACTCAGCAACGAGAGAGAGAGAGAGAGAGAAAGAGAGAGCGATGTGGAGAAAGTGTAAACTTATAGAAGAGTCATGTGAGTAGGATAGAGAGAGAGAGAGAGAGAGAGAGAGAGTAGAACGTGTAGTACAAAAAGAAAACAGAGAAGTAAATGAAGCAAATGATTTACAGGAAATAAAACAGAGCAAAATAGCATATAAAAGAAAATAGGTAATGAGGAGTAAGCAAAACAGTGTACAGTAAAGTAGCTGAAAGAGTGTGTGAGAGAGAGAGAGATAGAGAAAGAGTGAGAGAGAATATAAATTTAAAATAATAGTTTTAAAAATAAAAGAAAATGAAAAGGAAAATTAAGCTTAGAGGAAATTTAGATTAACGGAAAACTAGTAATAAGAAGTAAGCCGAAAATTGGACAAAGACAGAAAGAAGAGGAAAAAAAATATTGATGCAAATACAGAGGGGATAGAAAATATACAGAGGAAAATCAGATTAACGGAAAACCAGTAAGATCCGAAAGTAAAAGTAAAAAACAATAAATATGTATTCGAGTAAGCAATTGCTCTACTATATGATACCCTGTACTCAAGAACAGGCTCTGGTTTGATATACATACATATTTATCTATCTGTTATCGTCGTGCAGAGAGTCATGTTTAATCTAACATTGATAAGATAGTGAAAGAGATTTTAAGAAGCAACTATACGGATTTAGAGTCTAGATGAGTTCGGAGTGTGTAGCTAGATCAGATTCTGGACAGGCTAAGCATAATTCTAGGCATTTTAAGATCATTTAAGAGTTATCAATAAAAAAATAAATATATTTAAAGATAAGACTGGATGAAGGAGAGCGCAAGATGCTTTTTCACTATGTGGCCTACAATATTTCTTACCTTGATTAGCTATCAACACGCGACTTATGCGAAGAAGAAATCCAATGGTTTTTTGCATAGCTGAAGCAATCCTTCTCCACATCTCTGAAACAAAAAAAAAAGAAAACAAACGAAGGCAAAAAAACACTTGACTCAACATTATGACGTCATTGTTGGGGCGCATATGGCGCAAATGATTAAAGTCATCAAAGCCAAAGCCAAAGGCAAATCCGAACCGAAAGCATGGCCAAAGGCAAAAGGCAAAGCCAAATGCGCATTAAAAGCCAATAACAACAGCAGTGATGAGCACAAAATTAATTTACAAACATTTGATGGGTTTATTGGAACACACACACACACACGCAGACACACACACACATACTGACACACTACATACACTAAACACTTGCTCTGTGCACCACATGGCTGCAAATGTTTGCCCAATAAATGAAAATCGCTAAAATACGTCGAAAGGGGGCTGTGAGTGTTAGGGCGAGGGTGAGGGGAGCTGGGGAAGGGGAAGGGGGAGGTGGTAGGGGGTGGGCGCTGTTTGCTACGAGGGTGTGAAAATGCAACAATAAATGACGAGCGCACTTATTAATTAAGAGCCAGCCCCGGCTTTCAATAGCGTTTTATGTGCGGCTAAAATATATACGCATAAATATATAAATATATATGTATATATATATATATATATATGTATGTGCATAAGCCGACCATAAAGCCCTTGAAATCCTTGCTTAAACTACCCAAGAGCAGGCGTAACGACATTTTGTGCCTAGTCAAATCACAGGCTCATCAAAACTACACCCATTCCCCACCCCCCATGCCCGACCAGCACCCTTAACCACTTTCCCGTGCCAAGATTTGATTACTCAAGTTGGGGCGAAAACTATTAAAACAAGTTGAAAGTTGGCATTATTTTGGGTTTTTCCACTTTAATTATAATTCATTGAAATGAAAACGCAAAGCGCGCAAATCTTATGAGCCGCAACAACAACAGGGTTGCCAGTGTTGCCAAACACACTCAATTTAATAACTCAGCCAAGTGTGGCAAAAGGCATTAAAATTTATATATGTACATATATTGAATGTTCATCAAATGCAGTTGATATCAAAACTTGATTATATGGCAGCGAATAAAATATTTATGCTGAGCAAAGGCCAACAAAGTTAACATGATCAAACCAATCGGAGACAGCTCGACTAGCAGTTACCCTGTTGCCAGGTGCTAAATAAATACTATTCTAGCAGCGAGTTGTTTGCATAATATCAAAATATGTTCGCATGTTAAGGAAATCTGTATTTCTTATCTGATGTTAATTGTTGATCAACAAAAACTCACAATAAGATATTACTTGGAAGATTATATCTTTACACTCTATCGGAAATCGGGGCAGTTACTGATCAAATATATGAGAGCTTATTAATTTGAAGGGAGTATTGGTTATAAAGACAGATATCATAGAGGGAAACGTATAGTATAAGTATCGTAGAAGAGGGACTACTGTACTGTGAAACGCACCCATGGAGCATTTTTCGCAGTTGGTTTCATAAATGCCTTCCAGAAATTTTAATATAGTTCTGATTGTTAGCGTTAATAATGCAGTGTAATTAAGCACGGATATATACATATATGTATATATATATATATATATGTGTGTGTGTATGTGTGTGTGTGTGTGTGTATTACAAAAACACTCATATGCATGCAAATAGGGTTCAGTTCACAGTTGAATGTAAGACACACCTGCGTTGCCATAATTAAAGTTTTAACAACTATTTCGTTGCTGACTGTGAAATTGAATTCGTGCAACGACATATTTCCAAGAAATAAAATAATTGCTCCGGTTGAATAAATAATACAACTGAATATTTATGATAATTAAATCATTAAGTGAAGCATATCAAATTGTTTTGACATAGGCTGACAATTAAATTTAAATTTAAATCGCAACGATTTCAAAATACACCTGCACAATTCGACATATGGTGAAAAATCGCATGTAAATTAAATAAATATTATATGTCCAAGAGCTTGGATGAAAACGAATAGAATAGCGAAGCATTTGTCTTGCTTTCAGCTGGCTTCTACAGCAAATAAACGGATCGAAACTTATCTTAAACTATCTCAGTTGGACCAAGAAACCATTCAAGTCAGTCTACGGCATTTGAATAAAGAAATCTTCGACCCGTGCCTCTATGTGATACTAATGGATGAACTTATACGATTGCATTGTACTACACCCAAACAACTATTAATTCGTTCCCTCAGAGGCTAGCAATATTACTGCACAGACAAGTTTGTGGCTCATTTCGCAGACTTCGTTTCGTGATTGCCCACAAGTTTTCTAACCGAATTAGTTGTTGGCTAAGACAAAAATCAATGCAGGCTATGCAGCACATCAGCATACGGCTGTTAAAGCCAATTTGCAATTCTCAGTATGGGGAAATACCTCATCGTGCTGAAGGACATGTTCCTTATTGTCAGCAAGCTTTGGTATTTGTGGCTTGCCTGGCTTGTGCATATATATTTATATGTATATTATATAAATATACTTATAGTTAGTATAATGATTTATTTAGCTGGCTTATGGATATGGCAGGTCGTAAGCACTAAAAACAGCAACGGCAACAAATAAATTTGCAACAGCTGCATTTGAAAATACGACAAACATTTGTTGGATTTTTGCAATAAAAAGGCACTGCGTATAGCACACTTACCCACACTGGCTAGTAGTTACCCTATCCACACACACACACACACACACACACACACAGGCTTCTAATAGTTGTCTGATCCTTTGGCAGTTGCCCCTTCATCCTGTCCCAGACGACTACTACTCACTGCCTGCTGCGGTCGTTCAATTAAATTTGCTCAATGCATGCGGGTCGGTTCGATGACTGAGCGTTGTGTGTGTGTGTGTGTGGTTGTGTGTGTGTGTGTGTGTGTAGCTATGGTTTGAATTTCTATCACTTCATATTTCTTTTACATTTGTTTGCCAGAGAGAGAGAGAGAGAGGGAGAGAGAGAGCGAGAGAGAGCGAGAGAGGGAAGAGCTCCATTCACGCAGCTCAATTAATTTATTTGTTTGCCGAGTGCCCGGAGTTATTATTGTATTTCCAGTCGCACAATTTAAATCATAAAAACCCCTGACACACACACACACACAGAGAGCGAGAGACTGGAGAGGGCTGGACAGACACACACACTCAGTCACACACACACACACACACACACACACTCAGTCACACGCAGACACAGTCATATCGTACATTATATGGCCTATTAATTACCAAATACCGTTAAGCCCATGGCCAGCTAGCAAGTTGCCCCGCATCTCCACTCCAACTCCCCCCTCCCCAACACGACCCACTCCTGCTGCATTTGCTGATGCTGGCTCAATGTTGTTTTCAAATTGCATTTGCACTTGTTTTTATGGGGCCAAAGCCAAAGCCAAAGCCATCAACACACAAAGCAGGACACAGCACGCAGGACGCAGGACACAAGAGGTGGGGTGCAAGACCAGCAGTAGCAGCAGGGCCATTGCCACGGCCAGGCTAAACATCGAATGCAGCTGTCGGTCTGCACTCGCCTACACTGAGAAAACACAACAATTCTGCTTATTTTAAGTTAATCGTTCTTATATTAAAAAATGACTCACTGGAACGGCAACAGCTCGATTCCGGTTAATTAAAAATGAACATTTAACAACTGCATTTCTTTTAGATTTAGATATACGTTCTTGAATTTAAACAATCACCCAATTTGCAACTCGATTTTAAATTCAGAACGTGAATTTCAAAAGCTCTGCAATTTTGTGTATGTTAAATCCAGTAAAACCATTTATAATTTACAAGCTACTTTTAATTGGAGCTTTATTTCTAAGAAATCTCTCATCTTTCAAGTCAAAACTACAGTTTTCTGAGCGAGAAAGTTTCTTAAAGTATTTTTTAAGTAGAAATATAGAAAAGCAAGCGATACTTTAATTATTATTTTTTTTTTTATAAGTGTAGATGAGTTAGACACAGATCGAGGGCAAGGATTCGCTTCTACGGGTGTTGCTGCCACGGCCAGTCCTTGGGGCTGGTCTCATTGGCCGTTGTGTCTGGCGTATTTCACATGATAAATGATGCAGCAGACTAAACGCCCAAGCGCGGGGGTTGGGAGTGTGAATTGGTAGCGGGAGGGGGTGGGTGACTGCAGTTGCGCATCGGAAGGGGGTGGGGGAGGGGGAGGGGGAGGTGGTTGGGTTACACGCAATCTTCGACTAATAAGGCCTATTGCTAAGGCGTCACTGAAAACAAACAAATTGAAGAATCGCCCCAGCATCCAGCATAAATAATGAGCGTAAGCCAGCAACAAATAACAATAGCAGCAAGAAGATGAAGAAGATGAACGAGAAGACGAGCAAAATGGCGAAGAAGAGCAGGTTTAAAGATAAGTGTCTAAGCACGGAGCAACAAGCAAGGAAAGGGCTATGTGTGAGAAGATTATGCAAAGTAAATTGAAAAGAAGAAAAGAAGACGAAGAGGAAGAAGAAGAAGAAGTCTATTGGCGATAGGCAGAAAGAGATAAAAGTTGAGAATATATGTTAAAACAGCTACTCTCTGTTGAATGCATAGCAGCATTAACTTGGATAATGGATTTTATTATACGATCTTAAGCAATAATATGTGAACAATAATAGTATATACACATTCGATAAATCGGAAATCGATTTGTATCGATAAAGTGAAATAAACATACATTCCAAATCGCTGAGATCGACTTATTTATACAGATAGATAGACAGACAGATAAACACACGAATGTGGCTTCATCTAACGTTTAATTATTTTCCGTCTTGACAACATTTTGTAATTGGCTTTCAGGCCAAGAAGGAAGATGAAAGAATATCCTTGAATTAATCTGAAAGTCATTGGTTAAACAAGGCTACCTGTTGCTAATCTATATATATACTAGGTACAATCTGACTTTGTTGTTGATTTGTTTTTGATGTCGAGGCCAACTAATGAGACCATGGAGTGTGACAGAAGACGAACAAGTGCTCGTTATAGCTTCAAGATTCTGGCACAAGTAAACGCTCTGTCCACACACTCGCACACACACACACATCTGTATGTGCCTGTGTGTGTGTGTGTGTGTGTGTGTGAATGCTTAACAAAAGATAGCTGGGCCAGTGCACAGGTTCCGGGGATCCATTGTAAGGACAAGCGTCACGCACACTTCCTGCGGTAAAAAGCCTAAAAATAGCTACGAAATTATGATGTGAACGATGGATATAACAAAAGGAACCCCTGTGTACACCCATACAGCCCCTCGACCCCCTCGACACCCTCGACCCCAAAATGCGCAACAAAAAAATCACGAAGAAAAATATTTTGAACGCATATTGTTATCGACGGTTGCCCAAACGAAATCGGATATGTGCACACAGACTCACACAAATACACACATATATATATATATATATATATATATATATGCATGTGTGTGTGTATGCAAAATGTATAATTAACCATACACGCACACACAGCAAGAATATGTGCAGAATGTTATGGCCGCTTACACAGCAAGCAGCCGGCCGGGCACTTTGGCCACTTTCCATCCGGACACCAGTAGCCAAATAAAAATGGCCAAAAAGGAGCATCTCGGCTATTGCAGACACTTTGTGACAAATGAAAGTGGCGAAACTATCGATAGTTCGATAACTTTTGTGCCATATTGATGATGTGCAAGTTTTTCGGTATATATTCTGGAGAGACTTCATATGCCTAGAGATGTTTGATTATAATAATAATGAAAAGGATAACATTACTATTTTATATAGAGCGTGGACGATTTAATGTTATGCAACTTTAAAACTTATCGACATGTTATCGATTCTTGCCGCGTCTCAAATTCAATGTGCCGAATTCTATTTATATAAAGTATTGCATTGATATAGCTAGCAATATTCTGAACAAATTTTGAAAGGGGTTTCTTTTTCGAGAGAGAATCCAATTTTTATGGTTTGCGGAACTTATTTCAAATTACAGCTAAGTACATTTCTTAATACTAGAAATCGCTCATTAATATTAGAAATATGCCTAAAATTAAATGAACTTTTTAATAGGACGAAAAATGCATTTTACATTAATTAGAGTTGGGCATAAAACCATATGATATGGTAATTATATTTATACTATTCATACTTCATATACTATGCGTATCTTAATTTGATTTAACTGCCTTGAGACTTGAAAGCTGAAGGCGCGACCTCAAATAATCTTTGGGCGATATAGGGTCTTAGGTAAATTTCGTATATACTTTTTTGTAGGGAGAATTTAAGATTTGTGAGTATGTGGAACTATTCGTTGTTGTTGTTTTTGTTGCTACTGCTACTGTTGATTTTGGTGCAGCGTGTGGCAACAATGAAACAGAAAATGCTGCACTTTTTTTTTTTTTTTTTTTTTGCTGCTGCTGCCACTGTCGAGCCATTGGACGATTGCTGCGGTTGCGGGTGCAACAGGGTTGCAACAGGCGGGTGATTGGTGGGGGAGACGCGAAGGAGGGGCAGGGGCGGTGGGGAGGGGGTGGACTGTGATGTCAGGACGTGCGATGTTTTGTCAGTGAATGCTCATGCACGCTCTGCTCGGAATGCTGTGGTCAACTGTGCACTGGACGTATCTGTGTCCATGTGTGTGTGTGTGTGTGTGTGTGTGCAAAAATATGGAAACATTTGGCACTAATTGCATGTGCTCAGCAGCAGCAGCAGCCACGTCCACATCGTCGTCGTCCTTGTCGTCCTGAACAACAGCAAAAGAGCGACAGTTATGACGGCAGAGCCGCAGCACCGCACAAAGCACCAAGCACAAAAGAAATTGCGCAAAAATCGTTGTAACAAAAGAACAGTGCACACATGCACACACACACACACACACATACCCTGCACACACACACGCACGTTGTTAAAAGGAACAATTGCAGGACATCATAAACGTTTGCAAGGCAAGAGTCCAAAAATATACAACAACAAAAATAAAAAGCCAGCCACCGATGTGCGTATGCGTGTGTGTGTGTGTGTGTGTGTGTGTGTGTGTGTGTGTGTGTGTGTGTGTGTGTGGGCCAAACTTCAAAAGTCAGACCAGAAGCAGAAAAAAGCAGGAGAAGGATTCGAATGTGGAGAGGTAGGCAAAGAAGGCAGCAACAGCAGCAATCCTGTTGCTTCTTGTTGCTCCTGCACTCAGCAAAAACAAATATATAAAATCGCACTGAAGACAATAACTAAGAATAATTATTTCTAAATAGACGAAATATATTTCTTAAGACTTAGAAAGGATTTTTTCTATTTTTATTTTGTTACGTTAATAAATAGTTTCTAAGATTTGGAAATGCAAAATAAAATAAAATAAACAAAAAATAAATTAAGAAAATGCATAAGCAACCGCAAATGTTTGTGCCGAAAATAGCCAATGGAAAAATCAAAAACCACCATGGAAACTAGACAAATTTGTGTTAAATTTGTAGAAAACTCAATGCT
Source organism: Drosophila silvestris (assembly GCA_035043445.1). Lineage (NCBI taxonomy): Eukaryota > Metazoa > Arthropoda > Insecta > Diptera > Drosophilidae > Drosophila > Drosophila silvestris. Next base: position 125,755 of record JAWNMZ010000074.1, read on the forward strand.
GGAATTAATGCTGATTATTAGAAAGGAGAAAGCCATGCGTATAGCGAAATATACTTTCTGAATAAACGGGAAAATTCAGTAGGATTGTTTTTCTGAGTGTGCTGCTGCTGCTGCTGCTGATGCTCTTTTCTAATAGTTGTTACAGACACACACGCATGAGGGCAACATACACATAAAACGACACCGAGCTGAACAGCAACAACAACAACAAAAACAATGCGAACGAGAACGAGCACGAGAACAACAACAAGGAGAACAAGGACTACAACAAGGACATCGACGCCAATGACAATACAAAAGGAAACCAGCGACATATGTACGTTGACTGCGGCATGGGCTTATTACGTTTTTCAATAAAAGCCAGCCAGCCACCCCCCTCCCCCCCACACACACACACACACATACGCACCCCCGCAAGATACACCCTTATAGATATTATCACACACACACACACACACACGCACATATATATTTATGGGTTTGCTTATTTTCCACGTTTATGAAATTTTGGTGCGCAAAATGTTGGCCAGTTGGTTAAATTGGCCTCTGGAGCAGGCAATCTAAAAAAAGAAAACAAAATACAAATGTTGTGGCATTAGTTGGAAGCATAGCCCCGAGCTAATTAGTAATGCAGTCCATCTATGGACACACATACACACACACACGTGTATATCTATAGACTTAAGAAGTGCTCAGCAGTGCTCATTAAATTATGATAATTTGTTGGAATTTATTTATGGAATTTTGAATGTTTTTCTTTAGCAGACACAGAAGTTCTTCGGCTCTACTATACGGCCTTACTCGATCCTCAGTTCTATATATGATATATGAACCCAATTCGGTTGGCAACGATATATAAAGAGCCTGCAGCAAACTGACGGATTCATCATATTTATTAGAGGAGTGACAAGAATCCACAACAGATTCTGGCACATTGAATTATTTCAATTATGTACAACAATATCAATTTATAGATCCTCCATTTTTCTAAATGATTTGCTCAATTTAAATGCCTTTTGAAATTTCGAATTTAAACCACAAATTTAAATCTACAATCTCAGCAAATCCAGAAATGAAAAACGAGCTCAATTGAATAATATCAGCTCTGTCTCTGAAATGTTTGCAGCTCAAAAACATATATTGTTGATTTAAGCTGGTCGTTCTTTTGCGCAGTGTAAGCATCTCATATAATGCAAGTCTGCAACAGAGATCAGTTCAGTTCACGTTTGACCTATTTCAGCGGCATTGCCTCGATTCCCATTATGGCCGTTGCAGGTGGAGGCGAAGGCGAAGGCGAAGGCGGCAGAGCTGGGCGCGGTTATAGTAAAATGGTTAAGTGTTGCATATTCACGTGTAAGGCAGAGATGAGTGTACCATTTGCACTCGGACAAGTTGAGCTCCGTTTATCGGGCAGGTGGTTTTTGCTATCTGCTTTCAGTTTTCAGCTTTGTGCTTTCTGCTTTCTGCTCTCAGCTATATGCCATATTCCAAGTGCAAATTGCAGTCATTTGCGTTGGCTCGTTTTGAATTCAAGGTGTTTCACGCTGCAAGTTGCAAGTGCGTTAAATTTGAGTAGCTGGTAACTTTTCCACTAACTGGCTAATTGGATTTGTGTTATATGAAACGTCGGTTAGAAAACCAGCTCTTCCTCGTAACCATAGTTCGGCTTCTAGGAACAAACTTTACATTTTAAGTTGATAATGATATGGATTGTAACACGATATCCATATTCATATTGCTACCTTAAAGGGGGCGGAATGGGTGTGGTCAAGACATGTTGCCACCAATCCTAGGAGGAGGTTTCTTGTAGACTATCTTCCATTTCAGTTCGTAAGTAAAGATATAAGCATCCCGATTTATTTGTGTTATTAGAGGCTATTATTAGCTTCTAGGAGCACAGTTTATAGTTTATAGACTTTATTTTTGGAAGAGTCATTTTATTACCTTTCATATTATTTAAAATACGCACAGTTGGCCCCTCAACAATATCCAAAAGAAGTGATTTAAATCAAAGTACTTCATTGGTACAAATTAAGTTTGATCATTGCTTAATTCGAGCTGATCAATGCTGTCTTTAATATCATTAAAAATATTATCATTCAGTCATTTTCTACATTATTTGTAATATTCCGATAGTTTTCTGGAGTTGGCGAGTCCCAAATGTTCCAACTTATCGTCAGAAAAGCCATACAAAGTACTAGGTAGTAGTAGGTAATTTCGCAGCTTGATTTTCATGATTGCCCACAAGTTTTCTATTGGAATTTTACTTGCGATTGACCAAAATCAATGCAGGCCATAATTTCGCTGCCACTTTCTTGATACAAATATTTAACTGCTTTTTGTTTGTTATTCCCACTTCACTTTAAAATAAAGTAGTAAACACTTGACTTGGAGTCAGCAAAAAAACATAATTCAATTATTAAAAGAGGCAAAACAAAACAATTATTATTAAACAATACTATTTGCTTTGTGCACTTGTCACAAATTGTGTGCACAATTAAAAATACTCCCATCGCTGGAAAGGGCATTAAAAAATAAGATGTAGGCGAAAATTTATTGAAGAGCAAACCCATTTGACTATAACTTATGATTGGATTATCGGTTTAGTATGGCATTTGACAGCAGACCGGTTTAAAGCGACTGGGTGTGTGTGTGTGAGTGTGAGTGTGTGAGTGTGGGTGTGGGTGTGGGTGTAAGTGTGTGATAAGACATATGTCTGCGCGCCTATATAAAGGCAATGCAGCCAAATTCTGCGACTCCAGCGTCTCTCAGGTGTGTGTGTGTGTGTGTGTGTGTGTGTGTGTGTGTGTGTGTGGAAGTCATAAATGCGCCGCAGACAAGCGGAAAGACTCAGCCAAAGATGCTGGCTGCCAGGCTCTGCCAGACTGCCAGACGCAGCCAGATTGCCAGACAGACAGATTGCCAGACAGACATACTGCTCTTTTTGGCTCGATTCGAGTGTGTGTGTGTGTGTGTGTGTGGGTGCATGTGTGTGGGTGAGTGTGAGTGTGTGTGTGAATCCGGGTTCGCTTTTGGCTTCGGCTTTTCATTTTTTGGTTGCTTCATTTGGCTGCAGTCAGTGTATACATGTGTGCGTGTGTGTGTGTGCGTGTGTGTGTGTGCAGCGCCTGTTAGGGTCTGTTTTATTGCGCCATAAACACGCACTTAAGCACACATAGATACACACACACTCACACACACTCGCACACACACTCGCACACACACTTACACTCTATCTCGCTCACATAAGCACACTCAACAAAAATACTTTTTATACTCAATTCAATCGTTTGAAACTCTTATTTTGAGAACATTTTTTTGCTGGACCGCAAGCCGCTTAATGTAAGAGTTTATCGGCTTAAGTGAAATGCGCTTGTTACCGCCTTTAAGCAATTTAAGTCTTAAGCTAGTTAATAGATGAACTTGAAGACAAATATTAGTTGCTTATTTGAAGTGCTCAAGTGCTGAAATCGATGCTAAGCGCGTTTTAAAGTGAATCGAAATCAGCTTGAATCAAGTATGAAAACATTATGTTTTGCTTGAAGTAACTCAGACGTTTAACCTATGTCTGCTTAAAGTGGTTCGAAATCAACTTAAATTGAGAACTTATAAACAACAGAACATTTCATTTCTTTTCAGTTTGTCTAACACTTAATTGAAGTACAATAATTCATTCTAAGGAATTTCGTCACTTGATTTTGTAACGAAATATTTCTCTGCGTGCACTAAACTTTGTGCGCGTAACTTTGTGCAGCCTTTGGGAATGTGTAGCGAAGTGTAAAATTTTGATTTTTCCCAAGCACCCACATTCTGATACACACACACACACACACACACACACATACACAAGCAGTGGCGTTGTGAATAAAAATCATATCTTGCATACAATTAGCTTTAATATTTTAGCACTTTTCTTAATGTGTACATCAATAACGAATACAGCGGATGGAGAGACAGCCAGAGAGAGACAGCCAGAGAGAGAGAGAGATAGTGGGTGGGTTGGGAAAGAAGGAGGGGGGACTGTGACTGTGACTGTGAGTAAATGCAAATGAATGATTTATAACATGAACTGCTCGAGTAAGCCAAATATGTGAGCAGTCTTTCTTGTATTTGTGCACATTCTTTACAATTATTATTGAGCCTAATAAATCTCAGATGAAATGCCAGTCAGCCCAGAAGCAAAGCAAAGAAAGCAGGCTCGAAGCAAAGCACAAAACGAACTGAAACCAAACAAAGGCAAGCCACAAAAAAAAAAGAAAAGCCCTTTAAAATTGTGGAACCTACAAATACTTTCTTTGTCGCTTGGAAAATTCAATTCGTGCACATTTGTGCTCGACTCCAGATACCCTATAGCTGGCTCAAATAAATACGCATCGAAATCAACGTAATGTTTACAGAAACAATGAATTGTGAAGGAAGCCAGGAAGGATAAGCTTAGAACTATAACTATTTGGCTAATCGTACCTGTTACTGGACAAACAAATATCTGTAAGAAATAACTATAAAAAGTCTAAGTTATTCCCAATAGAGCCATTTTCCAGTCAATTTTGATATATGCAAAGCGTTCTTGATCATTTTGAAACTATTATTTAGAGCAACCATTTCTTTTCGAGACCTTGGTTATTTGAAGTCTTAACTAAGTTCGTTGTAACTTAATTGGGAGACTATACGACGAGAAAGAAGTATTAAATGGATTGTATGTTCAGAAGGGCTTGCACTTTAATCATGAAGACTTTCATGTTTCCAAAACATTCGAGATGGAATGTACAAACTTAGAAAGCATTTCATTGCTTGTGCAATTAATGAAAGTGCTTTGTGCCGATTTGTGAATAAGTTTGAAGCAGATTTATATAGATAATCTCCACACGATTCCACAACTTACAACTAATCGACAGTTCCAAAACTGAGGCACTGGTTTGCATAGACATACAGACAGACAGACGGAATGGATTACATCGATTTGGCTAATGATGATGATCAGGAATATATATACTTTGTGTCTAATAATACCCTCCCCAAGGATATACGAACATGACAGATTCCAGGCTAAAAACTACAATAAGCAATAACTAACAGCCGAGATCTGAAATTTCGATTTAAATTTCTGGGCGCTCAACTTGCCAAAACTAGTAAAAGTATTCTTTTATTAAGGAGAGTCTTCGCTTAAAATTCAAGCAGCAACTCTGCCTGGACTAATAGGCCAATATACTTGTAGATGACTGCATTGTAGTGACACTGCAACAAAAGTCTTTTGCATACAAGCAGAGAGGCGACGAAAAGTTCAAATCTGGGCGTAAACTAATTATGTCTGCTTTTTCAGGCAGTCGAGGCAGTTGCCACACACACCACACCCCACACACCACACACACACACACACACACACACACACACACACACTCTCCACAAAGAGGCACGTTAAGATAGATATTGAATTTCTAAGCGACATTTTGGGTAATGTGAGTTGAGGCTGAGGCTGGGGCTGAGGCTGAGGGCTGACGGTGTGCTTATGGCTCTGAAGTACTCTCGCAGTTATTCAACAAGTTTTAGCTGTTTTCATTCGGGCCTCTTTATCATCAGTCATCAGGGACTACAAGTTATCAATTAAAAATGTATTTTCTGCATTCATTATAGCAAATGACTGCAAATAAATGTTGAAAGTGCCTCCCCATATTTGAAGTCTTATTTATTTGAATTATTTGTTGTATTTTATGTGTAATTTTGTAATTGTGTCATAATTGCCTGAGATATATACAATTTTTGGTGAGTTTTTTGTTCGATATTTATTATTTATTATTTATTATTATGCAAATAAATCTATACATTGAATTATATTTTCCTTTTAATTTAATTCACAAATAGTGTTTATTAAAAGTTTGCTTGCTGCCACATATTGAAAGTTAATTGGTTTTCATCAAGAAGTTTGCTGTTTGGCTTAGTATTGCCCATCTTTGGCCCTTTGCTGCAGTTCACCACCCAAACACAGAAGGCACACATGTCCTGTAAATGCTTCTGTATAACAGTTAACACTTTGCAATTATGTAACAGTTAAGCAGCATTGTATGCTGTTAGTTGCAAAAGATAACAGTAAGAGAGAGAGAGAGAGAGAGAGAGAGAGTGAGAAACTCGCTCTTGGCGCTCACTAACTGTAAAGGATGTATATAACAGCCTCTTGTATAACGTATCACAAATCGGAGTCTGCCATAAAAGTGATTTAATCATAATTACTAACAATCTGTTACCGGCCAATTAAACTGTTCTTTCTTCAAATGGAGTTTCTTTTCAATTTCCCGCCACTTAAGCTGCCGTTATCCTTGCAAATATCCTTCGCTTGCTTAGCCGAGACACACACCCCAGTATAAGAGCTGCATCAGAGCAGAGAGAGAGAGAGAGAAAGAGAGAACGGTGCATTCGATTAGCATAATTTTCCTGTTAACTCCTGGCTCTCTTCGCCTACTTGCCAGTTAACAGTCAACAGTTAATAGTTAACAGTTAACAGTTGTACACTCTTTGCAGTCGACGCAGGCGCAAATCGGAACGCTTAAGAGAATTGAGCAGCCTGCTTTATAGCTGTCTGTATAACAGTTTCGCTCATCGAGTTCACATTTTCTCAATTTTCTCAATTGGGATAGTGTTTTGTCACCTTACATCTGCTACAAGCTGTTAATCGTAACAGTCACATATCTGAGACATATAGCTGACATCCAAGAATTAAATTCCAAAAATTGTATAATTATATACACATATATTCGATATTTAAATAACCAGAGCTTCTTATTCAGGCGTGACCTGCGTCACAGGTATTCAAAACTTCAATTCTTTCCTTTGCTCCCATTCCTTAAAAGATCGATTTTAAGATCGGGAATGGAAATATCCAATAACCAATTGATATATTAAGGCATAAAGAAGAAAACGTTAGGGCCCAGAATTTTGAAGAATGTTTTTCCCTTAAACTTTGTCAAACATGACTGTTCCACACTAATTGAAAACTCTTTCTCGAAAGTATACAATAGATACAAATATATAGAAATATATATGGGGCTAGTTGGTTAGGGTTAAGTTTGGGACTCGGAGTTGGGGTTATCCGCTTGTTGCTGTCGCTGCTGCTGCGGCGGTTGCTGCTGCCTCGTGGCACGTGCCGCCTCACTGCACTGCATTCACTGCTGTAATTTGTATTCAAAGTGCGGGGGCCTAAAATGAAATTATCGACCAGAGACGCAGCACAGACGTGGATTCAATTACAAGTCACACACTTTGGTCTAGCGGCAGTCAAGTGTTGACCCCTTCTTGCTGCCTCCTCCTTCCAACACCTCCCACCTCCGATCGTCCCCAAATGCTTCTACACTCTCAGAAATAATCATGTCAGAGTATTTGGCGAATTCTGTGTGCCATTATTAAATATATATGTGAAAAGTGCGAAGGCTCCGGCAGGGATTATTAATACGGCTACGAATTACTTTACGGTATTCAGTTCTTTCTGATCCTGGTGACCCTGTTTTGGAAAGGACTAAAACTATTAAATTCGATTAGCGCGATTCGTTTTTTTTTAAATTTTAATAAATAGTTTTGACACCTAAGCTGACAACCTGTCTGCCTCCTCTTTTTTATTTCACAATCCAAGATAAGCCTAACTTTTACGGGTACAACACTTTATAGTTCGATATCAAAATTTCCAAATCGATTTTCTACGAAAAATTGCTCGTATTTCTTTTTTAAATTTAATATGTGCTTAGTTTTAAATGATCGCTCCTAATTTTTATTTGAAACACATTTTGTTTGTCGAGTGTACAACACTCTGTGCACCAGGCACGGGAACATTGGCTGCAAGCCGTATCTCTGAGCAGATGGGTGCAGTTTTCGGAGTGTTGGTGTTTGGAGAAGGGGGGTTTCTTGAGATTTTGGTGCTTGGTTAGCTGTGCATTCACGTATGCTACAAATACATATGCATAAGTTGCAATCTGCATTTGCATAAATACATCTCGCTGCCCCACTTTACCACATTACCACACTCCCTTCTACCCTCCAGCTCAGTCTCTTCCTCCTCGCTGTTGCTGCTTGTGTCTTGTTTGTGTTATGTGATTTGCTTACGAAATGAACATCATTATCGAGCCACTTACAACACACACACACACACACACACACACGTTCAGACACATGCAGAAGGACTTAACGGACAGTTCTGGAGTTGGTTAATTAGCAGCACCATCATCTATGTGTGTGTGTGTGTGGTTGGCAATCGCTTTGTCTCGTAACGTAATTGGCTTGTATACAATTGTAATTATAAACCGCTAATAAGATTCGAACACGTAACGATTTCCGAGTTGCCATGCAAATGGGGAAACACTCGACTCCATCAACTCTCCGGCAACTCGCCGCCAACCCTCTCCAAATCGAAACCACCCCCAAAACCATTCCTACCACATCATCACATCAACAAGTTAATATTGCAATTGGGCGAATAGTAATATCTATATCTATAGAGACGTATATATGTATATATATATGAGTGTGTGCTTACATTTAATTTGAAGTGCTCTGCTTTCTGTTTCCGAGTGTTTTGCAATGCTTGAAATATATGTTCGAATTGTAGAAGCAGCTGTGAGCAGCATTTAATGCGATTAAAATGTCAAAGAGCAGTTTAGTCGTACTCATATCGCGCGCAAGGTCAAAGGTAATTTCATAATTACCCCAGTGAAAAAAGTAAGAATACACGAGACGAATGTGCTCGACTCGGTGATACCTTTTAACTATCCATAAGAAATTTGTACATTTGTGTATATACTTATCCTATTAGACTGATAAACGCTTATAACTGTTTGCTTCTTCTTTTTGCTATCGGTTATCGATGCTTATCGATATTGGTTAAACAGAGCAAGATATCTATCAACAATTCTTTGCGTATATTCTAAATTTAAAGTCTCTCTCTTTTTACACATTTTCACAGAGCATAACGCAAGATGAATGGAATTTGCATAAAACCAGTATATTTATTTAAATATTTATTTTTATTATATGCTGTGTCCATTTATTATATATTATAATATATGTTTTACTCCAGTACAGTTACTCAGCTAATTGGCCTTTTGTTGCTAAGCTTGTGTTAAGCTCACTTAAGCATATTTATTTAAATATTTATTTTTATTATATGCTGTGTCCATTTATTATATATTATAATATATGTTTTACTCCAGTACAGTTACTCAGCTAATTGGCCTTTTGTTGCTAAGCTTGTGTTAAGCTCACTTACACGCTCCCTTTGAGCTTCTGTTCTGCTGTGGTCAGGATATAATCATATACTGCACATCCATAAATATCCCGCACAAATCTGAAAGTTTGGACCGATTTCAAAATCAGTAGTAACTGAACATATTTATTTTGTCTCTCTTTTATTTTGGCCGAAAATTTGAGAACTTTAATGCAACTTTGCAACAAGCCAATTTGTTTTGAATTTGAATTGGATTTTGAAAATTTGATGTTGGATATTTCAATGTGTCCTTCACCTGTTTATTGTGAGGAAGGTATAAATAAATATGAATTATGCGCATTACTTAAATACAACGCACACACACACACACACACACAGGAGATATGCGCAGTCTGCGTGCGTCTTTAAGCCGTCGTCCTTAGGGCTCGTCCCCCTTTACTTGTACCACAGCTCGTATACGTAATCTATTTAATTCAGCCACGCAAGCGTGTCAGCTGTCTGTGTTAGTGTATGTGTGTGTGTGTGTGTGTGTATGGTTCGCTTTGGCATTATCAACTCATAAATATTTATTGAATTTTAAGAAATTTTCAAAAATTGGTTACAGAAGTAGCCATCGAACAGTCTCCGGCTTGGTTCGTTTGGCTGACTGACTGGCTGGCGAGTGCTGGGCCATCAACACATATCCGTCATCGATTCCACTTAGCCGCAATACCAATCCACCCCCCATCCAGCCACCCACTCGCACACTCGCACACCCCCAGACAGTGAGCTTGCTGTCCCGTTCGGTTTGCATTCTCTTATTTGGATTATAATTTTTTCCATTTCACATATGAATGCGTTTTCCTTGGTTGCTGGCTGCTGCACGTCGTCATCGCTTATCTTCTGTTGCTGCTGTTGCTGCTGTTGCTGCTGCTGCTACTTCTCGCTTCTGCTTCTCGCTTCTGCTTTTTGTTGTGTCCACTTGTCAATTTCCATTTCCATTTTCATTGCATGCGCGCCAAAAGTGCCGCTGCTGGACACGCAACTTAAGCAGTGCATGCTCTTCTTTTCTTTTCTCTCAAAACATAAATCCTCTAGACGGCTAGTCAAAAGCTTAAACAACATGGTTGAGAAAATATGTATATACATATATATATATATATATATAGACAGATAGGAATACACATATAAGTATATAAACACTGATTATGGCGAGCTTGAACATTTTGGCTTTATTTATTGCATATTCTTATGTCTATTATTATTATATTATGTTAACAGCTTGTCAGCTAACTGCTGGATAATTACTCCCGACTGTTATACTTATAGTTATAGTTACAGACTTATAGTTCCTTTGCACAAAATATATACTTGACTTGATTGCTGAACTGCCAACTTCCTCGCCAACCAATTGATCACAATTTATATACATATGTATATATATATATATATTTATTTAACTCTAACCTTAAACTCACTTCTTTTCAAGCTTCCTCCCTGGCTCAGCCCAGTTCAAGTAATCCTTCTGATTACTATAGCTACTTGGTTGCTAGACCAACTTATTTATTGCGCATATACTGACTGCCTTCATCGCACAAGATCTTTGGCAGTTGTGAATCCTTATTCTTATCCTATTTAAAGGTCTAACTGATGGAGGTGAAGTCCCGATACTGTTCTGAGCCTCTTTGTGAACCTTTACCTAAATTATCTACGTTGTCTGTTGATATTTGCTCTTTCCTTTATCTTGTTTTCCTCCACAAAAATTGCCCAATTCAAATTTTTTGCAAGTATTGCATTTCTCGCTGTGTATTAATTGCAGAAGCTGCTTCAATAAACGTGTGTAAAAGCACTTATTTGATTTTCTTAAGCTCCATTTTTTTCTCGCTTTTTTTTGTTATATTTTTTTTGCTATACTGTGGAAAAGAAATTCATCAAAGGAATTATTAGAAAAGTTTTCTAGTTGGCACCGTTACTGCTGCTTGTCAAGAGACTCCGTTCAAACTATGCTTAAGATAGTGAGTGGGGTGCCTCAAGCCCCGTTCACCTCCCCCTCCCTCCCCTCCCCGACGCATCCAATGGCATCCACATCGTGAATAGGATATGCTTAAGAGTGCTCCCAACCAGCAAGCAGCAAACAGCGAATCCGCCAATAATGTTGAGCACGTCGAACGCGACGAAATAGATGAACAAACTTTAACAAACAAACAAACAAACAAACAAGCCAACAAACAAAAAAAACATATACACAGACAGACTGAGAATACCAACTTACTTATTTATTACAAGTAGGAGTGCTGCAGACTCAAAAGTGCCTCGGCTTTTATATACCCTGCAAAAGCAGCGCTCCTTCTTCTTCTTCTTCTTCTCTGACTTAGAGAAAGGTTTATTTTAGTGTTTCATATCCGTCATCAATCCTGATATTAACAGAAAATGAAACTAATCGGAGAATTGTATCGATACAAATAAATATATTGAACCGATTTAAACTTGGCTTAATTGACTCGCCTGTTGATCCCAATTAAGAATATATATATATATATATATATATATATATATCCTTCTGCAGTTCTCAATCTGCGTATACCCCTTTTACACATTGCTAATGGGAACAGGGTATTCAAAACGCAACGATGAGCGCCAGGCAGCATAATGAAATTCTGTGCATATTCTCACACACACACACCCACACACACACACACACGCACACACACACACACACACGCACATTTTTGTTTTTTTGTTAATAACTGTTCGTGGTATGCGGTTGTCTGGTTTAAATCTGTACATGTACCTATATCTATCTCTATATCTATATCTATATATATTTCTATTTCTATTTCTATATCTATATTTATATCTATATCTGTATCTATATCTATATCTATATCTTATATTCTATATCTATATCTATATCTATATCTATATCTATATCTATATCTATATCTATATCTATATCTGTATCTTTAGCTATATCTATATCTATATCTATATCTATATATATATCTATATCTATATCTATATCTATATCTATATCTATATCTATATCTATATCTATATCTATATCTATATCTATATCTATATCTATATCTATATCTATATCTATATCTGTATCTTTAGCTATATCTATATCTATATCTATATATATATCTATATCTATATCTATATCTATATCTATATCTATATCTATATCTATATCTATATCTATATCTATATCTATATCTATATCTACATCAACATCTATATCTATATCTACATCTATATCTATATCTATATCTATATCTATATCTATATCTATATCTACATCTATATCTATATCTATATCTATTTATATATCTTTATCTATATCTATATCTATATCTATATCTATATCTATGTCTATATCTATATATATCTATATATATCTATATATATGTATATATCCATATATGTATATCTATATCTGTGCAAATGTATCTAGTGAATAGTTCGTCCTGGCCGGCTTCTTCGTCGCGTACGTGATGTTCATTTTCTCATAGATTCAATAATTTATAAATTGTATGCTCACACACACACACACACACACACAGCACACACACACTCACACATATATACACACACATGTGTATGTCTGTGGGTTAGCTGTCTGTGTGATCTCTGCGCTGATTTGCCAGTGTCTCTTTCTCTATCTCTCTCCCTGTCCCTGTCTCTGTCTCTGTCCCTGTCTCTCTCGTTCTGTGCGTGTGTCGACAACTTTTATTGAATTCTTTGAGCACCTTCGAGCTTCAACTTTGCCTCGCATTTCCCTTTTCCCTTTTATGCTCGCCCTCCCTCCGCTCGCCTCTCGCCTCTGCTTCCGCCCACCATCCAGCACCCACCCGCCACACCATCCATCCTCCGTTGCCAGCAGCTGATTTTGGCAGCTGTGCCAAGTTTGCTGCCTGTTTGGCCAATGACTTTTGGCCATTTAGCAAATCTGGCAACATTTCTTTTAATTAGAACGCATAGATCAAACTTAAACTGAGATTCGAGCGAAACGCTAACAAAACTAATTTGTTTTCGTCTCAAAAACTGAGTAAAGCGGACTGAAGAATATTTCCAGATGAATTGTGGACTAAAATCATGTTGCCAAATTTAAATGGATTATGAATTAATTACATTTTCCATAATTATTTATTCTCTCCGCACAAAGTATTTGAAACTTACTTTGTGTCACAATTTTTAGCTTACAAGCAATAATTCTTAGCTTTGCTCTGCGTTTACCAATCTCTTATTTTATTTACCAATTGTGACAAAACAGCAGGCTTTGCATAATACATAATATTTAAAATATTGAAAATGAAAGTGTCTATTTTATAAAGCTGGTTAAGCCTGGTCATCTGCTCTGAGTTTCTTTGGATCAATGATGATTGCCGTGATGTGGCCTGGCAGTATCCACAACGCCCACAAGATCAGCTTACTGCGGTATATAAAATGGAGCGGAGTTCCTTTCAGATTTGAGACCTAAAAAATGTCCTCCTCTGTATTCCCAAACGGCCTTACGATACTCTTAAATATCACACTCTACACCAATATGCGGAAGTCGATTTCCGATTCCGATTCTGGAACGTAAAATATTAAAATTGCGCTAAGGATTCCTGATAGAAAGATATTGGCTTGCGTAAAACGTATAAAAAACGTTATTCTAAACTTAACTTAAATTATTAGTTTTTTTTTAGCATTTAACATTTTTTTGAAGATTTGTGTTTATAGTCAAAGCTAACAATGAACTACAGATTTGATGTGATTGCACTTCCGTAGCTTGGGTTGGGGGAGGGGGTGGGTTCTCAACAACAATAGCTGAACAAGGAAGTCACTGAAAAAGACGGAGGGGGAGGGGAGAGGGAGAGGTAGAGGGAGAGGAAGAAGGAGAAGGAGAAAAGCGTGTTGGCAAATAAAAATACAACAAGCCGAAAACGACTCTCTTGTCTGACACTTTCTGTTTTTTAACTCAATTTTCAATAAAAACAGTGCACTAAACTTTCTTTCTTTTTTGCATCGTTTTTTGTTTTTCTTTTTTTTTTGCCTTTGCTGCTGCTGCTGGTGCTGCTGCTGGTGCTGCTGCTGTGTTGTTAACTTAATTTTCGCTTGGCGCTGCGAGAGCTGCGATGCTAAAAGCATTTCATTGTTGTCCAACTAGCTTGCTGCTGCCGCTGCTGCTGCTGCTGCTGCTGGACGGGTGGGTGGGTTGCACGAGCAACTGTGTAGGCGTGGCACCCAAAACCGAGCAACGGCATTTTACACGCACTGAAAGATTTCACTTACAGTGACAAACGGGCTGCAAGCGGGGGTGCAAGGGGTGCAAGGGGATGCAACGCAAATTTAAAGGGGCATGGGAATGGCTAAAAAGTCGTCTACAAAATGCAGTTAGTGTCAAATGTGAGTTAGAAGCAGCAGCAGAGAATACAGACAGACAGCAAGAGACAGAGAGAGAGAGAGAGAGAGAGAGAGAGAGGGCGAGCGAGATGGAGAATGAATATTTTGGAAAATTCCCAAGTTGAGTTACGAATTGTTTTAAAAAAGTAACAGTAACAACAAATACATGCGTGAAATGCATATTTTTCAGTTCAGATGGAATTGAATGAACCGTACCCAAAACCATATTAATCTTAATTATGAATATCATTTGATTTGCGCCTGAACCGAACTGGCTTCAAATTTCTCATTTTTTTATCTATTGTACCGAACCTTAAAATGAACCAGCTATGCAAAAATATACTTATTTAACTTCAATATTACGAATACAAGTACAGTTTCTTTTTGTTTGATTTGATTTGATTGCTCTCTAGTCAAATTAGCTAGACTTGAAGATTCCCTGAAACTAGCTATTAAATGTTTTGAATCGATTAAGTTTTGCACGGTGAGAGTAACTCGATTATCATGCTACTCGCTTCTCATATAATTTATATATATTCTATTTACATATTTTTAGTACAATTTATATGGTGGGAGACATCTTTATCAAGCTAAACGACAAAATGAAAAAATATTAAAAGAAAACACAGTTTTTTTTAGCAAAAATTTGACATTTTCACAGTTAAATTTCGGGGTATTACTGGCGCCAACTTTTCCTGGAATTGGGAGAGAGGGGGTGGTAATAGGGGTCTTTAATACTAAGAGGGTGTACGAGGTACGAGTAAAATAATAATATTTGTACTTATTTGTGAATCATATCGAATATCAGCCATCGATAGAAACGGCGACCATCATTCAAAGATACACACACACACACACACACACGCACATTCGCACACACACACGCACACACACACACACTCATATCGGGCACACAATGCAATTATTATTGTTGTCATTTTTAGTCACTAATCACTCTCAAATAACGGGCCGATGTTGTTGTTGTTGTTGTTGTTGCCGCCGGCAGCGTCATAATAAAAATAATGATGTGACATAAAAAAAAAGACTGTGTGTTTGTGTGTGTGTGTGTGTGTACACATACATACATACATACATACGTCTGTGGAGCGTGTTGTCATAAATCTTTCATTGATTGCAAACGAAGACATCGAAGACAACGTTGACAACGTTCGACAAACGAACGAAGATGAGCCGTTGAATCAGCTGAAGGGTGGGTGGAGGGGGTGGTTGGGGAGGGGTATCAGATTGTTGTTGTTGTTGTTGTTGTTGCTGATACGGTGGTGGTTGGAAGCGGTTGCTAGCCGATATGCCAAAACAGCAACTGCTGTAGGAACTGAAATAGATATACTCCTTACCGGAGAGAGATTCGCTTGCGCTTTGCACGGGAATACCCTTAATGACGGCGGGCATTGCCACTTGAAGAGGCAGCCTCATAACTTGCCTCGGCACAGCCCAAAAAAAAAAAAAAATGAAAAGAAAAATATGAATAAATAGATGATAGAAATGCAAGCGATAAATTTATTAAAATCAAAACGATTACTGATCTTAAATATCTTAGGCTTATTTGTCCTTGATATAATTAACATAATCTGGCTAGAATATATACTGATATATAATGTGCAGCGATGTAGAGATTTTATTGATGAACTACACAACTTCTATTGGAGATCGGCAAATAGACACAGATTTTGTTGGCAAACTATTCTCAACAAGCCAATTCTGTATTTAATAGCTGTGTTAGGGGTATTCACCAATTGAGCTATCTCAGCTAATACTTCAATAATTATTTAATTTATTATTTAAATAATGCTTCAAATCGGTCTTTGAATACAAATGCAACTCAAATACGTTTTTTCTCATTTTTTTTCCTTTAGGCATGTTGAGACTTCAAATATAATATAATATTGGAAAATAATTTCTCGTATACCACAGGCAGATCAAGCTTACCGATAACTGTACTCGATATATCGATACAAATCGATAGACGATAGCAATGAAAGATGTACAAATGTAAATATATGTATATACAAATAAATAAAAAATATTATGAAAAGGGTATACACTGTTCTTGCATATATTTATGTGCACACTCACACACACACTCACACACACGCACACACATATATATTTATATATAAATATAGATTTTGTTGTGTTCGCTTATCTTGTTTATCATGGATTTTATTATGGCTTTGTGGTTGCGTGTCTTTTGCTTTGCGGTGGCTTATGTCGCCATTCGATTTTCAAAATGTAAATCTCTTGTTCACCATTCACGTGCCCCACAGCCACCCAGCCACCCACTAAATCCCCCCCCCACTCCCCGCTTCCCCTTCCCAACGCTCCCTTTCTTATGCTGCTGGCGGCGTCGTTTGTCAACATGTCAGCGGCGCTGATTGGTGATTTCGATCTGAATTATTAAGTTGCTTTTAATGCGTTTGCTTGCTGCTTGCTGATTTTGCTTGCTGCTCGCTGCTCGCTGCTTCTGCTTGCTGCTTGCTGCTCGCTGCTTTTGCTTGCTGCTTGGTGCTTGCTGCTTTTGCTTTGCACTTCGATTTTATGTGGCATACTTTTCAGCGCCAGACACAACAACAGCAAACCGTTGCAAGTGGATCACTTGGTTTCGGTTTTGGTCCTTTGGTAATTGGTTCTTTGCATTATTTAGTGACATTTGACGTGCGATGCTAAGTATTTTTCGATTGCCCTAGAGAACAAGCGAGAGACAGCCAGCGAGAGAGAGAGAGAGAGAGATTTTAGGGGGTTAAGGCCAAGTGCCAAGTGCATTTTGCTAGGCCATGTTTTGTTTACAGCTGACAGCCAGCTCCTTAGGGCGAATGTTAATCGTTAACCGGTAATCGGTAATCGATATCGTTGACATCCAACAATCATTTAGCTGTTGTTGCTTGCATTTTGCTCTAAACTAATTCAACTATTTTACCAATAAGCACGTGCAAACATTGCATGATCGAATAAAATCATTGGAGTGGGTTGCCAGTAATCCACATTGCACGGTTTGTAAGCTTAGCTCTTAAATTTGCGATATATACGATGATCAGATGGGTATTACGTATACAAAATATAAACGTGAGCTGTTTGAGCCGCTGATTGAAGCCGAAGTCGAAACGTCGAAATTCGTCTATAAGATTTACGAGCTGATTGAGACAATGATTGAGGCAGAAGTCGCATCGAATTGCAATTTTGGTCAAGTTTGCTGTGTGATATCTTAAATTTATTAACGCTGGTCTGTGTGTGTGGTGGGTGTGGGTGGTGGGTGTGGGTGATTCAGTGTGGTGTTTGCCTCGTAAAGTATGTCATGTGTCATAAATGACAGATTTCTAGGCATACTTCATTGATCCCATTTTGGCCGCAACGACTTTTACGATTTACCCACCACCTCCAACAAGACCAGCACCAAAACCTTGCCAAATTGTTGCAGTATCTGACGCACACTTACACACACGCACACACACAGAGAGAGAGAGAGAGAGAGAGAGAGATAGATATGTAGTGCGTGTTTGAAGTTTGCTTTTGATAAATGAATGGATTTTCAAAGGCGACGTTAATGAAATACGCACACAACAACACAAAACACAAATAGACACACACACACACACACACACACACATAGACACACATGTGTCGACATTTGTGTGTGTGTGTGTGTGTGTGTGTGTTTTCTCTATATATGCTTCAATCTATCAAACTCACGTGTCCGTCGTGTCTCAATTTACTCGCTTGGTTTATGTTCAACTGGCGGCGCTTTTCTTCATTCAATCTGTCTCCCCTCACAAAGAGCAAGAGGGAAAGAGCGCGAAATAGAGAGACAGAGAGAGAGAGAGAGAGAGAGAAGAGCGAGTATGTATTTTGATAGAGTCCGTTTGGCATATTTATGAAGTCAAGCAGCGGGCATTGAAAGGACACAAACAGACCAAGACCAAGAACAAGACCAAGACCAAGACCTAATGCCAACGGGGGAAGCGCGAGGGGGCTCAAGGAGATGGGGTGAGAGAGATAGAGAGAGAGAGAGAGTAATGACATGGACATAGACACATGACCGCAGTTGTCCTATTTTTTGTTTGTCTTTGCATATAGCCGTGACGTCATCTCTCTTGATTTCTGCATAGAAAATCAAGGAATTTGAATTAACTAGTTTATCCACCCCTCCATCACCGCCCCACACACACACAGCCAACAAGTTGCACAAATTATGAATTGAGATGGAAATCAGTTGCAGTAATAAATATATAACAAAACTGGAAAACATACATAGAAAAAATAGAAAGCATCATTCCAATTAGGACAATATTAGCTCATTATTGTAACATTTGTTTACTATATAGGTGTATAAAATATATATATATATATATTTATGTATATGTATTTGTATTTACATAATTTCTGGCTGGCTTCGTTTGATTTCGTTTTATTGGTGGACTCTTTTGGCCCTTGTCCAAAAGGGAAAAACTTTTAAAGACATCAAACGAGAAATGCTTAAACATTAATTACGACTGCATTTTCAGCATAAAATGTGCTACCAACTCCCTCCCTCCACAGCTCTTGGTCAAGAGAGAGAGAGAGGAGAGAGAGCAGCTGGACAGGCTGTTAACTGAAATCCCACGGACGTATTATAAATTAAGCACAAGGCCAGCGCACAATAATTGCAAACAACTGAAGCATTTAATATTTTGAGTGCATTTCCGCGTTCCGCAAACGAAAAAAAGAAGAAAAAACCCGGAAGCCGTCAAAAGCCGTAAAGCAAGGTGCTAGAGGATGTGTGTGTGTGTGTACGGGTGTGTGTGTGTGTGCGTGGGTGTGTGCGTGTGTGTTACCCGCCGAACCATATCAAATCGAATTGAATACAAGTAAGAATGAGAGAGTGGGAGAGAGAGAGAGAGAGAGAGAGATGTGAAAAATTGAGATAGTTGTGAATTTTATTGCAACCGGAAATTGATTTCTATCGATAGTGGCTGTTATCGATAAAATGAGAGAAGCTCGATCTAGTCAAGATAGACGAGAACTTTTGTTCCTTTCCCTTTCATGTGCTCTGTGATCGGTGGTTCATTTGGTTGCGGACATGCCTAGATCGATTATATATATTAGTACAACTTCATGGGACCAATTTCATAGCCAGAGCCATTTTCAATGGAAAGAAACCCATCTAAATCGAGAGCCCGTTAAGAGGCGCCTGGCCAAAAGAGCCGCGGGCTCAGTTTCAGTTCGACGTTCCGTTCAGGTCGGTTTGAGTGTTGAGAGATTTACACACACACACACACACTCCCTCCCCCTCCCTCCTATACCCCGCAGAGCTATTCTGGAGCCCATTCTTGATTCGGTCAGCCGTAAAGTTAATAAAGCGCCCTGAAGGCGATAAACAATTTGCGTTGGCGCAAAAAAATCGCAAAGGGTGATTCTCCATTGATGTCGTGTTGTTTGCGTTGTGTGTGTAAGTTGCCCCGAGGTGTGCTTTCTCCCTCTCCCTCCCTTTCTCCATCTCTCTGTGTCTCTGACTCTATTTACACGCTCGGCAGCTTCAACGGACTGCGAACTTGAAATTCTAATTGGCATTTTATGCCCACGGACCACGCCCACTCAGCCACACACAACAGTAGCGAGAGCTGATGAGCAGGGGAGGGGGTGCGGTGGTATGGCCGTCAAACAGGTGCGAAATCGTTGACGAGTTCTCACGAATACGTTTAATCCGCTTTCTGATTTTCGTTGCAGTCGCACACGCCGATAGATGATGTGAGCAGGGGGGGCAGGGGCGGTAGGCAGAAGGGGAGCAGTGTGGGTTGCGAGGGGAGGGGGCGATTCTACAGAGTGTTGTATCATGTGTGGATTAAAAGCGCACAGTGTTGCAAATTAATTTCACTGCAAGTCTGCCGCCAACCAGCTGACACTGACAGAAAAGATTGCGCACCCCAAGAGACTAATTGATTTATTTCCTATTATTATATATTATTAATGTCATTTTCAACTGCGAAATTTCACGATAAGGCACATGGCAGCTATAGGATATAGTCGTATTTTTTTGTCCAAGCCTGAGTTGAGGTGTAAAAGCATTATTCAGAAAAAATTCAATATTTAAATTTATAAAATCGCCCTAAAATTAAAATAAACCTAAGCACTGTAAAAATGTTCTGGTTTTAGAAATAATTTATAAAAAATTTGTATTTGAAAACGATTATTTGAAAAAATGCAGAGAGAAACAATAAAAAACGAATGTACGAATTCTGTAATAATCCTAATATATTAAATGTAGATAGATATATAATAATGATTCAATATATATATACTTTCTGAATAATAAGCAGAGTCGCCGAAAGAGACTTTTAAATTCATGACTACTCTTTTTTCTGAGTGTACTCCACTCTATAGTCTGTCTGTCTGCTTGCCTGGCTGTGTGTAAAGTTTTTTGGGGCAAGGCACGTTGTATCCTCTTCACACCCCCTTTGGCAGAGCTCTTTCGCCTCCTTTCGCTCGTCTGACCGCAAAATGTTAAAGCGGCGTGACTTTCATTTAATTGTCTGTCTGTCTGTCTGTCTGTCTCTCTGTCTGTCTGTCTGTCTTTCGTTTCTAGAATCGCTCCGAAATTATACAAAAACAGTAGTTCCATTTCAGCATAACAAGCTATTTGTCGAAAATTGAAATTAGAATCCCTTTTGTCGTGGTTTTTGTGGTTGTTGTTGCTGTTGTTGTTGTTATGATTTGACTACTGTGCAGTGTTGCCAGTTTTATTGTATTCATTGTGTGTTAATAGTTGTGCTGCGCTTAATGCCATACTTTACTATAATTTCACTTTTCCTGTATACGCCGATTAGTTATCTCAATAATTCAGAGTCTGCAGTTCAGAGTTGAGTTCTGTGGCAGGCAAAGTATTCATAGCATTAAGAAAATAACAAAACTAACATAAGCAATTAACATTAACACGGTTGCAATGAGCGCGATCGATAACATGCAGCGTCATAGAGATCGATAACTAACATAAGCTAGCTCATTCTCTTTGCACGTTTCAAAGGGCTGCCAGAATCTATTTCTAACTGTAGTAAATAGTTCAGTCATAGGCAGGAGTGTCCAACTGGCACATACTCTGTACAAAGCCTTAACTTTTTATTTGATTTGTGGTTAAACATGACACTTACTTTTTTTAAGCTGCCTTAGGCAAAAAGAACAATTAAATCAAATACAACTGTCGTGCTTTCTTCAGATCTGATTTCTTGCATCTCTTTATTTCCCGTTAGCCCTGCACCTGCTCACAGTAGTCGTCATATCCATCACTCTGTCCATTCAGCAACCAGCAATTGAGTGAACATATTACAGTTACACGTAACTGTTCTCTTTGTGTTTGTTTTACGCATTTGTTTTGTGTTTGTTTTTCTTCCCGCTCGAATAGTGGACGTTTTTAGTGACATAAAATAATTATTTTCAAGTTCAATTAATGGTTGCGCATATTTCGACTCTTTAATCAAATGTATTTCTGTCGACTCGACTCGAGCAGAGAGCTCCTTTAATGACAACATATTCCCCCATTCCAATTGGATGGGCGAAAGGACTCGTTTGACAACTCGTTAAGTTTCATATAAAAAATAACAAAAATAAAAGCGATTACGACGGGCATTATCATAAAACCTAAAAATACATACATAAATGCCGATTAAATCTTTATTTTCTGCCCCGACGCACGCAACATTGCCAGTGGGCAGCAAAAAGGGCAGTGGAGGGTTCAGAATATTTGGTTACGCTTCACTTCTTTTTTCATTGCCTGTGTCTGTGTGTCTGTCTTGGCATATATTATTTCTGATTTAAATAATATAAATGCATTAGTATTTGTATATTTATATGTAGACTGATTAAATCACTTTCTTCTGCACAGTCTGCCAACTCTTAAGAAATTCCTGCTAACGCTGACTTGCTTGCTATGCACCTGCACCTCCGCGCAGCGTTGCCATCCTTTTTACATACTATATCTATAAATACAAATTGTGTGTGTGTGAACTAAAACAAAGGAGAGTATTTCTGAGTCGGTTGATAATTTTCTTGTGGGTTTTTTTTCTACTCCTCCTTCTAAATTTTGAGTGTTGACAGACATGTGACAGCGGTTTGGGGCGTGCTGCCTGATCGTGCAACCTGATGATTTAATAACTGGCAAATCCTGATTACAAGAGCAGGGTTGTATTTCGCGTCCAGCTTCTAACCGGCAGCAGGGGCTGCAAAATTTAAACACGGCAAGTTTGTAAATGCTTTGCGGCAGGGTGAGTGGTGAGTGGCTAGAGGTGACAGGGGTAGTGTGCAAAACTAACCACCAAGGATAACGGTGCTTGTTGCTTCCACGTTGTGCTGTTGTAGTTGTACTTTTTGCTATGTGTGGATATGTGCATGTGTGTGTGTGTGTGTGTGTGTGTGCAGCGTGTGTGTGATTGATGACAACTCGAATAAGCGATGATTGATGCTTATTTTACACTTTACGTTACAACACACGGCGACACATGTTTATTTATGCATGTATGTGTGTGTGTGTGTTGGGATTTTTGGCTGGCTTATATATTGGGATTATTACGAGGCACACGTTCAAGCGTCTCCAGACGATGACAACAACAACAACAACAGTCGCAATCATCAATGTCAGCAGCCAGCGTGTGAGTGTGTGTGTGCCTGTGTGTGTGTGTGTGTGTGAGAGAGGAATGGCAAACTCTGTTAGTGTTTGTAATTGTTTGTATATTCATGCATGCATGTGCAAGTATATGCCTGTGTGTGTGTGTGTGTGTGTGTGTGTGTGTGTTTGTGAGGTGTTGTTGTGGTTTACTTATTGCTATTCTGCAATACATCATCGGCTGGCAGTTATCGCCAGGCTGGTGTTTCAGAGGGAGAGGGAGGGCAAACGGTAGATTCTGCAGTTATAGCTTAACTATAGCCTCCTACTGCCCCCTCTTGATAGCCATCATTCCGTTCATTCCACAACAAAAATGAAGCAAAAAATCGGCATTTCGTTGACAACTTTAAAATGCAGTTTACAGCTGAATATGAAGGAAATTTGTGTTTAGTAAATGCTGTCTTTACAAATTGCTCACTTAATTGGAGTGCTTGGCTTGTTATCGAGTTGTCATTGTTATCGATTCCAATTATTGCACTCAATAATAACACACATAGTAACTCCAAATTCATTTCGCATTGCGCAAATTTATGACAAATGATTTATGGCAGTGGTCATCAATCAATTTAAGTTTCGTTTAGTTTAGTTTAGTATTTGTATAAATGCGAAATAACTCATTAAAGCAGCAGCTTGTGTGAGTGACAAACAATGAAGACAGCTGTCAGCCCTGGTAATGTCGACATTCGCTATTCCAGTGAACTTCAGCGATTTATCGATCGGCTGACGTCATTGAACTGGGCAAATGTACAGAACTATTTATATTTATAATTGTAAAATGTATGTTATGCATTTGATTTATTATGGCAAAAAAAAACACTGTTTTTGGCACACTTGCACATTTATGTTAATTGCGGAGGCAGTTTTATGGTTGTTGCGTACGCGCAGTAAAGATGGCGGCCGGCGCAGTGCGTGGACGCGGGGGCGACGGCTGCGTGACGTCAGAGGCCAGTGTCAGTGGCCAGAGCTGCAAATACACATAAATGAGAGCGACGAGAGCATGAGTGCGAGCGAGACGGGAGAAGAGTGCTGGCTCACCTTTCTGTATGCGCGTCGAAAGCGCTGACGATGCACCTGCGCCAATTTACCGTTGGAGAGCAAAGTGCGTTTGCGCCGCTGCCAAGACTGCAAGGAAGGGAATGAGACAAAGGCAAGTGAGAACAGCAAAAGTGAATATCTTTGTTTGCATGTGTACATGTATGTAAGCATGTATGTATGTATGTTTAACAGCTTGCGGACAGAATGAGACAGGGCATATTCTTCATACATATGTGGAGTAAGTGAGAGAAGGATATGCTTACACTCAGAGAAAAAAGCGCACTGAAACGAGAAAATACTTTCTTACAAAACAATAAAAACGTTTCGCATATTTATAAATTATTTCGAAAAATCACAGAAATACTCATTTTTTCTGAGCGTATGTATATACAGTTACAGTCAACAAAGTAGTAGTGAAACTTGCGTTTTGAGAACTGTTCCTAAATGATATTATTATAAAAAACCTAAGCAATGTGGCATCGAGTGCTGACTCTCTTGGAAGAGATAATAAAAACGTAGGTAAATACAACAAAAAAAAATGATGCAACAAGTTGTACTTTAGGTATAAAAAAGATCATTTGAATTGACCATTGCAGAAATGGAGGAGCACTTAGTGCTAAGACGAATCCAAGACTGGCTTAAGTGAGGCTCCCGTCTGTATGTAAGACGTTCACTGCTCATCAGCTGATTAGTCGGTCTCCAATTGTGTATAATGAACTAATAGTGGATAAAAGAAATCTCGGATTGATTTAGATATTTCAAACGGGACAAGAACTCCAAGTACAGTGAAGGAAAGTATTTACAGAATGAAATCATCGGATGATCGGATGCCCAGCACAGTCTCCAGATCTCCTCTCAATTGAGAATTTGTGATGTGAAGCTATAAAGATTGTTTCTATAATTAGACAATTAGTTAAATGGAATATATTTAGCTTTGGGAGACTGTGAAGAAGTCCTGGACACCGATTTCTCTAGAAATAGGCCTGAACTTGGTGGACTTTATGCAACAACTTTGTGTATCGGTTATTTCTAATGCAGCGAAATACTATACTTCCTTTAATACATTCACACTTCATATATATATATATATATTATATATATTTCTTTACCTGCATATTGAGATCATATTTGATGCGCTGCGCCAAGGCCGGCGCTCGATCGTGCAGCTGACGTTGCAGCCAGTCCAAGCCGTGCCACACATCTCGTTGGTGCCCCAGATGGCACATGTGCAGCGGACAGCCGCATTCGTTGGCCAGCTGCTCGAGCCGGAAGGCATGCGCCACATCGTAGAGCTGGACGCCATCGCAGTGGCGCCACGCGACCAGTAGCACCGGCTTGCCACGTAGCTCGCGATGCTCCAGGCAGCGCTGCAACAGCCGAAAGCTAACCAGGAGCTCGTCGTAGCTGTCGCTCAGCTCGTAGCAGAAGATGAGCGCATGGCAGCTGGCATAGTAGTGTGGCCAGATCCGCTGCATATCCTCGCTGCCGCCCACCTTTAAAGCGACACACATTTATTTATATACATATATTTATTTGTATTATTTTGTAGATGATGATGTCACCTCGGTGAGGAGCAGCAGGCAGCCGGCGTTCGGCTGGCAGCGATAGCAGCGCACCCCGTTTGTGGGTCCCAAATCCGCCGTGTCGCGTTCCTCTCCGCTGAGCAGATGACCCAATTGGGTCTTGCCGCTGCCAGCGGCACCCAACAGCAGCACCTTGAAGCGCTCCGTGGCAGTGGGCCCAGAGCAGCAGCAGCAGCAGCACCAGGCGCAGGAGCAGGAGCTGGCGCACCAGGAGCAGCGGCGCAGCTTAGCGCAGCGCAGACCCATTCAGAAGCACATCTCGTTTAAAAATGTTTGCAAATACGTTTAATCAATTTCAGTTCTTTGTTCATGTTTCTTTTACTATTTCTTTGTTTACAAGCAACCAATTTGCCACAGCTGACTTTGGGTTGCCACGGGCAACAAGCGTGCTTTTTTGGTGTTTTGGTCAATTGGTTGTTGTTGGCAACTTTGTCGCTGTTAAAAACAGTTCATATACAATAAAATACACTTTGTTAAAAGCATTTTCTTTTCAATCCAATTCGAATCGGAAACGTTTTAGCTCAAAAAAGCTGTTCTTATGTTAAGCATAACAGAGAGCTGTTGGTTAATAGTAGCTGTTAGTTAACAGTGGCTGTTAGTTAGAAGCTGCCTTGATTTCGATTAAGATACGTCGCAATGTTTGTTGGCTGACGTGGCCGCTAGATGGCGCCTGTTGTTGTCCCAACAAATTCGAAATTTCGGTTTTTTAAAATTACCATTTAGCACTTTATGGGTTTAAATTGATTGCCTTCAAACTGCAAAACATTGGGAATTTTTAAAAAGGCTAAATAAAGGTCTGGAAATTGTTTAATTGTAAGTACAGTGAAGAATTGTCAACGAATGTTAGAATACACTAGTCAAAAGTCTTTTTATACTCTCTTGAGTATTAAAAGACCAAAAACTAATTTTACTTATTGCAAAACTTGCAACTTTTTATCCACAATCAGAACTTTTTTTTACATGATTCGATTTTCAAAAACCAGGGCTACTTCATAATGCTCAAATTGCTCCCTTTAAAAAGTGTCTGTGGCAATGGTTAAAAATGTTGTACGTCATAGTTTCCCCTCTAGAATAGTGCTTCAAATACAGGGTGTCTTTAAGCCGAGCTTCGCCAATGAGATCAGCGCAAATGGCGATTAATGCAAAGCTTTAACCATGATTATAAATTAATGAAGGATTTATAAAGTGTGCTGCGAAGAAGAAGAACAACAACAGCGAGTATCAAGTACAGTAAACACACAACTCACTCCGAGAAATGCCATAGATGAGAAATTCCATCAACTTTGGCACAATTACCTGCAACAAACTCTTTTCATTCCCCCCCCAGCAAAGAAAAACCCACCCCTGCCAAATTGAAAAGTAAGCAAGCTAAACGTTCCCCGAACTTTGTGTCACCCCACTGGGTTTTTTATTTATTTTTTCTTTTTCTTGTCTCGTGTGCTCCCCGAAAGTCTGTGTAGCCTTGAGGCTGACTGGCAAAACTCTTTTGTAGAGCCAAGCACAAACATGCCCTCTCCCCAAGCTACCCCCACATGAATATGATGTTGTCAGTTAGTCATTCAGTCAGTCTGATGTAGGCAGCTCTAGTTCGTCTGGGGCTGCCTCGTCGTCCATTTTAATATGCACATTAATGCGGCACAAAGCGTCGCGAAAAATGACAACTTGGCAAGCGCATATAGGTACACGAGTGGAATGGGTTGTACTCCAAGGAGGAAAGGTGAATCGCCTTAGAGTCTCTGAAGACGCCAAAAGGTGCAGAGTTGCAGAGAGAGAGAGAGAGAGAGAGAGAGGGAGAGAGACATATGCAAATAGCTGGTTGATTGCCTGCACATATCTCAAACATTCCATTTGAAGCTGAGCACGTGTGCGAGGGCAGTTTGTTGAGTTTGTTAAGTTTGTCAAGTTGTCCAACGAGCGGAACGGGCGCAAACCCTTTGCACCAGCAGCAAGTGTCCAGTTTTGGAGTCAGATTGAAAGTAGTATAGTTCTGGAAGTGGTACACCGATGGAGTGGCCCTGGTTTTTGAAAATCGTAACATGGCTGTGGACAGTTTTTAACCATTTCACCACAAATTTTGCCATATATACAATTTTTAATATTTTTTGTAAATGTTCATAATAAAAAGAATTTGTATACCAAATTTCAAGTCTCTCCAGTTCTGATAGCCCCTGAGATCTCAGACTAGATCCACTCGTATTTTTATGCTGATCAAGAATATATACATTTGTGTATATACAATTGATGGGGTCGGAGTTGCTGCTAACTGCACAAAACCAGGAATAACTTTTCTAGTCATGATTCGCCTGTCTGATTCACGATGTCTGCTGGAACTGAAACTGTTCGGTTGACCCTCGCATGTGTGTTTGCTAAAGCTTAAGTCAAATATTTGTAGCAGCGTGGCAGAGTGGCAGAGTTGCCCAGCAGAATGGCAGCAAGCTAAATGAAGCGACACCGCGTAATCATTTGTCCTTGCATCCTTGGGACGCACTAATGCAATAAATGGGGAGCAGGAGGAAAAGAAGGAGGAGAAGGGGGAGGAGCAGAGGAAGGAATAGCTTCAATGTCCGCCACACTGTCAGCGGGATTCTGACTTTGGCTAACGGGGGACCCGGCGAATCGGGGCGCTGGCTTCACCTGCTGCTGTTCGTTGGTCCGCACACACACACACACACACACACACACACACACACACACACACAGAGTCATGGGGCTACGGTTCAGCTGCGGCTTTATTCGATTATTTGTGCGCAGCAGCATCATTTCGTTTGCTTTCCGGTTGTTTTCCTTTATCCTTGGCGACTGGGCGACTGGGTGACTGCCTCCTGGACGCGACTCCTCTATGACTGTGTGCCACACGGCGACGTCATATTTCCTTTGCAACGCGACTTTTCTGCCTTTCTACCCTGTCCCAGAAGCATACGCATTTTGTTGTACCGCTTGTTGGAGACACACATCTATTTGTTCAGATGCTGCACTTCTGATAACAGTCTCATCACTCTGCAAACTTGGCAGATATCCATGCAGCCGATGCTCGACTATCATTATAAGAAATAAGATATTATCTTATTATTATTAATTTTTGTTTATGCTTCATTTCAAAAATGCACAGAATTCTTACATTAATTTAATTGTTTTTTAAGATTTGTATCTTACGATTCCACAAGCATTCTTGCTAAAATGTAAAAAATATATGTCTAATTTCGGGGATTTTATTTTTATATGTCTACACAGAAAACTTACAATAAGTTTTTAGTTGCCTAACTTATTTATAAAATTAGATATATATGTAGGAAATTTAAAAAAATTTGTATCCGTACAAATTAGTAATTAATTCCAAGAACCAGACAATTTGTGTAGTATTCTGGGCCTGGTTCTAAAAGCCAGGTCGATATTTTATCTGTGTGTACTTGGTACACTTGCTTCTCTGAGTGAGATTTGATTGATCTGCACTATTTGATGGCGATTCAAACTCGTGATTCTTCTTTTATTTTATTATATAGTTCTTTCAGCTGTTTCCTCCTCGGATTCTTATATTATGTAGCTTTGCAATTGCTTGTCTTCGACACGGCAAGGGTGTGCAATCTTCGGCATTGCCACGACTTGGCCACTTTTTTTTTTCTTGTGCAGGTTTTGGTTTTTGTGCTGGGTGATTTTTTTTTTTTTTTTTAGCTTGGTTAGTCACTTGTCGAGTCGTTCACCAGGAGCTGGGAACTGGGCGCGCCAGCTTGCCTCGGATTTCATTTCCGGCATGTTGCGGTTACGTTAGGTAACGGAGATTGCATCGCTAATGATGCAATTGTGTTTGGCGGAAATGAAAGCGGTTTCATGTGACGACTTGCCAGCCCTCTAAGTCGACCACAACGTCACACACACCACACACACACACACACACACACACTCACACACACACACACAGACGCGCACACACCTGAGGCAGGCAGCAGCCCTTAAGAATAGCGAGTTGCTAGTCAGCCATCTCAAAAGCCAATGAAGCACAAGTAAAACTGTAAATTAAAAACTATGCGCTTGTGTGTTAATTGTATTTGGTGGCACGAGGCGGAAGTGCAGCATGCAGCATGCAGCATGCTACACTCAGAGCAAACACGTGTAATCGCCAAGAGTAGCAACTTATTATTCAGAAATTATATTTTCACAGCTGTGGCTTGTTTTCATTTCCAGTGTTGATTTTTATAAAATGTAGACCAATTATGTCTCGCGGTTTTTTTAACTTTCAGTGTGCTTTTTTGTTGAGTGTAAAAGCAGCTGGAAGCGCTTTCTGCTTTCTGTTTTCTGTTTTCAGATCTCAGCTTTCTACTCCCTGAACTAATAAGAAGAGAAATCTAATTTAATGGCTTGAGGAATGACTTCCAAAGCAGATTGAATGAGTCTTTAAGCAGGCCTCGCTCTCAACCGACTGACAACATTCAAAGTTATTGATTTGGCAACTGTATATTGGAAGAAAGTATTTGTTTAATTTTTGTTCCAACACAGATAAGTATTGGGTGGAATTCTTGAGGTGGTTTTTTTTTGGCAAGCATACACATGGAGCAGGGTCCGTCACCACAAAATGATTTGAATAATACGCCGGAACATCTGCGACCCGGTTTCGGTGGACAGCAGCCAGTGCGACAATACGATCCCCGTGATTTTGGACTGACAGGCAACGAGGAGTGGCGTCATCCGGGCTTCTTTCGCAACCTAACATGTTCGTAGTTGCTGTGCAGCTGTGTGGCATTCTGACCAACCCTAACCCAATTGCAGATGAGACTGACGCTGAGCCCCATCAGCAGCAGCAGCAGCAGCAGCACCAGCGACAAGCGAGCAATTTTCCATTGCAGCCCCTCAATCTGAGCAATCTGCCGGAGGAACGACTGGTGGAAATGTCGGCACCAGACATGGCCCATACAGAAAATGAGTGTGGCAAATATCCAGATAGCGTTTACCGACAGACTGTGCACAGTTTGAAGCACCAGCGTGGAGATACTCTACTAGATCCATTGGTGAGTCACGATCCAATACCTTCTCAACCAGCAAGCAAGGCATCCACCATTCAAAAGATACTCATTTGTTTGCCCTGAACTTATTCAAAGTATCTTTATAGATATATGTTTTATCACCATCAACAGCCGAGCTGATCTACACTCAGAAAAAAAATTGGCCTGAAAATTTGAAAGCTTCTCTTGTTGTTAAAAATCATTTATAAATGTTGGAAAAAATATTTCCTAAAACTAGAAAGGCTTCTCCTAAATCGATTATCCCAAAAACATGTTTATTTCTTCTATTTTTGTTTTGTTTTGTATATTTTCTACTATTAAGAAATGCAGAATTCCTAAACACAGATTCTCAGAAGAATCTTTTCATCAGAACTGATAACTGATATTTAATTTATATATTATTTTGTTAAGATACTCTCAGCAAACCTACTCTGTAGTTAAGATATGGATTTACTCCTTACTTGTCATATTATTGACAACATATTCCATCCGCAGAACAACAATGTGCATACAACGCATCGCAAGATAACCACCCATCGTGATCCGAACGGAAATATTACCAGTCAGGTGGAGGAGATCAGCACAGTGTCAAATGCACCCTGTGACCAATTGCCCACGTTGGATTGTACGCCTGCTGGCGTACCCACACCGGGGGTGGGTGCACCCGTTCGTCATCTGCACTTTTCGATGCCGGAACAGTTGGACGAGGTATCGATGCCATCCTTCAAAGACACATCGATGCCTGCGATGAGTACGCGCATTGCTGCGGCTCAGAACATGACAAGTGAATGCCTGGCGGACCAAAGTGCTCCCTCTTTTATTACGGACTCGACGGACCGCCGATTGCCAGCGCGACCAAACAATGATAGCAATATCACAGCGCCATCTATCGGCAAGAACACGTGCCTGGAAGATGTCAGTGCGCCATCGTTTCCCCATAGCACCCTTACCAGTCACTATAGTAAATACCTGGATAACACATCCAACGAGTGCTTGGACAATCTGACAATGCCATCGTTCGCAGGTGTCTCGGGAGCAGGAAGGGGAGCTTCGCCCGGACAAGCCACCTCTATGAACAGTGAATGCCTGAATAACGTAAGTCCTCCATTCCTTGATTGCTCAACGTTGCACAGTAGATCAGCTCAACGTCCAGAAAAGTCCGCAATATCTCAACACGAGGATAACACAGCAGCTCTGGAGAACATCAGCATGCCTTCCTTCGCAGATGTATCAGGGGCTTCCAGAGCAAGAACTGCGACACGTAAACAGCAAGCAATGCCATCCCAGAATATCTGTGATATTTCCGCTCCATCATTCGGAAGTACCGGACTTGGTCCAATGACTAGCTCTGGTCAAGGACCCTCTCATAATCAGTTCATAGACGACTTCAGTATGCCTTCCTTCGGAGGAGTCTCGGGACTTCAACAGCAAACAATGCCATCCCAGAATATCTGTGACATAAGTGCTCCATCATTCGGAAGTACCGGACTCGGTCCAATGACTACCTCTGGTCGAGGGCCCTCTAATAATGAGTTCATAGAGGACGTCAGTATGCCTTCCTTCGGAGGAGTCTCGGGAGCTTCCAGAGGAAGAACTCCGACACGTCAACAGCAAACAATGCCATCCCAGAATATCTGTGACATAAGTGCTCCATCATTCGGAAGTACCGGACTTGGTCCAATGACTACCTCTGGTCGAGGACCCTCTAATAATGAGTTCATAGAGGACGTCAGCGTGCCTTCCTTCGGGGGAGTCTCGGGAGCCTCCAGAGGAAGAACTCCGACACGTCAACAGCAACCAATGCCATCCCAGAATATCTGTGACATAAGTGCTCCATCATTCGGAAGTACCGGACTTGGTCCAATGACTACCTCTGGTCGAGGACCCTCTAATAATGAGTTCATAGAGGACGTCAGCGTGCCATCCTTCGGGGGAGTCTCAGGAGCCTCCAGAGGAAGAACTCCGACACGTCAACAGCGAACAATGCCGTCCCAGAATATCTGTGATATTTCCGCTCCATCATTCGGAAGTACCGGACTTGGTCCAATGACTACCTCTGGTCGAGGACCCTCCAATAATGAGTTCATAGGGGACGTCAGTATGCCTTCCTTCGGGGGAGTCTCGGGAGCTTCCAGAGGAAGAACTCCAACACGTCAACAGCAACCAATGCCATCCCAGAATATCTGTGACATAAGTGCTCCATCATTCGGAAGTACCGGACTTGGTCCAATGACTAGCTCTGGTCAAGGACCCTCTCATAATCAGTTCATAGACGACTTCAGTATGCCTTCCTTCGGAGGAGTCTCCGGACTTCAACAGCAAACAATGCCATCCCAGAAACTCTGTGACATAAGTGCTCCATCATTCGGAAGTACCGGACTTGGTCCAATGACTACCTCTGGTCGAGGACCCTCTAATAATGAGTTCATAGAGGACGTCAGCGTGCCATCCTTCGGGGGAGTCTCAGGAGCCTCCAGAGGAAGAACTCCGACACGTCAACAGCAACCAATGCCATCCCAGAATATCTGTGACATAAGTGCTCCATCATTCGGAAGTACCGGACTTGGTCCAATGACTACCTCTGGTCGAGGACCCTCTAATAATGAGTTCATAGAGGACGTCAGCGTGCCATCCTTCGGGGGAGTCTCAGGAGCCTCCAGAGGAAGAACTCCGACACGTCAACAGCAAACAATGCCATCCCAGAATATCTGTGACATAAGTGCTCCATCATTCGGAAGTACCGGACTTGGTCCAATGACAACCTCTGGTCGAGGACCCTCTAATAATGAGTTCATAGAGGACGTCAGCGTGCCATCCTTCGGGGGAGTCTCAGGAGCCTCCAGAGGAAGAACTCCAACACGTCAACAGCAAACAATGCCATCCCAGAATATCTGTGACATAAGTGCTCCATCATTCGGAAGTACCGGACTTGGTCCAATGTCTACATCTGGTCAAGGACCCTCTAATAATGAGTTCATAGAGGACGTCGGCGTGCCATCCTTCGGGGGAGTCTCAGGAGCCTCCAGAGGAAGAACTCCAACACGTCAACAGCAAACAATGCCATCCCAGAATATCTGTGACATAAGTGCTCCATCATTCGGAAGTACCGGACTTGGTCCAATGACAACCTCTGGTCGAGGACCCTCTAATAATGAGTTCATAGAGGACGTCAGCGTGCCATCCTTCGGGGGAGTCTCAGGAGCCTCCAGAGGAAGAACTCCGACACGTCAACAGCGAACAATGCCGTCCCAGAATATCTGTGATATTTCCGCTCCATCATTCGGAAGTACCGGACTTGGTCCAATGACTACCTCTGGTCGAGGACCCTCCAATAATGAGTTCATAGGGGACGTCAGTATGCCTTCCTTCGGGGGAGTCTCGGGAGCTTCCAGAGGAAGAACTCCAACACGTCAACAGCAACCAATGCCATCCCAGAATATCTGTGACATAAGTGCTCCATCATTCGGAAGTACCGGACTTGGTCCAATGTCTACATCTGGTCAAGGACCCTCTAATAATGAGTTCATAGAGGACGTCAGTATGCCTTTCTTCGGGGGAGTCTCGGGAGCTTCCAGAGGAAGAACTCCGACACGTCAACAGCAAACAATGCCGTCCCAGAATATCTGTGATATTTCCGCTCCATCATTCGGAAGTACCGGACTCGGTCCAATGACTAGCTCTGGTCAAGGACCCTCTCATAATCAGTTGATAGACGACTTCAGTATGCCTTTCTTCGGGGGAGTCTCGGGAGCTTCCAGAGGAAGAACTCCAACACGTCAACAGCAGACAATGCCATCCCAGAATATCTGTGATATTTCCGCACCATCATTCGGAAGTACTGGACTCGGTCCAATGACTAGCTCTGGTCAAGGACCCTCTCATAATCAGTTCATAGACGACTTCAGTATGCCTTCCTTCGGAGGAGTCTCGGGACTTCAACAGCAAACAATGCCATCCCAGAATATCTGTGACATAAGTGCTCCATCATTCGGAAGTACCGGACTTGGTCCAATGACTACCTCTGGTCAAGGACCCTCCAATAATGAGTTCATAGAGGACGTCAGTATGCCTTCCTTTGGAGGAGTCTCAGGAGCATCCGGAGGAAGAACTCCAACACGTCAACAGCAAACAATGCCATCCCAGAATATCTATGACATAAGTGCTCCATCATTCGGAAGTACCGGACTTGGTCCAATGTCTACATCTGGTCAAGGACCTTCTAATAATGAGTTCATAGAGGACGTCAGTATGCCTTCCTTCGGGGGAGTTTCGGGCGCTTGTGCTCCTGAGTTTATAGAGGACGCCAGCTTGTCTTCCTTTGCTTCAGCGTCTTCAAGAGCAAGAAATCAGTCCCATCAAAAGCGATCTCTTCACTCCCAGACTGTGCGTGACATATTGGCTCTGTCTTCTCAAAATAGCAGATGTGGCTGCATTAAAAGGGATCGCTTAGAAAACATGCTTTCATTTGGGAGCTCAGGTAGAGGACTCTCTAATAATAATAAGTGTTTAGAGGACGTCAGTATGCCTTCTTTCGGGGGAGTCTCGGGAGCATCCAGAGGAAGAACTCCAACACGTCAACAGCAAACAATGCCATCCCAGAATATCTGTGACATAAGTGCTCCATCATTCGGAAGTACCGGACTTGGTCCAATGACTACCTCTGGTCGAGGACCCTCTAATAATGAGTTCATAGACGACTTCAGTATGCCTTCCTTCGGGGGAGTCTCGGGAGCATCCAGAGGAAGAGCTCCAACACGTCAACAGCAAACAATGCCATCCCAGAATATCTGTGACATAAGTGCTCCATCATTCGGAAGTACCGGACTTGGTCCAATGTCTACATCTGGTCAAGGACCCTCTTATAATGAGTTCATAGAGGACGTCAGTATGCCTTCCTTCGGAGGAGTCTCGGGAGCTTCCAGAGGAAGATCTCCGACACGTCAACAGCAAAAGAATTTCTGTGACATAAGTGCTCCACCATTCGGAAATAGTCGACGTGGTCCAGTGACTTGTGTATCTAGTTCACCGAAGAAACCTCCTGTGCGAAGCTTGTCGCAAGAAGCAAAACTCCGACGTCAACAATGTTCGTCTGCATATTTGTCAAACTCTGGCAGAGGTCAATTGTCAAATGAGTGCTTAGAAAATGTAACAATGCCTTCGCTTGCTGGCGCTTCAGGTGCCACTTCTAGTCGATGGAACATAACTGGCAATCAACGACGACCACGCTTCGAGTCGACTAACCGCAGCGAGTGTCTTGATGATGTGACTCCTCCCAGCTGTGGCATGAGCAGTCGCGTCCCTGGAAATCGAGGTCAGTTGCCGAATATACCCAGCGAGTACTTAACAGATGTATCCATGGACTCAATGCAGTCAGGAATATCGCCTCGACGCGTTCAGAGTTTCCCGGCTATACCCAGTCAACAACAGATTGGTGACATAACAGTGCCATCCATGTATGACGCCAACCCCAACTCGAGAACTGGTCAGCGTTGCCCTGCCAATGTAGCCTATCCAAGCGAGATGCTGGGAAATCAAAGCGCTCCTTCTTATTGCGACACCGCGAATCTGTCCAACCAGTCCGGAATTAGAGATCCGATATACAAAAATTTGAGTTCGACAAATGAGAACATCGATAATCTAAAAAAACCATCGTTGCTCGTTAATGGATCCGCGTTGGGAAATAAAGATAAAATGTCCACAAAGGTAGCTCCGAAGTCGAGTTGTCCACAGTCAAACAAAGTGAAGCAGACCAGTGATAACACAATATTAAACTTAGACCAATCAGTGGCAAGGTGTCGCGGGATCAAGAAACAATCCGATCAACTGAGAAATAAAACTGATCGATCTCTGCAAAATAATAGCCAAGGCCAAGTACCCGTCAACGTTGAGGTCAAGCATGTGACAGTTAGGACATCGCTGACCTCAGTGAAGCGCTCCTGTACGGCTAAGAATGTGAATGCGGAAGACACCGAAAATAGTTGCCGGAATCGAGATCAGAACGCCTGTCAGCCAAATATTGAGGATATTTCGATGCCGGCATATGAGAGTATGGGCATCAGTCCGGCGGGGCAATCGACAAGGTTCCTCCCGGACATCAGTGAGCCGAGCTATGGTCCCTCCTATCAGTCCACACAGCAGCCGGATCAAAGTGAACCCAGTCGACCAAATGAGACCTTTCACGGCTTTGATTCCATGGATAATTATGCGCCATTCGATGAGCTAGTCAATTCGACGCCGCAAACGCAAATATCAAATCAAGAATCAGTTCATTCCTGGGCAACACCAGAAGCACTGCGCTGCAACAATGCCGCAATCAATAAAACATCCAATGCAAACCAAACATCACACCAGCAAACGCAATGCTCTTGCAAAAGAAGGATCCACGGACGATCAATAATCCAATAACCGTGATGGCAATCAATTCCCGACAATTTAAATTTAATCGATAATTAGGCTACATAATAAATTCGAAGTAAATTGAAAACTAAATTAAATCCCAGCTAATAAAAAATTAAAAAGTTGAAACGACACCAACCATATTTTTCTGAGTGCAGCAGATAGAAGAAATTAAAAGAGCAGGAAAATTGTGAAAGGATAGTAAATGGATAAGAATACAACAAGCAATAAATGTGAACACAATTGTTGTGAGGATATTCCCCACTGTTTCGAATATCATCATTTGCAGTTGCATCCTTCCATTTTGTGTTGACTTCTTTGCATTTTCCTACTTCGAACTCTCTCGCCCAAGGATATGCATTTGGAAAGGATGCTTACGTTAATTGTGTTATGGGCACTTCCGCCCACTCTACATACAACAACAACCATTTGAAACTACTTCCATCCGCTTTTGCCATTTGTTGTTTTCTCCTCGATTCCTTCCCCTGGATTTTAGTTCAAATTGCCAATAACTTTTCTATATTGAGACAATATACCCTGTCCCAAGAGAGATGGAAAGGGACTGGGACGAGTGTGTCATAAGACAATTGAATAAATGCAAAATTATTTGAGCCAACTGCTACAAAATGGCCAACAAAAAAGAAGAAGATGTACAACAGCAGCATAGCTAAGACTAAAGTGAGTGAGAAGGAATGGGAACAAAAACATAATAAAATTGAAAACAAATAAGTTCAGCAACCAGGAAGCGCCAACGGAAGCGCCAGTGTTGATTGTTAGCTTCTGTCGTTTGACTCTGGTTGTTGTTATTATCGTTGTTGTTACCCTGATACCCTGTAAATAGAAGAATATCAATTAGAGGGAGTTTTTGGGCAAGTTCCCGACTCTTTTAGACTTCAATAATGCATGTTGCAATAGTTAAGCTCGGGAGTTGAAAGATTTACATATAAAGTGAAGTGAGGATAATAATACTGAGGGGCTTCTGAGATAAATTTAAGCTTCGATATTGGTAACTCGCTTTACTAAACTGGAAGAACATTGGGATACTATTATCTATGTTAAAAATTACTCGTGTCAATTAACTCTTTTACAGTTAAATAAAACATAATTGCAGAATTAAAAGATGTACAGATAACTCACTTGATATCGCACCTTACTAACCTGAAAGAACATTGGAAATTATATGGTAAAAATGCACTATATTATTTTGATCTTTCAATCTAATACAGAGCAGGACAACACTGGGTATTTGAAAAACTATTATCTTAGGAAGTTAGTCCCTTTACGACTAGGGAACAGGGTAGTTTCAACTTGAGTATTCTTTCTCTCTTACACTCAACACACACACACACACACAAACACATACGGACGTGCAACATTGTGCCGCGGGAGCGTTTCGAGCGTTGTGAGAGCTATTTAAAAACAATTTATTTTTAACAACTGCCTTGCCAGAAGCAAAATCAACCTGTCGCGCTGCATGTGTGTTGTGTATGTGTGTGTGTGTGTGTGTGTGTGTGGTGGTATTTGTTCTTGATTTTCAGCTAAAAAATATGCACCAAAAATGAAAGCGAGAGCAGAGGGAGAATGTAAAAAAATGGGAAGCGTCGCGTTGTTTGCCGTCTGTCATTCAGTTAGTGAGTCAGTCAGTCATTCAGTCAGTCAATCAGTCAGTCAGTCAGGTATGCAAAACATGAAGTGCAGATGCTCCAGATTGGTTTTCCAATTACTCAACATTTCAATGCAAATAACATCCAGAACCACAGCGACGGTTAACGCCAACGTTCAGGAATTTAAAAGTCAAACGCACACGCACACAGCTATTCGCACACTCATACACACACACGCAGACACACACACACACACACACATGCAGGCACACACATGCATATTGAAAGCTTGGGCAGCTGTGCGGCAGCTAAAGCCCAATCCACATATTTCTTCGATTTTTTGCCAAAGATAAAATTTCAATCACGTTTCCTCACTTTTGCTTAAAATACGTATTTATTCATGCAAATGTGTGTGTATGTGTGTGCGTGTGTGATGCAAAAGGTGTAGTAGCTGTAGCACCAACAACAGCAACAACAACAACAACATCTGCGACGCAACATAGACAAAAATCGTGTGTTCGCAAGTGTCACGGGAAAAAAAGGAGAGAAGATAAAAAAACCAAACTGATGATTTGAGTTGTGATTTTGAGTGTAAAACCGACATTAACCTAACCGACGACATTTCAATATTTATCTCACATTTAGATAGCATAGATAAATATATAAATATATATATATATATATATATATATATATATGTATATATTTTTAATATATATTTTCTTTAATGGGAATGTGAGCTCAAAGCGGCTTGCTCTGATATAAAAAAAGCTTTTCTTTTCAAAGAGCAAAATATAGAAGTTTGTCCTTCAACTATAATACGGAATGCTATAAAAAGTCCAGAATATTCCTGATAGAGATATTTTGCAAGCAATTTTGATGTATTCAAAGCATTTTTCATCATTTTGATAGCCAATGAGAAAGGTAAAACTATTATTCCCTGGAGATCTTAGTTATTTTAACTCTTTTGTTACTAAGCCTGCCCAATTTTCAAATTACTTCTTAAAAGACTATATATTAATACATTTTCTTAATTTTAAATTATTTTGAGCTCAACTGTACATCGATGTTAGTCGGACTTAATAAAGTATTATTAATATATATTAAATACACCTACTTCAAATATGAATTTGTGCCGGTCTAAGGCTGGTCTCTGACTAATATTATCATGAAATTAAGCTCCTTTCATTCATACGATATTAATTTTTCCTTGTTAAACTGCAATGTGCTGTTAAGTGCATCAATTTTGAATGTTGAATAGAAACAAGTGAACGAACTTTGACACAAATGTGGCAAGTGGAAAGTGGGTCCTGCCCGGCTTAAGCAATTAGAGAACAAAATATTTGTAGCACAGATAGTCAACACCAATTAATTTTGTGGAATGCAGAGAATCAAGCAAAAGGTGTGTGTGGAAAGCAGCAGGCAGACACGTACAGACCCCCAGAGAGACAGAGAGAGAGAGAGAGAGAGAGAGAGAGAGAGGGAGGGAGAAACCACACAGAGAGACAGAGAGAGCGAGATAAATACACACAAAATGGCTCTTACCTTTTATCATCAACTCCATCATGGGCTGATTTACGTGGCGCATTTATTGCAAGGGCAGCCACTAAAAGTTTTTAAATTACAATTTACAGTTGCCTTATATGCTATGTGTGTGTGTGTGTGTGTGTGCCTATGAGTATTCGAGTGTGTGTGTGTATGTGTGTGTGTATTTAGTTGCTGTGTGCTCATTGTTTTTAGCATTCAAGTGGCAGTTAAAATGGCTTCAGCCTCAATTGCTGCATCCGGCAATCCCAAGAGCTGCCCTAACCACAATCCCCTCCTTCAGCCACCCCCCACCCCCTCCAACCCCTCTTCCTGCCACTTGCCACCTGCACCCCAGGCTGCACCCCCTTCATACATTAGGAAAGTTGACGTGCCGCTGTGAGCGATTTATTGTTTTTGTGTAGAGAGCGTAAAATGGAACAAATTTTGCACACACACACACACACACTTACACACTGTGCCACGCCTACTTTTAGGCCACTACCCCACAGCAGCAGCAGCAGCAACAGCAGGAGACGTCATCGCGACTCGATTGCTTGCCATGCAACCCCTCCCCTGCCAAAACTCCTTGCAACAAGGCAGTTAATTGTAATGCTGCAAAAATCCTGTCGAAAGTTGTGCGAGTGCGAAAATGTCCACGGGCACATGCCATGCATGGCAGGCAGGGCTCTAGCAGGAACCTAGCAGTCTGAGAGGAGCCTAGCTGCCACTTGACAGCAGAGAGTCGCCTGAGTCACGAGTCCCCAGAGTCCCAGCTACCACGTTCTGCAGCCCACACTCAGAAAAACAAATATTGCCATTCAAATTAGAGTTCTTCTCGTTGTTAATTACAATTTGAAAATACATATTTCTCAAAATTATAAAGCCTATTTTCTCCCACTTAGAAAATCTCATTTCTGAAATTCAGGAAATAGTAATAAAATATCCTCTCTCGACTGATTAAGAGTTATTTGAGTTTATAAACTAAGTAAAGTGTTTTTCCATAGTATGTGAAATCTCAAAAAATTTACTAATGCTTAATAATTATTATAATAAGGCACAAAAACTTAATTAAGATGCAACAATCTTCAATTTTTGAAATGTACTTTATGAATAATGAAGTGTGGCGAATTTCTAAAATTCAAGATGATGTTTTCTGAGTGCAACAAACATTCGAGTGCCCTCGCTACTTGTTTCAAATTGCAATTAGTTTTTTCCCCTTTTTTTTTTGGATTTCTGTTGCGCCATCGTTTAAAGGAATTCAAAATTCAGGCATTGGTAGGGTATCCCAAAGTATGATGTGCCCAAGATAGAAGACGCATTCAATATACTGTTCAGAGTTGATTAAAGTTGCAAGCTAAGACAATCGAAGTATAGCCTAAAAATAAGCACTTGACCTTGACAGAGGTCACCAAACGCTAGGCAATTGATCCAAAATAATATTGAATTGAACAGGGCAATCTTAGCAAAAATTTGTAATTTTTAAAACAAATTGAACAAAGCAACCTTAGTTTTTTCAATGTCGATTTGACATTCATTTATTACTAAGAATAATACTGCAAACAAATAAGATAATAAAATACATAAATAGATGTATATTATTCCATGGGTTGACTTCTAGAATAATACCACATTCAAAGTTTAAAACGCGATTCTGACTCAATATTCATGTCAAAATTGTGCGCTCAGAAAGACTTAAGATGATGGTTCAATACTTTGCAAAGCCATTACTTTCTCAAAGGTGATCCGGCCAGAACTTCTTAATCATGGTTTAATAACACAAACTCAAATTCACTAGCTGTCTAACCTCCAACTTCGATGATTCAGCTTTTAAAGTGTAAAAGATATGTGGTCTGATTGACTGGGAATTTACCACGTTATCGATTTTTCTCCAAGTTTTGAGTTTCTCAAGGTGCTTACAAAAGTAGGATCGGTGTCCCAGAGACGGACAGACAGCATGACGTATATGGCACAAAACCAATATTGAGTAATTTGATACTTTCGATATCATATTTTGTTCTATAATTATATACATTTTTCCACATGCTAACGCACATACATAATTAAATCACAGTCGAGTTGCGAGACTTTTCAGATTTCAGATTTATTTTATTTAATTTTTTTCTTTGGTTTTCAATGCGGAAAGCAATATTCGCACGCTCATAATTTACAATCCGAAAGTTTTCCCGCATAGGGGAAGGAAATTGTTACTTACATTACAGATTTGCATATATTGTCTGTGTGTGTGTGTGTGTGTGTGCGGGTTGACAGGGAGGGTGGGCAGGGCAGAAGGGGGTTTCTGGTTAGGCGTATGCGATTTAAGGCAAATTTGTCATTGCTCCAACTACAGCAAAACATGCATATAAGACAAGGCCCCAAGTGCGAAAGAGAACTATTCCCAAAGTCGATTGGGGAGGGGAGGGGTGCATGGAAATCAAAAAGGAAATAGGAAATGGAAAATGGGAAAAAAATCTGTATACGTATATATATATATATATATTATACCACACATACACACGCACACACACACACACACACGAACGCACAGAGTGAAATCAAAGTAAAGTAAAAGAATGCGAAGAGAAAACTTTGCCTTCAATGAAATGAAATAAAATTGCATTACAACGGGCACAAAACGGGGAGTGTGAATGCTTCAAGGGCGCTTGTTGCCCTTAGCTTAGGTGAAAGCGGTAGTCATTGAGGGGGCGATGGCATATAGCAGTTGAAGGGGGGGTGGGGGGACAGTGCGACGTGTGGCATAAAAACTTTCGGCATGCCACCAGTTTTCAGAGTGCTCTGTGCGAAAGGCTGGCTTAAGTAAAGTCAACGAGAGGCATAGTCCACAATTCTTATATATATATATATATATTTAAATATGCATGTATATACACTTTAAAAAATAAATTGAGAGTGCGGACGCCGTCAAGGTCAAAGATGCAGAATACAAAATTAGTATTACAAAATCGATTTTTTTTCTTATACGAATTTTCTGAAATACAGAACTCTTTTAAGAATCAGTTGCAAATAGTTACCAAATCAATCAACGTGATTTCTAAAGTGGGACCTTTAGTTAATTTAAGTAATCAAGTATTTCATTCAATACCTATTAAGCTCGGCCGAATTCCTTACACGAAACTAAATCAGATTGGGCATAAAGCTGTAGGTTTCTAAGATAGGTGCTAAGCCCGCTAAGAACAATATTCACTTCCAACTCACGACTCTTCTGTATTATTAGTTTTTACTTTTGCAAATTTTTTTCACATTAGTAAACATTTACAATCAAAAATATAAAATGGACTTCCTAATTAAATTTTTTTTTTCGTTTATTTAGAAATTGTTAAGAAAAGCCTAAACAATTTTCTAGTTTTCATTGCATTTTTCTGAGAGTATTTGTACATATGTATGTGGAATATAGTATATGGTGATTTATTTTTCTGAGTGTGGGCATATAGAGGTATAAATTTGTATAACCCGCACATGTGTCAAAGTTTTTTAACCCAATTTCCGCAATTAAGTTTATATCATTCAGCAAGCACCTCAGCATGGCTCTTCCAACTTTATATATCAGTCAAGCCAAATGTGACGTATGCGAGTGTG
The DNA here is from genome assembly GCA_035043445.1 of Drosophila silvestris. Classification (NCBI taxonomy): domain Eukaryota; kingdom Metazoa; phylum Arthropoda; class Insecta; order Diptera; family Drosophilidae; genus Drosophila; species Drosophila silvestris. Next base: position 169,704 of record JAWNMZ010000074.1, read on the forward strand.
TGTTTGCTGGTGTGTGTGAGCAGGTGTGTGTGTGTGTGTGTGTTGAGATCCGTGTCCATGTCCGGGGCGTCGACAACGCCATGTAAACTTTAAACGACCTGCAGAAGAGTGTTGCACAGAGTTCGATGTGGGTGGCTGACGCCTATTATTCCATGTGTGCGTGGGTGTGTGTGTGTGTGTGTGTGGGTGGGTGTGTTTGTCAGCTGACATTTGACAGGCACTGTATGCATATGCATGCATAAGACAAGTTGCCAACACACAAGATATGCACAAACATACGTACAGAGGTGTTTTAACAAACAATATCAAATTTAATTGAATTACAGCTAAACAATTTTGCAAATCCTGTTTAATTTTGCTTGAGGTGTGTATAAATGGAAAATTTGTAGTTTGAGGTTAATTAACAAATGTTTTTAATTAACAAATGGCGGAAGGGGGTTGCAGAATGAAAGAAATCTTATTTATATGTCTATAGTAGAATGAGAGAATATTATAAGGCTTCGCACGGGTGGAGGGCTTTTATTATTAGTGGAGTTCGATTAGCTTGAAGAGATGGGATAAAAACACACACACACAAATCATAAGCAAAATAAAATGTTCCCAAAAAGAAAGCAAAGAAGAGTAAAAGCTGTGATTAGAAAGAGAAAGTGCTCTTATCTGGTTTGTCCGCTTGTTAAACTTCTCACCAAAATATTTAGACTTGGAAAGATTTCAAAATACACAAAAATCTCTGGATTGATTTATGATTGTTGGACAGTTAGCTGTTATGGGATATCGAACTGTCTGGTGGCGTCGGCCTGTAACAACTGCACACAATCGAGCTGGATTCAGGCAACAGGTGGCAGACAAGTTAAATATATCTTGGGCAGCTATAATCCAGCACATCATGGCAAAATATGTCGCATTAAGAAAAGATTAAGTATTCTAGCGAATCATTTGATCAACTCGAAAACCAGAGAAACCCACATAATCTTTATTATTTATTATTTACTTTAGATATGTTTTTTGCCGGCTCCAGGTCAAGTGTTACTTTGTTGTTTTCTTAAATACATGTGTATATCTATTTTTGTATATTTCGAGTCCCGCCGGAATTCAATTTCAGGCAATCATTCACAAATTACAAAAAGAGGCCAGCAAACAGTAAACAATAGTTCAATTAATTAAAAAGAAGACAATACAAAATTGCATTAAGGAATTAGTATTTGGCGAGACGTAAGTGGGCTAATATTTGAGATCTTAAAGGCGCTTGCTTGCCAGGTCAGGTCACAGACCCCATTCACAATATGCACACACACACACACACACACACACACACACAGACACACATACAAAGAATAAGAGAGACAGACAGAGAGACATGGGCTTAAGGAAGGAAGCACTGCGATTGTCAAAAATTGTTCAAAGGATGCTCGGAAGGACAGAGACAACGAAAGTCTAAGAGAGACGCGGACAGACAGATAGACAGACAGACAGACAGATGGACAAACAGAGAACAAGAAACAAAAAACAAAAAATAATAATAAAAAATAAAGAAAAAACTGAGCTGCATTAAATCTATGCTTGTTTGTTTTTCATATGTATTTGCAAACAAGGACACGCCAGGATGAGCGTCACATGTGCAACCAACAGCTGTCACTGTGTATGCGAGTGCGTGTGTGTGTGTGTGTGTGTGAATGTGGTTGTGTGTGTGCAGCGCGGCTTTATGTTAGTGGAAAAAATAATTCTAACAGCAACTCAAACAAACAAACAAACAGCCAAACAAACAAAACAGCCAAACAGCCAACACAAAAAAGCGGCCCAAGTGCTGCACACACACACATATATATATATATATATATATATATATATATATATATATATATATATATAAATATATGTATATAAATATATATTTATGTATGTGAGTGTGTGTGGATATGTGCATGCATGTTTGTACAATAACAACATAAACAACAACACAGAGAAGAGAGAGAGTTGCTCAAATGCAAGACACCCTAGAATGTCTGAGACCAATATTCGAAGCAAATGCTTCATTTCTAGCTGTGCCCATAGATTATGCCACAGATTTTGGGGGATAAGCTTGTCTCCAATATGAAGGGTTATTGTTGCCATTGATTAAATTGAATTGCCAGGATATTTAGAAAATCACCATTCTTTTGGAGACAAGCGCAGCTCACCGTATTATGCATTAAAGTATATTTCTAATAAGCAAGAATTTGGATAAAAAAATATGTTTAATTTCCAGGGTTTGTTCTTTATATGGATATACACACAATTTTTTAAAATTGGCTTTATGTTTTTTAAAGTATTATTAAACATTGGCATAATTTTTAAACAGTTTTTTTCCTCTAAAAATAATAGTCTTAGTTTTCATTAGAAATTTGTAGCTTAAAAATAGAAAACATTTTGTTTAAATAAAAATAGTCTTTGTAAGTTAATTATTTTCTTAGTTTTCAGAAATAAAAGTAAAGCCCAGAAAATGTATCTAATTTGCAAGGTAATTTTAATTTTCTGGCGATATCTTTCTCAATTTAAAATATTGTATATATAGATATATATATATATATATATATATATATATAGATCTCGATCATTGTGGGCTAGCTTCAAAACAACTGAGCCGCATATTCAACCAATTTGATTATATTACAGGATATGAAAGCGTATTCAATTCTGTGTCTCTTTCACACACACATATGCAGAAAGGGAGATAGAGAGAGAGAGAGAAAGATAGAGAGAAAGAGAGAGGGAGACTTAAGGCGTGAGTTTGGCGCAGCATTTGATGTTTGTGCTGTGCAAACTTTGGCACGCAAAACTTGTGCCAGAAGACACCTGAGCGTATGTGTTATCCACTTGTTCAACCCCCCTCCCCTCTCCTGCCATGCACACTACATTCCCCCTTTCACTGTAGCACCCCAGACCTCTCCCATTCCTATTTCCATTCTTTCTGTACAGCCTCCTACTTGGCATCTGCATCTGTCTAAAGATCGATCATGTGTTTGAAAAGCGCTAACACAAGATGAAATATGTATGTGGGGGTGGGTGTGTGTGTGTTTGTGTGTGTGTTGTGTGTTTGGGAGGCAGATATTATTGGGAGACGCTTAGGTATTTCGACTCACCTCTCTGCCTTTTTCTCTATCCTTATGCCAATTTTGTTTGCATACTTTTCATCCAAAATATATATTTAAGGCAATTTTTTCTTGTCATTGCTTGTGGGATGTTTGCTGTCAGGTGTGTGCGTGTGTGTGATTGTCTGTGTGTGTGTGTGTACCTACATTCAATCACATTCAATTTCATGCAGTTCACACTGAGTGTAAGTGTGCTTGAGTGTATTTGTGGCATTTGTCTAGCGATTGACCTATTTTGTGGGCACAAGAAAGTCGGATTGTATTTGGTACGAATATTGAATACACTGGCAAACATTTCTTCGGAACTTCAATATATAATTATCTTCGCTTTCTCTTCAGCTAAATTGTTTTAATTATTTATTGTAAATAACACTAAAAATCCAAAAACGATTAAAAAACAATTCACTTGACTCCAGCCAAAACATATTTAAATTATAAATAGAGTTCACTAAACCATATGCAGTTGCTGTAATATAAAATTAATCAGATTCGGCAAAAAAAACGTTGCATAGTTAAATGTTTAACAAATTGATTAAGAAACATAAAATTCAATTTGTACATAAGAAGTCAGCTTTTGACCCGACACTAATCCGATCCCACTAATTCTATAATTTACTGATTGTCAAACTTTTTGAATGAGTTCTCACTGCCCTCAAAGTAAGAGTATCGGTGAAAGTAACAAATAGCTACAGAAATCAGCTCGCAGCTCTCAACTGTTTATTTTTTTGGCAATATATTCGAACAATGGCAACAATTTTGGCGGTAGATTTGATTAGCAAACGATTTTTGATACGTGAATGTGTGTGTGTGTGTGTGAGTGTGTGTGTGTGTCTGTGTGTGTGTGGTAGAAAGTGTGTGTTAAAGACGAAGAGCAGGTGTAGTGCACAGATATAGATACAAATACAAATACAGATACGAATATAAATACATGTGTACTTAGTTATGATGAGTTCGCCTTTCTTTTTAACTTGTTTGATTTTGCTGGCTCATTCGCATAGTCACAAAAGAACTCAATGTTTGAGGAGGGGCTGGGAGGGGTGGGCAGGTAGGGGTGTTGGCAAAAGTTAACTTTCTTTTTTTATGTTATTCTGCTTCTAATTTTTTTTTTACATTTAGTATTTCAATTAGGTTTCTGATTTATATATTGATTGCATTGCTAGTTTTTATTGCTTTTAACAAGTTTTTGATTCTCAAAGTTATCAAGTTCTTGAATTTTATACTCTCTGTTGCTTTTCAACGTCTTTTGCCTTATTTTCCCTCTCTCCCCCGCACTATCTCTCTCTCCTCTCTCCTTCCCTCTATTTTGTTTGCACTCCAAAAGTTGAAAACTAAATCATCCATGTGAAAATCTCAGATAGCATTTAAGTCTATATTGTGCAATACATATTGCACAAGCAGTAGTTATGCCAAACCTCGATATGCTGGTTCTGCCTGCCTTAATCTCTCCCCTTCCCTCCCCTCCCCAACACACACACACACACACACACACACCCCATGCAGTCGCGCCATAAAGTGTGAAAATGCCAAAATTGTCGTTCGTTGCGGTTTTAGAGGACGAATTTTATCCCAAAAATGATTGCAATTTTGTGACTTTGCCAACGTGCACTTGTGCACACACCCAGTATATTTATATATATATATATTTATATATATATATATATATATGCCATATATGTGTGTAACTATATTTGGTATTTGTCTTAGTGGATTCTGGATGTTGGCAGCGTTGAGCATTCATAAAGTTGACTTACGCCTAAGCAAACAGCAAAAGTGTGAAATGATTTCATCTGATGATGACTTGGCTTCAGCATCAGCTTAGCTATTGCCAGTGGCAACACACACAGACACACACACACCCTCTCTCACGCACTCACACACACAGACGCACGTAGTTATATAAAGTATTTGTATGGCATCTACACAATTATACAAGTTAATATGGCAAACAGTTACATTTATGATTACGTTTACTTGCCGCATACGTGCGGCTGTGCCCCAGTGCCAAAAACCACAGTTACGTCTGCCACATTATATATATATATATGTATATATGCAGCCTAAGCCGCAGCCAAATCTGCCCTTTGCTCCACCTAGCAACGCTGAAAGCAATGTAAAAATGTTTGAGTATCACTCAGTTAGAGATTAGTTTTGTTTAGCTTAGATTAAGGCGTTAGAACTGATGGCGACTGCTTTGGCAAGTTAACCAACTGTCAGAAATTGAAATAGTCTATTTGGCTGCCTACCGATCATTTTTGACAGCACATTTACCTGAAGAGCTAAATGCAAATATCTAAACTAAATTTGGCATAAAATCTCGGCTGAAGCTAAGAAATAAACTGCCACTTTTCAAATATATTACTAAGCAACCATAATATAAGCCATATTTACAACCAAAAGATGACTCAAAAGACTTTATCCTCTCAATCTGCCCCACAGATTACATAGTAAGAGTCAGGTAAACTTATAGTAAACTATACAACAGTATAAATTATGAGTGTATAAATAGTTGCTAATGTAGTGTAACTACATAGTATGATGATTATCTCTCTCGAGAAAGAGAAAATAAATAAACTACCCTCAGTAAGTCTACTATTTATTATTTATTTCCAATTAATTTATTTATTTAACAGCTGAATTCTGTGTGCTCTGTCGACTGGAGCATTCCTACTTGATTTACTTCTTATTTATGTTAGCACTTAAACAATGCTTGGCCAGAAGTTAAACTTTAAACCATTTATTTCGATTTTAACATAAACTTTTTGGATTTTGTGCATAAATATCTGGCAATGATCGCCACATATTTTGTCCATACATAATCTCCCATTGCGATTCGTTTGCCATTTACTGGCTGTGCCAGCCGCAATCCAAGTTGAGACGACAACATCATTTGGCTCAGCGAAAGTAATCCCCGAGAATCACATGCGAGCCCCGGCTCGCCAATCACTTTGCCAGCTAGCTTATAGGGATCAGAGGTAGTATTAACTATGAGGCAAGTAAATTTCACTGCCGGCACTCGGTGATTAGCTGGCAAAGAAAAAAATAGTGGCGCAAAAAATAGATGAAAATGCTGAATTGGCCAAAAAAAACCGAACAAAATTACAATTTTCACACGTGGTGAAAGAGCGCGAAAGAAATCCGTTTTTATCCACTTCTTTTCGGGTGCGCCGAAATTGTAATACCCTTGATGTAAAAAATATATTCTTTTTGACGGATATTCAAAAAAGAAGGGGCGGTGTGTGGGAGAAGGGGTGGTGGGTGTGTGTATGTGAGATATATTTCAAATGTGAAATTGATTAGTCTTTATAGCTGCTTTATAATAAAAAATTATTTTATGATTTGAAATATTTAAAATGTTGTTACCCTGCATAAATAATAAGACATAAGATAATCACAGTTAGAACGGAATTTGCTTAATTATCATAATTATTTTAGACTTGTGTTTTATTATTATTTGTTGGGGAATTCTTGTATGCCATTGTTAGGGCATTGCATTGCTTCAGATAAGATCAAGTATGCGCCCCGTGTGCCGTTTCTCTTGCTGCTCGCTGTTGGTCTACTACTTGTTGAGCATCATCGCAAGGGCAGCAACTAACGAGCTGTCTGCTAGCTGGGAGACACACTCACACACACACACACACACACACACACACACACACACATACACGTACGTTGAGAGCGTGCTAAAAAGTTTTCATAATTGAGAACATGTAAGAATGTGTGCGGGGAAACGGCGTTTAATTGTCACTCCTGTCTCCTGATGATAATGATAATGTTATAATGATGATGGACCACAATTATTTTACGTCATTAATTAGTGCAGGACAGACGGCTCTTGAAACTATTACACAATGCGTTAACAAGAACTGCAACTGCAACATCGGTTCAATGCGATATTTTTAATGAGATTGTGCAGCAACCAAGGCAAGCAGAACTTGTAACAAAAGGTGCTGCCAATGAATAAGACTGGATTTCGATTTGCACATTTTTGATTTAATAATTCAATTATTCTGTCACCGCACAGCAAGCAAGCAGATTAGATAACTTATCATTAGTTTGGCAAAAGTTGAGCAATATTCCACTTATCACTATACACCCAACCCTTTCCGCCCACCACCCTTACAACTTGCAGCACTCACATGCACACACACACATTCACACGCATCGAGCGAGATAATGAGAATTTAAATCGCAATAAAGTGTTGGGAAGCAGGCGACAACGAAATAACAAGCCAAATAAATGTTTAGCGGGAAAAAGATGGCATGTGTATAGTCTGTGTGTGTGATAGTCTGTGTGTGTGTATAGTCTGTGTGTGTGTGTGTGGGTGGGTGGGTGAGTGAAAGTGTTGCCAACTGCACGACAAGCGTCTAGAGTGTGTTCGTGTCTTTCTCTCTGGGTGTGTGTGTGTGTGTATGTCTGTTTCTCTCTGTGTGTGTGCGTGCGTTCATAAAATGTAATTTTGACTCTGTAACTATAGGAGATAAAGTCCACACACACACACACACACAGTCTCAGTTAAAAGAGCAAAACTAAAATCAAGTACAAATATGCTCAAGGTCGCGAAAAATCTCTCCCAAATGTAAAATGTTGCTGGATAACTTAAGTATTATTCTCATTTGGAAATTAGTTATTTATTAAAATAACAATTAAATTGCCCCGAGTGAGTTTTGTAGTTAATTTCCACACATCATCATCAAAATGAAGTGTAGTTCTCATTTGGAGACTAGTCAATTCTTAAAACAACAATTGGATTGCTTTGAATAGGATGTTTAGTTAATTGAAGTGTTCAAGCTCTTAAGCTTAAGTATACATACCATCATCAAAATGAAACTTGAAAACTAAAGAGTTAAGCATTTGAGTTGTTGAATTAGGAACTTGATCTTAATTTGACCTTACATGAGTAATAGTATATCTAATAGTATGTCTAGAAAGACTTCTTGTTTAAATTTACTTGACTTTTGCACAGAGATTTTCTCTCAGTGATAGAGCTTCTGGCATAAGCCAGATATATAGTTAATGTGATGCTAATAGCCGTAATTGTAATCTTATTATATAACGACAAAAAAGAAAAGAGCATCACACATTCAATCTTAAAGACTTCAGTCTCATAAACACAATCGCATTTGCTTTCCTTGATTGCTTGTGGCAGTTACTATTTACATATATCTAAGATTGATATTAAATTTGGGCTTTTCATTTATTTAATAAGCCGATTAGCTGGCCAGCTGACCACTTAACCAAAAGCTGATTAACCATAAGTTAAAAACAAATTAGTCTGAGTCAAGAGAGCTCGTCTGGGAGATACCTCAGGCTTGCTGATATTAATATATAAAATGTGCAAAATTCGATTAACGAAGATTCCACAGTTGATTAATAATATCTCAGCGTATATTATATCTTAATTGGAAGATTAAATCATAACAATTGTGGCTTTAATTGCTATCGCAAATCGATTTCTATCGATATTCGCAATGCGGGGCCAGTTAAAAAATTAAACAAACTTGATATGTGCGTAGTTTTCGAGAACTTATGTGCAAAATTTGAAGTCTCTGAGATCAGCTCATTTATACAAGCGCAGAGACGAATATGGCCAAATCAACTCGACTGTTCGTGATGATCAAGAACATATATCTCATGTATACTCTTTCTTTGCACAACATCATTATGCCGCTTTGCCATTTTGAATTGTTGTCACATTTGTAGCGTTATAGCTCATTTGTTCTCCAGCAACTTCTCGCTTTCTTCTCTTTAATCGACAGGCAATAACTAAATGTTTTTGACTTCAATTAAATGTTGTAGTAAACAGAGATTTATATTGTAGTTTTTGCTGGTACAGTCACGTTTGAAAGTCGCACACACACATAGCTATATCAAATAGCTGCACACTGAACTAGCTTTACAGCCACAGACGCATAAATGATTATTAGTTTTGGGCGACTATTATGAGAATCCATACAAATACGCGACTCGCATTCCATCTTAAGGTTGCATTTGAGTGTGAATATCTGTGTGGTGTGTGTGTGTGTGTGTGTGTGTGTGTAGACACGGTAGCGCATTAAAACCAGACAGCAAACGTCTTTGTCTTAGAAGCCACTTGCATGTTTCCATTAACATTTGATTATTGACTTCTGCCCACTCCCACTCAACAAACAGCCGGCAATGTTATTGAAATATTGGCATACCTCAGTCGCAGCCTCTCTCTCTCTCTCTCTGTGTGTGAGCCATGCTATTTACAATGTCAGTCAGGGTGCGGTGCTTGGGCGTGGTCATAAGCTGCTTAGCAGCCATCATTCAGCTTGTCACCAAATTCGCACCTATTGAGTAGGAGCCGAACTTGCATTGTTATCGCAATATGCGCATTATTTGACTATGCAATACTGTCAATTTCAATAGGGAATCAGGGGCATGAATCCATCCCACTTCCAACGAATACTGCTCTCGTTAAAGTGCAGGTGTACGAGATTTATTAATATTTATACCTTCAAATGTGCAATGATAAATCTCCAATCCCGTCTGTTGGGATGTCCTCATTTCTTTCATTTTTCCTAAAAATGAATTGGACTCTCTTTGTTTTAAACATTTGTCATATTTCCGTTCAAATTGGAAATCGATAATCGATAAAGTCAAACGGGGTCAGTTATCGATAAAATTAAATAAACTTGATCTGTACGAAGTATACGAGAACTAATACTCGAAACTTCATAGTCTCTGAGATGTGAGACAGACATATTGTTAGATCTACTCGTCTGTTGATCCTGACTAAGCATATATACATATATACTACCTTGCGGGTGGTGATGCTTGCTTCTGTATAAATTTACGCACATTACATACATTTGCACAAAACACATTTTGAATGGGTTCAGGGTACACAAAATATTTTTAGTTATTGAAGCAATTTGTTTTTTGTTTCAAATGAGTTTAAATACAAGTTATAGGAGAAAATATTTAAAAGATATGAGTGTTCCGATTATTATTTGTCTATGTGCAGAAATTTATATTATTAATTGTCAGTCCTCGTAAAATGCGAATTGTTCGCGAAGCAGAATCAACGCTCTGTAAATCTGTCTATGCAAATAGATAAATAACTTATGGACTCGCAAACTAGATTGATTCCAAACTTTGTTAAATATATTTTGTTAAAGTTGAACTTTTAGTTTGCAGTCTTCTTTGGATAGGAAAATGTATCTGTCGGCATAGGAAATGTATCTGTCAGATACTTTTGAAGTGTGTGCGTGCTAGTACTTTTAATTTGTGGCAATAAATCTCACAAATAATATGCTAATCAATTCGATTCCTGTCGCTAATATTACCAAAATGACTGCTGCTCCTATTTCATAGGGTTAGTTTCCTGTAGCTGCCTGCTGTCTGATGAAGCCCAGCTGCCAGATGATATTAAAAACGCAGCTTCGTTCACAATTTTGCCGGAAATTACAATTTTTGTCATTGCTTCTTGCCACCCTTCACACTTGGCGCTGCCCAAGTTGAGGGGGCAGGGCGGAGGGGCGAGAGAAAGCGTTGGGCTCCACCTAACGCCCCTAAAAGGTGCCTTTGCTGCAGTTGCATGCGAAATTTTTTGTTAGTTTTTTCGATTTTTTTTTCGTTGCCTTTTTTGCATTGATAACAAAAGGCAGTCTTATTAGAGTGTTCCTTTATTTTAATGCCACATTTCACACTTGCAGCCTGCTGCAAATCGTGAGGCAGGAAAGGCAGATGGGGCGGGGTCTGGGGGGAGGGAGCTTTCTATTGTGCGCGTTGTTCGCCCTTTTTAAACATTTTTTTTTGTTTTCTTTGCGATTGCCTTCTCGTCATTGTTGTCGTCACAGTGGCTCCTTTGTCTTAGCTTTCGGTTCGGATAGACAACCCCCTCTCCCAGCGCCCATCTCTCTATTCAAGGCCCTACCCCTTCTTGTCAATGACCCAGCCGAGAGCTAACTACTCCAGCTGAAAGGCAATCGTAGGCGTGCATTGTTTGTGGTCTTGTGCCTGATTGCCAGCCAGCCAGCCAGATAACTTGTCTGTTGTTTTAACCCACTCGCGACTTCTTTAGAGCCAACACACACACACACACGCACACACACACAAGCAACTAAGGCTATTAGTAGCAATTTTTCATTATTGAAACCCGACATTGAATGCAGAGAATGTTCAATGTGTTCTTAATCAAACATTGACGTCGACCACAAATGTTTAAGTGTGTCAACGTCTCGCTGCGAATGGCATTGGGTCTTCTCCTTAAATACGTCATTTTAAATGGGTATTCAAATCGCATAAGAATTCGAATTTGAAATAAAAATTTGCTTGTCTTATTTTATTTAGCATGGAACTAAAAAGAGTCCACATATTTTAAAAAGAATTTTAAAATTAATAATAAAAATGTGCAATTAAAATTAAATATTTATGTTATACATTAAATGATGAATGAAATCAAATATGAAAAATTACATGAAAATTAACAAAACTAAGAAAACAAAATTACTATTCATTTTTTTAATAACACAAGTTGCCGGTATGAATGGTTCTGTGATGTTAAGTGCAAAACTAACATTGTTTATTGCAAGTATTGGGAAAACCCAGAAAAACCAAATCAAACTCAAAATTGTTAACCTTAGTAGGATAAGTAAAAATTAACAGGTGTGAGAGAAATGGAGAGATAGAGGGAAAGAGAGAGATGGAGACGGAGATGGAGGCTTGTTCATTTTGATATCTCGAATAAGTGAATAAGTCGCTTTGTGCACTTTCGACAGCTTATTCACATTTATAAGTTGGTTTTATCAGGGCTACGCCGAGAATGCACATAGATATGCGCAATGTGTGTTCTCCATGTTGGTTGTCCATCAAGTGTTGCCTTCTGATCAGATTTTTGTCGGCCCTTTCTGCGAAGCCCGGACATGGACACTTTGAATGCCAAATTAAACAGGGCACCGGTCCGTGAACTTCAGCGTTGGCCAAGCAGCAGTGGGGCGGGGAGCAGGCACCGACAACCGGCGACTCCTGTTAAGAAATTGATGGCCGAGACGCAACTGAGGCACAGACGGAGACAGAGACGAGTGGCAAGACGACAGGACATTAACTAATTGAAATTGCGCGCCAATTTTGTGGCTTGTTGGCTGCTGCTGCTGCTGTTGCTGTTGCTGTTGCGTGTCCTTCGTCTTCGTCTTTGCTCTGCTCACGGGTCATGCGCAACTAAAAACAGCTGGTCGGCTGCTCGTGCGTTCGTTTTCTTCGTTTCGTTGTCGTCGGTTGTCGGTTGTCGTTGGTCGTGGTTCGAAGTTCCTTTCGTTTCGTTTCGTGTGCGCTGTTCGTCCTCGCTGTGCGTCCTATGCGTTGCGTGTGTGTGTGTGTGTGTGCGTCGTGTTAAATTCGCTGACGAAAACACTGTCGAATGCAGTCTGTGTCGGTATTTGCAGCGGGCAACGTTGTCCTCTCCCGCACGCTCGCGAGTCTGCTTGTGTGTGTGTGTGTGTCTGTGTCTGTATGCGAATGCGAAGGCGAACGTGTTTGATTGAAAGTGGCAGCAGGTCTCGCTGGCTGGCCGTGCAACTGGCTGCTTCAGTGACCCAATGAGCCGGGCCGCGACGATATCGTGTCGTCAATTGCGTTACGCCATTTCATTTACGGAGTGTTTCCCATTTTTGTTGTTTGTTTGTTCTCGCGCCGGGCTACGAACTTTACGAGCGCTCAATTGCCGCGTGCTGCTTGTTTGTTGTGATTTCCATAGTCACACATCACATTCGGCGTATTTCGCGCTTCTTCCACATCATTTGTATATTTTGTTTTTTTTTTAATTTTTGTTTTGGTTATCCAACGCACACGAGAGCTGGCACATGAATTGCAACAAATATATACGCATATCTATATATATACATATATGAGTGTATTAAATTATCAGTGATGGAAATCGCATTTCATAATTCCATTGGCCACTGCACAGTGTTGAGTGTGTGTCTTGAAGTGTGTGCTTAATCTGCAAATAAACCCCGTATCCGGATCGTGAAGCACCTCGCAAAGTGGGTGAAGAAACAACAGATTAGAGACACTTGATTGAAGCGCGATTGCCCTTTGAAGTGATCAGGTATGTTACAAATAAGTCACTTTTCAAACAAATATATTCAAAAATCAAATCATATACACATTTAAATAAAAACTAGTATAAGTTTGCACAATAATAATCATAGCACAAAGTAAAATAAAAAATATGGTTTCTTTATATGACTTCAAATTTGTTATCTGAGTTCTCGGATACCCCGGTTCAGGTTTGCTTCAGTTCACTGATAACTGCCCCCGTTTCGAAAATATCGATACATATCGATTTCCGATAGCAATAGAAGCAACCCTTAAGTGCTGAGGCTTCCCATAGATATATTATATGCATTAACATATTACTGATCAACTGCACAAAATTTCAACAACATCGGTTAAGAAATATTCAAGTTTTCATATTTATCTCATTATTATCACAATATACAAGTTTTTATGCTTAAATATGAGCATTCATACTTTGTTTAATGTTGATTTCGGAATTTTGAAATCTCATTAAAATGACTGACAGACTAAATAACTTTTTTCTACTAAAACATCTGGGAAAAAATACAATAATTTTAATATTCTTAAAATTTAGCTGCTATCCAAATGAATACAATTGAAATATAGAACAAAAACTAAGATTTGATCCATGGTGCGTATGATTTGGCTGGTACAATTCGACACAAATCTCTTTTTGACGATACTTTGATGAACTTTGCTCTGGTGATATGTGAATACATCTGTCTATATATAGCAGCCGGGGAGTGTGAACCAGATGCATGTTTGCTCATATGTATAACCATAGATAAGCGCTGATCAAACGATTGATTGAGCTGGCATGTTGATTGTTTATGGCAATGGAGGCCAACTGGCATTGTCTGTTTGGTTATTAGCCCAAAAAGTGGAATTTTGACTAAACGAACAAATGAGTTCAACTTGTCCCTAAGCGCAGCACTTTCGAAAATGTGGCACAGTTCGGCCCCTGGGTCTAATTCGATTTGGAGAACTAAAGCCGAAACCAATTGGAGAGGCTCTGTGGCAGAGAGGGTGGAGCAGGCAGCGATGGAAAAACACACACACACACACACACACGACACACACATAAATTTATTCATTGTAAAATGGCATTCAGCTCATCGTCGGATGTCGGAGCTGTCGGATGTGGACATCGATAATAAATGCATGCGATATGCATTTTATTTTAATTTAATTAAAATGTGTTTATTTATGCACTTAAGTTGCAACAGCAACGGCAACAGCAATAACAGCAACACTAATAACAACAAGCCAGCTGTATGCATAAAAGCATAAATACTAAAGTGCACATTTAACATGCACAATAATCAAATGCATTGTACACGTTACTCATACGCACCATGCGCCCGCTTCCACAACAAACTCGACAACGAAAATAATACAAAAAAAAAATTTAATATATTTATCTAAACAGAAATATTCTACTTGACTAGCTATTCATGCTTTTCATCAGCCCTGAATATATTTATAAACTGAACCCATTCAAAATGTAGAAAAGTGTGTAATCAAGTTGAAGATATGTATGTGCCAGCATACACATACTTATGTATTTATAATATTGTATATTAATATAATATACTCGTACATATTATTGGCGAACACAGACGAAACGTAAACCCATGTTTAACAAACTATTAAGAGACAGCGTCCTCTGCATTGAACATTGAAGAGCTGATATCTCAGTCGAGAGCGCCCAACTAGCACATTCTAACTTTAATCTGTGCCTGATATATCCGAGATGATAGTTCAACTTGATGGGAATGCTTATGCATTTGACACACTTATTTTACACATATGTATATATAGTCCATGTTTACACACACTCTGGGGCAAAATTGGAAGTACAGCCATGTAATTGCCTATGCATTGTAAACAAAATATTTTGCTTAAATACTATTGAATATAAACAGTAAATATGTAAATATTAAAAAAAATGTTTAAAATGTTTACTTGCAAATATACATAATTGCAGCTTGGAGAGTAATTAAAGAGCACAAGTGCAGAAGGTCGAATGTAAAATAAACATTGCCCAGCAACCATGCGAAAAATAGCCCAAAATAACCAAAAATACCAAATAAATATTGAACCAATGCACACACACACTCACACACACACACACACACACACACACGCACACTCAATGCTAAAGTTTACCACACAAACAGGTAAACAAAATCTGAGCATTTATTTAATCTCCTGCAGGCTCTAAACGACAATAAGCTCAATATTGTGTTGCTTTAGTTTAGTTTGGTACACTGCTAGGGCTAAGAGGTGTGTCTTCGCTATTTGGGTTTGTTTTGCAATTTGTAAACGAAATCTAAAATTCGCATTGACAAATCTATCTGTAAATTAAGAATGAACACCAAATAATGTTCGTAGCATATACATTAGTTTCAGTCTACTAAATGATGGCTGTGAGCTTCGTCTTGATTGCTATCTAAATCTGATTGCTTAACTCAAACATTTTTGATTATAAATCAACTTCATTTTAATGAGTCCTGAATTCGAATTGTTACAAGCAATTTCTAACTAAAACTAAAATCGAACGAACTAAAATCTATTTTTATTTTGACATTTCTACTTTAGGCATAGACAATATTTGCTGATATTTGGAAAGCCATTTAATTTGCCTGCCTAGGAGAGTTTTTTTCATTCTATTTAAGACAAATTTATTTTTGATCAGGTTTTTTAATAGCACAATCTTTGCAAAGTTAACTTTATGTATGTTCTGCTTCATAGTTTTTCTACTTCTACGAACATTGACATAGCTATAGCAGAGCCAATGGCAGAAAACTTACATAAATGCTCTTTCGCTCTGTTTGCTCTGTCATTTGCAAGAGCAATAGCAGTAGCAATAGCAAAAAAATGTCCGTTGTGCTCTCCGTAATTGTAGCAATAGCAGAAAGAACAAGTGCAGAGCGAGAGCATAGCAGCCGAATAGTCAAACATGTGCTACTGCTATTCGAATCGCATACTTGATATGCATTTTTACTCGGCGAAGCTGCTAGCTGGATCCGCTACCAGAACAGACACCTAAGCTGCTATTACTATTCTATTACGTAATTTCTTATGACCTCTGTTTATTTAGCTATTGCTCCAACTACAGAGAGCATTAAATTTGAATTTTTATTGCTTTTTCTACTGATATTGCTCTTGCAAATATCAGAGCAAAGTATATATGACACATTTCTCTGCTATTGACTCTGCCATTGCTCTATTAAAGATCGCAGCAATAGCAATAGCAGTACAACATTTCCATTGCTCTTGCTGCTAGGGAGTAGTAATTTGAAACACTGATTTCAATACGATAGTCACGCCTGCCAATTGCTATAATTGGATATGGTATTGGATGTTTGGGTTTTGTATATATGTATGTATGTGTATATATATGTATGCATTTGTGTGGCAGTTTCCATTTAACATTTGTAATGCAACGTTTGAAAATGAGACTAAAATATGTACATATGTATGACAGCTATTGGTTGGCTGTGCAAAATAAATACAACGGCATGCAGATGTGTGGGTGTGTGTGTGTGTGTGTGTGTGTGTCTCTGTTCATATGTGTGTGTCACACACTCGGAGGACATAGTTTCGTGTGCATGCAGCGCAAATCCCCTTGATTATCCCGTTGCGTTTTCAAACGTAGCAGCAAAGTCTGCTTGCTTTAGTCTTGCAATAAAATTGAGCAACAAATATTCATTGCAGTATCAACAACAGTAACAAAAACATCAACAACAATAACAACAACAACCGCAGCAGCAACAATAAATAACACACAAGTGAACATACGTAGAATGTTGTTTGTCTATTTTTGTTTTTATTTTTATTCTTTCGTAAATATCTCCAACACTAAATATTGCATACACAACAACAACAAGAACACAAACGGAGACACCCTATTGTCGCTTGCTGCAGTTGTTGTTGCAAGTGCATTGCAGCCTCTAAGCAAATTATAAAACAACAAATAGACGCCAAATCCTATTCGACAGTGAAATACTCTTTAGTCCCTACAAGCTTCTGTCAATTTATGTAAATTATTTAAACCAAATCGGTCTTCAGATTAGGAGTTTTGTACAAACTCTACTTCGACTATATCTACTTGGCTCGTTTGGCTGAATGTGAAAGTCTTGGTTTAACTATTAGATATTAAGTCTCTTAAACTTTTTTAAACATCTCAGTATCAGCCACTCTTAAGCCGTTCCCCAAGCATAAGTTCAATTCAATATTGAGATGAGAACTGCCAAACTGCTATTATTAATTATTCTATCTGTTTCACCAAGTATAAGCCACGTTTGAGCTGTCCCTTAACCAGTGACTAATCATTTTCTATTTAAAACTTACTGTTAAACTATTAACTCCAATAATTTGAGTCTGATACCAGCTTAAAGCAACTTTCTTTCTCTAAACTCTAATCAAATCCTATATGTATATTCTGTACTTTGTGTGTTGCCAACTCGATGACTAAAGTTGTATTACCTTTCATATTGGCATTGGCATCTGGACAACTGTGGCCAACCGACTGTGCTAACTGCTTGGCTGATGCTCCCCCACATAAGATGTATAAATTGCAGTTAACATTTCACTTCGAATTCTGGAAAAAAATACATGTTTGCTGGCTATTTTATGAAAATCGCTTTCGATGCAGCAACCACTTGAATTTGCGGCTTCTCTTGTTGGTTCATTCAATTTGAGCTCGTTTACCCTGGTTCTTACTGGTGTTGGGTATTACATTTTAAAACCCTTCTACTCACTACATACACATAGATAGAACTGACAGTTGCAACTTGGCTTCCACTGAAGCTGGTACAGTTGCTGGATGCATTTATTATAGCAATTTATTGTTTTTGATGATAATAATAAATGCAACATTTATATGAAACTTAAATTTCAAATTTGACAACTATTATCTTGGAATTTCTAATATATTACATAATTAAAATCGCATCATTCTAAGGCAAATTCGACTAAAATGAATATAAATAACTTGTGCAACAATATACATCAGTCAGTCACAAAACCTAAATAGTATTTAAATATATATTTTGGATCAGCTTGTCAGTTTACATAGAACCACTCTATTCTCAGAGACTTTCAGAGCTAGCGACTTTAAATTGAGAATACGACTTATCTTATACCATTCGCTGCTATCGATAGAAATCGGTAAACAAGAGCATTTAAATCTACTATTTTAATAAGCAGCTTGCAAATCGGTAGACCTAAAAATTTCATCAGGATCGCTTAAAAAAAAAATTGATTATGAAATCGTTAATTTATAATGAGTGTACAGGGTTAGAGTGTACAGGGTTAGAGGGTATCTTGTAGTTGGGCTCTCTCTCTCTCTCTCTCTATCTTTCTGTCTTTCTCACTGTTAATTGTGTTGTTAAGGATTTTAATTGTGGAATGTGCAGGCTTGAATATTATCGTAAAGTGAATGTAAAATAGCAAAATGTACGCAGCAGCTGAGCTGCAAATAAAATTAAGAGACCAAGGATGCAGATGGAGCCAGAGGTGTTGCCATAGGGATAGGCAATACACAAATGGCTTAAGCCACACGCAGAGCATGCAGCTTAAATAAATGCAAATTAAGAGGGGCCGGCCTGCTGGCGGAAGGGTATTAGAAGGCAATGCAGTTGCAATTTGTCTTTTGATTGATTGCTGATGTTGATGGATTACCAACAGCAAATGCGGTGTATTAGCTGATAAATGTATACATATATGTGTGTATGTATGTATGTTCATATATACAGCATGTACGTATGGAATTTGCCGGTTGAAGGCAATACAAAGTTAACAAATTGACAAATTCTTACAACTTGAGCTAATGAAGTTAAACGAAATTTCTAAGTCTTAACTTTTCTTATACCCTTATTACGTATTGATTGAGATATATTAGAACCCATACATATACACAATTGGAATTGTGTACTTACTTTTAGTATTCCCTTCCTATATATATGTATAAACATACATTAAATTCAGGTACTTAGTTCCGACCTTGAATTTTCATTCAGTTTTTTTACAATTTTTTTTTTTTCTTTAAGTTTTTGAAAGCGGCAACACAATTTTTGAAATTTCGCTTGTGAGACGAATGTGTCAATAATTGCATTTTTATCTTAGTTTTCGGTCTAGAGATCCTAAATTTTAGCCATTTTCTCTCATATATGCAAATGCTCCATGGGCCTGAATGTCCTATGGTTATTTTAATGGTGTCACGTGCGAATCGACTGACGTCAACTTGGACTTGGACTTAGACTTGGGCTCTAGGCGCTCATTTGATTAACTAATTGCAGTACCAAGTCCTGCGCTGAGTTGCCTTCAAATTGAATTTAATATTAATTAACAAATTTCTGCGCTGCGCTCTTTCCTTACATAGGGCATTATAGTTTTCTAGTAAGGTGTGCTTACATATGTTGATGGAACCTGGAACATATTGGATTTTTTCTATGGCAGATCGTATGCCAGATCGTGTAACCATTTGTTATAGGTTGAAAAATCATTTCATGAGTGGAAAACTTTTTTATTTACTAAGATATCAACATCCTTTTTGTTAGCTATAAATTTTATTAGGCTCCAAACAATTTCTAATACGGAAATTGATATAAGAACAGGGTTTTTTGGGTAATTTGCCAAATTTTAGGGTAATTTTCTATTGCGGGTACCCGATTCTACTAAATTTCCCTAGGCCAGTGTCTTTTAAGCTCGACTATAGGGTCATTTGATTATTGATGAATTTTCTTCAACTGACTATCAACCCCTGCAGCATCACCGCACAACCCGCTGATGTTGCCACACGGCCGTGTTGGTCACTCAGGTGGCAAGCAGCGGATGCCGCCAACGTTCGCATCGGCGACATCACGTAAATTCACGTGCCACAGTTGAAGCTGAAGCTGAAGCTGGACACGCAGATGTGTCAGTAGGTGGAGTGTGGGTGGGCATGGGCAAGGGGATGGCGATGTAAGTGTAAGGGATCCAACTGGGAATACATCGATGTGCAACGTGTTTTTACGCTTTAATACCTTTCACAGCTGAATACGAATGAAAATAGAGGTACATGTGTCCCCCTCTCTCAAAAAAAAAGAAGAAAACAGCAGAAGAATACTGGGCACCTCCCCCACTGCCATTCTCAACTCGCCCCCCCCCCCCCCTGAGTTCCCTTGGACAACCCCACAAAGAAGAAGGCAAACAGAAAACATCATGAATCCTGTATCGCGTTCACCTACTCGCTGTGTGTGTGATTGTGTGTGTTTTTGTATTTTTCTTGTTGCTGTTGCTGTTGCTGGTGCAGTTGAGCACGCGCCGCTTTACGTTGCGGGCGTGACGGGTGGGGAGGCGCTTAGCCCCGCCCAGGTTCCCCAGGCTCCATGGTGCCAGGTGCTACAAAGCCAAAATTCCAATGATTTTCGTATTTTTCTTTTCTTACTTTGTTGTTTTTTTTTGTGGTGGGGGTGGGGTGGGGTTTGTTATGTGAGGGGGTTTCAAAGCAAAGGAATAGATTAACGGTAACCGTGACTTTTCCAGCCTAGACACAATTTGTAGACGAGTGGAGTCACAATCCATATGCAACACCAGTAGCAACTATCGAAAAAAAGAAGTTCGTGAATATAAATATATCTGTAGACCGTCATGATAAAATTTGATATATGTGCAACTAATAGTAGACACTGTTAATCGATAATGTATCGATAGAACTCAACAGTGTCTTCTTTTATTAAATATACATTATTCATTGATAATGCAACGATAGACATTGTTCATCAATAATGTATCGATAGACTCGTTTAAACAAAAAATCAAACGCTAACAATTATAAACTTATGCCCACATTTGTATTTGATTGTTGATTTTATCGATAAGCTTATTCAATTTATTTTTTAACTAAAATTATTGTTTAGTCAAAATCAATATCAAGCCCTGTAAGGGAAAATACCAATTTATCGATAAACAACCAAATGTTGTACTAGCTTGTATCGAAGAAGCTATGCAAATTTATTTGCACCGATAACCGATAGACTGTTTCAGTTGTACACGGCAGGACCAATCTCAATTGAGCTCTAACGATTTTCGGTTATTTGATTTCAATTTCTTTTGTACTTTTTTTGTTGCGTTTGTTCCTTTCATTCACACGCACTTTGTCAACGCCCCCGTTTTGGCACCGCCGCTGCTTCTTCTTTCCGTTTGCACACACACACACACACTTCCACGTTCTGACATCAAGATTCAATAAAATGTACAAATATTTATAATATTCTTGAAAACAGCAATAATAAGCAAGAACAGTACAACCGGGCATCACCGACTGTGTAAAATTGTGTTACTATTAATATGAAAGCTGAAAGCAGTGAAAAACAGTGTTTTGAATTTACTACTCCCAGCAGCAAGAGCAATAGAAATAGGGATCTGCTATGGCTACAGCCTTAAAGCTTTCAAGTAGCATGGTTGGTATGCTCTCACTGTGGTCATGTTATTTCTGCTATTGCTACAACCACTGCTACAACTGCTATTGCTCCTGTAAATGACAGAGCAGAGCAGTGCAAAAGGGCATTCATCTCTGCTATTGCTCTGCTCAATTCTGATTTCACTCGTTTTTATAAAAGTGAAAATTCTCGCTTCCATATCTACGTAAAAATTGAGCCAATCTCCGAGATATAATTAATGTTAAGCAAGCTTCGCTTATATAAATTAATTGCTTTATATAACAAATACAAATAACTAAGATATTCTTTATTTATATATTCATCGTTTTAGTTTTCTTGCTGTGTAGTTCTGCTTTTCTGCTGCTGCTTTTCTTTTTTCGGCTTTTCTTTTTTTGTCATTGTATTTCTTGTGCGCTTTGTGTTTGTGTTTGGGCTTTTGTTGTTATTGCCACTACTGTTGGGCACCCTGTTAGTGTGTCAGTGTGCTAGAACACACACACACACACACACATATATATATATATATATATACACCCCAAGCTGTGTTGTTGTTACCTGCGTGCAAAATCGCGTGCCAAAAATCGCTACATTTTTTTTTATTTCCGTTTGCGTTTATGTTTTACTTAAATTCCCTTTAACCGGCCTCAACACATCCGACCGCGACCCTCTTGACACCCAAACAACAACAACATCAAGAACACCATTGCCCGGAAGCGTACAACATCCCCAGACTCCCCCATCACTCCCAACCCCCCCGCACCTCACGCAATAGTCCCCCTCCTTCACCCGCTGCTTTTTCGACAGTTTTACGCTGTTGCTTTTTAGTTGCCGCTACGGGTTTTCATTATTTGCAATATCACGTAACGCCAAATGAAGTCGTAAAACGTCGAATCCCCGAAAACATATACACATATATACACACCCTACTCCTCTTTCTATCTATATATTTAGTGTGTGTATGTTTGCTTGAGAATTCAATGGAAAACAAAAAATGAGAGGGAAAAAACAAATTGTTAAAGTTATATTGTTGGAATTACAAGTACGTTTGATTAAGCGGGCATCCCTACAAAGCCATCCAGCTCTTCGCACCCCCACCGCTGCGAGCCTACCATAAACTTGAGGCATTTAAATTATGCACAAGTGCCGACAACCGGAACCGGGTCAGGACAACAACAGCAACAGAGAAACAGAATGGAACAAACAGGACGCGTTGCCTAAGTGGTTTCTCATTTAGCTGCGACGCATAAATCAAGCATTAAAGTAAATAAACAAACAAAACAAACCAAATCAAACTGAGAACCAGGAACTGAGAACTGAGAACGAATTGAAATAAAACAAGGAAAGCAGCAATAACAAAACCCACAGCAGTCTACGACAATAATAAACGAAAGAATTTAATAAACGTCTAGGCGTTGCTTAATATCTTTAGGCTAATAAAAAGTAATCGGGACTGCGGACTGTCAATTCCGGGCTATTGCTATTGAATTTATTTTTATTTTATTCTTAATTAATTATTTATTTAGCGTAGACTTAAAACAGTGCACAGTTTTTACAAAAGTTTACTAAATAAATAACAACTATTTAAGACTCAAGTTTCAAATTAAATTAAACAAAATGAAAATGGTGACATTAAACTTAAAATTTACAATTAAAGAAAAAAAGCATACAAAATAAAGGATGTAATACATACATATTTGCAGTATTAAAATATAAAATAGGAAAATGTTTATTATCAATCAGATAAAAAATGGTTGAGCTTTAGTAGCTTTGTAATAAGGAAAGTAAAAAACTTAAAGAAGAGAGAAAGAGAGAGATATTGAAAATCCGAATGATCTCAGTTATACAGCAATTAAATTGTCACACGAACGAAATTACCTTATCAACTATTCAGTTAATATTAATGCCACGGAATTACCTTGAAACAACGAAGAACAGCTATATATTTTCAAAGACTGGAATCTCACACTTCATTATAAATTTAATAAGTTATAACGGCTATTTTAGGAAAGGCGAAGTTCACATAACCTTGCGAGATCCGAGGCAACCTCTCGACATATACAATTTAATTAGCAGTAATGGGCTCTAGATGATTTAACACGCGTAGCTGGTGAGTTTGATTGGGATAACTTGGTAAGCAACAAAGTTTTTCAAACAAGAACTCATCTTTCATGACAGCTTTATGATATGGGAACACGGTCCGACCGCTTCCGAAGAATGTATTGCGTTTAGCAAGGATACGGATATATGTCCAGTTCTATTAAGATAGCTTTAAAACCTAGTTCGCTGTATAAGTGTATCCAACTGTTAGTTTGATCCGAATCTCTTGGTAATTAGAGGGTATATAAATATGTATATGTCAAAAAGACAACACTTCAGAGATACGCCGTCATCACAAAAGAAGAAAAACGGAAAAATTGCTTGGTATTTTTTTGTTTCTTTTCCTTTCGTTGCTTTTCAGTGTTGCTTGAAAATTAATTAAAACCCATATTAATTATTTGGCGTCGCCTGATATGATTGCAGGTTTAGTTGATTATTGGTTAGAAAATTGTGAACTTTCACGCATCAGTCGCGCTGGCCAGTTGCCCAAAAGCAATTGAGGCCCATGGCAATAAACTGTTGCCTTAAAGAGGCATTCATTCGCTTTCAGTTAAATGAAACTAATATCATAAATTTAACCAAGTGGGTGGCTTCGGTTGGGCTTGGAAAGCAAACGGCACATTTGTGTCGGCTCAGCTTTGTGGCTTATGGC
Organism: Drosophila silvestris; assembly: GCA_035043445.1. Lineage (NCBI taxonomy): Eukaryota > Metazoa > Arthropoda > Insecta > Diptera > Drosophilidae > Drosophila > Drosophila silvestris. Next base: position 194,055 of record JAWNMZ010000074.1, read on the forward strand.
AATTAAATCGCCTTCAGTCACACACAACCTTATCGCCAACATACTCAAACTCAAAGCAACACATTCAGCTTGCCCATTCCGAATGACTCAAGTCAACAATTGCTGAAAAATATCGCTAGCTATCGATTGATTGATTAAAGTCCCCTACTTTCTGTTTTCCTACATGAACTTGTATAAATAAACAACTCAATTTTTGACACAATTTCTTCAATACAATAAAAAACCGAATGTGGCAATTTTTGCCAAATTCGGGCCGAGTAGTTATGTTGACGGATCAGTTCGGTTAAGAAATCAAACATTATGTTGTTATTCCGGTGAACATTTTATTAAGCTATATACTTTAAGGCTCATCATAATTGCCCCATAAAATGTCTCGCCGAAAAATACAGCAATTGCTCCATTTTCTTTGTTTGGCAAAGTTATCATTGGATTGTGATTTAAGTGGATTTAGACTATTATACATTAAGCTGTATTGTGAGCTTGACTTGGAATAGACCTCAAGTAAAGTTACAATCAAGGCAATCCAATATGTTTAATTTGCTTTAATTGAAATTTAATTGAAACGATTAATTGAGAAAATGATCAGAGAGTAAATAGAAGAAAATATGTTAGTGATTTTATAAAAGTATGTCCAATTATTGTTCGATTGAGTTTTTCTCACTGATTTCAATTGCTTCTTGAATTGGTTCATCGCTGATCTGTACAGGTTCGATGAGCGTTGGCTGTACAATACTCTTGGGGAAGTTGTCCAATTTGTTTTCCACATCCGAAACGCGGCAGCACTGGACGAGCCCAAAAGCAGGATAGCGTCGCAATTTGAAAAACAAACTGTTTTTCAGCCAGTCTACCTCCTCGCACATGCTCCTGCACAGACCATCTCTGTCACTGCTGGTGAACTGTGATTTGAAATGTGAAACAGCAGAAATAATCAGATTAGTCAAGATTCGTATTTACGTATATATAAATGTATGTATGTGTGTATGGCTAAACTAGACTCTTCTATATGCACATATATATGGCAAAACGGCCATAAAACACTTACAAACGGCGAATTGTGGGCAATCACAACGATCTCATCCGTTCCATTTACAGTTGGCTCCACCGCTCGTATATGTGCCCAGATGTGAGCCGGCACAGGAAGAGTATCGCCCGTGTCCAGCTCGATGGTGAGGAGTCGCGTCTCGTTGCAAGTCCGTAGCGTTGGCAGAGTAACGACCCCGGAGACACCGACGTTCACATCGTACCTGGCGGTCAGACTGGCCATACGCAACGCATTTAGCAGATGACGCCAGTTGCCAGTGCGAAGCGCTCGCAGCCACACAATGCCGAGCATCTCATTGAAATTCGATAGATCAGAGGCGAAAGCCTCGTCCTGTATTAATCCGGCATACTCGTAGGTTTTATCTCCAAGCAACGTATTCAATTGCTTGTCATTTCTGAATTGCGCGTCTATAATCAACGCACTACAAGAGTTTTCAATATTTAAAATGAATAAATTTATTTGATTTAGAAATTTTTCAAATCTTCGCAAACTTTGTGTTTATCACTTACTTGACACTCCGGGATAGGCTCTTGGTATAGGCTACGTTGATGTCCAGACCCAATTGATTTAACTGGCCAACCTGAGTCTGTTATTGGAATGCTTTCATTTAAAGAATATTGGACTAATACCGATAGTGTTACTCTTGCCTGTTCGATGACCTTGAGTTTGGAAGGATACGCCGTGTAGCTGGCATACTTGAGCTGCTGCTGAATGATGTCGTAGCACATGGCAACGCTTTTCACTGAGCCAATATCCCCAAAGCTCTGGCCAACAACGAGACTCATGTGTTTGGCGCAATCTGGCATAGCCGAACGGCTCTCATACATTTCAGATACTTGGCCTCCCAAGCAATTTAATTTAATTGTTCCATCTTCTATCCCAGTATTCATATTTAAAAATTCCAATTACGGTCGTAATTACAGGTAAATTTGATTTCGTAATCGACTAAGGTTTTTGAAATAAATCTGAATTGGAGATCATTAATATTAATAAATATATATATTGATTTATATACTCTTCTACAGAATTAAATTCGACACACCTATCTTCATAGTTGAAACCATTTGCACAATATAGATATATACTTTCACCGGTTTCTCGTTGTAAAAACTGTGTTGATTCTGACGCCAAATTTTTTGATCCAAAAATGTTAACTACTTGCGGACGAGGCGAAATCAACTCAAACATACAATCAGCACTTACGCCCTGTAATATGGGGCCGAAAACCAGTCCCAGAATTAAACCTTTTAACATTTCGAACATCGCGAGTTTCAAAAGTCGACTCTATAGCGTTACATCGGGCTGAGCTCGTTTTATATAGCACAAGCACAGACATCGCATCAATATTAATAATATATTGAGACATGATAATCATCTATATTTGAACAATTTGACCTTAGCTTATGCAACCATGGTGGGATCATTGCAGACGGGCTTAGCCGACTGTGGAATTCTCTATAAATAATTAATTTGATAACTAGAGTTCTTAGAGCCTCCGCTATTTTCGTGGTCGATGGTGAATGTGGGCAATTACCAATTTAGCGGGAGGTTTCTAGTTATCCACTTACCCAGTTCCCAGTTCCCAGCTAAATTGAGCTTTCACATGTGGGATATTACGAATTATTTTTCATTTCTTTTTATCGATATTTGAATTTTGTGACTCTAAATCAAAAACTGTTAAACATATAAGTGTTTTCTCGCTCGTATTAATAACACTTAAGCTCAATATAGGGTATTCAATAAACAGTAACTCAAAAATCAAGTGGAGCTATGCACATCAACACTGATAAAATTGTGATGACTTTACATTATTCAGTTGAAACAAGTATAACCTACAGCTGCGCACATATTCGTTGCCTCAGGTTGAGCATATACACATATAGATATTACATCATTTCAAACATGTTTAGTTTATTTTTTTTTAACTAGTATTAAACATTTCCAAAAACAAATAAAAATTCTGTTGTCGATTGAGCTCGATTAATAGCCTGAAGACCGATATTACAGGATACGGGAAAACTAAGGCGGCATATATATTCATTCAGAAGCCCAAACTGAATACTCGGGACGAATTTTTAATATTCGCAATGTAATATTGTTAATTGTCGAATCAGACCAATAGTGGATATTTAATAAACAATAATTTCGTTAATTTCAACAGGGATAAGAGAATCAAATCGCTGTCTTTCGGCTGAAACACTCCAATACTCAGATTGGGATGAACTCGTATAATCTTATTATCAACTTACTACCTATATATGTATATACGTATGCTTGATCAGTGTGAATATCAGTCTCAGTATTAGTTTTACAGCAGCCTTTTTTGTTGTTCTCTGCAATTTTCGGTAAAATATTAGCCATAGCCAGGCTTCTTCCACTTCTACATTTGCTTTTATCTGGGCGTGGCAAATGTCCATAAATTGTGAGCGCTGTCTTTGCAGCCCAGTGAAGCTAAAGCGAGCACCCTGTAATATATAGACTGGGGTATAATGTATTACAACGCCCAGCGAAGTGTAGCCTAATTCAACTCTGACATTGAATTCACTGACTGATAATGATGATTGTGATGGTACTGATAATAATTGGAATGGGAATGACGCCTAGACTGCCTGCCAGTCTTTAAGGTGACCGCATGTTGACTATGCCGTTCATTCTTGTCATTATCAATCAAAGTAGAAGACCCCCCCTCCTCATTCCACAACACACGCCAGCTGAGTTAGCAAAATTGAAGTCAGGTTCATTATTGATTTTAGTGCGATTCTAATAAATCGCCGGCCAGTCAGATATTTGTACCATTTAATCTGATTGCCTATTGGTTGCCTAACCTCACATGTGACACACAGAGCGGAAGATTATATGGCCTTTGCCTGTGATAGAGTAGATAGAATACAGCATATTCAACACATTGTGTCCATTATGTTTCAAATACAATGGGTTTGTGATTATTGTTAAATAAATATTAACCAATATTAATTATTCATTATTGAAATTACAATATTAAATGTTCGAGTTACTTGGGAAACCTCATTCGGCTATTGATATGTGTGGGGATGTTGATTTCTTCAGTCGATCATTTTCTTAATGCAAAACTACTTGTAGCCTATATTCGCGAAGTCGAGTTGAGCAGTTGAGAAGTTGATAGTTGATCAGCTGCTGGTTGATGTCACCGTATAGCTATTAACAACAGTTTGCGCAAAATGACTGCAATAAAGCATGAAGAGAAGAGGAAAACATTAAAGGACACAGCTCAGCAGCACAGCACACTAAAACCAAAGAAGAAAGCATCGCAAAAGGACGTACACTGAAAAAAAAAACAAACAAACAAACAAAATAGCCCTAAATAGCTGCAACTTTTTATACTAACTTGTAGATTCGATTATTCTCAGAAGAATTAAAATAATTATTTTTTTTATAAAAAAAGCTCTCGATTTTTTTTCTTCTTATTATTTTAATATAAACAACTTTACAACATTTTTGCTATTAATGTCAGGTTAGCTTGTTTCTTCGCCGGGCTTAACAGAGGTAAAAACTGTATGAAAATCTTGTTTTTTGTAAAATATTCTACAAAATCAAACACACAGCAACGATCGAAAGGTAACAGTTGAAGTCGCACGATATTTGTTTTCTGTGTAGCAGTTAGCGTCTCTGGCGATGCTTCGCCAGTTCTTCTGACTGGTTGGGCAGGCAATGTCTTATGCACAGATTTATTATGTGGCCATAAATAAATTACAGGGCCCAACGCACAGGATGCACATAATAACAGGGCAAATGGCAAACGGGCCAAGTGGCCAAAAGCAACAAACAACAAGCCGAAACCAAGCCAAAACCAAACCAAACCAAACCCGACCAAAGCCAAAGCGAAAGCCAAAAAAAAAAACATCAACAAATACCAAAAACAGCAAATTACCGAAGCACTGCTCGGCCAAGGGCAATATTCGAGCGTGACCCGTTAGTGAGCTGTGTTAACCCGTCGGGGACGCCTCTGTCGGCTCTGGCGATTTATATGATAAGGGTTAAAGGTTAAGGTCTGTCGACAGGCACACACCCTAACAGCCTTACACCCCCACACCAACCAGCCACCAAGCCCCATGAAAATGTTGAACGATCTAATTAGTGCCGTGCCGCAGTTCAATGCAACATCCATCCTAAAATACCAGCCGCTAAGCGAGCAATAATTTGCAACTCTCTTAGTTTTGAATACCCAATAGTAGCTCTGAAAAATACAAATAAAAAAGTTGCATTTGTATGTCATATAATCAATTCTGAACACTTTCCTCTTCCTCTCTAATTTCATATTTCCTTTCAAAATACACTTAAAAAACAATATCGCTTAATTGCAACGGCTTGTTTTCTATTTTTTATTTGAGAACTGTTTTCTATTATGAAGAAATAAATGTCAAAGTAAAAATCGTTGACTTCGAATCTCCGTAAAAGGTTTTTTTTCAAATTAATTCGCATAGTCTATAAGCTATCAAGAATGTTCTATATCATAATCATAAAATACTAATGCTTAAAAATAAATGAAATAACAAAAAAATAATGATGTTCGAGTTCTGCGTATGCATATGAAAACAAAAATTTTAGAAAATATACTCTGGAATGAAGAAAAGAAACCTAAGAATGCAAACTTTTAGAAATATACCGTCTGAATAATAATGGGAGCTGTGCTTGGCGCCAAAAGTATGTCGATTTTCAAAAGTTTTGGCAGATGCTAAATCAAATCGCAGTTTTAAAAAAATAAATATCTAACTGCTGGTTGTAAGTACGTCCTAAATACTATATGCTTAACTCAAGCCAATAATTATATCTTTACTTCAACAAAATGTTGCAAAATACGGTATACAAAAGTTATAGTTAAAGTTAACTTTTTTACTTGATAGGCTCTGATTAGGAAGCATATCATTTTAAATATACCTTTCATTACTATTCATAAATACGAATTTCAGTTAAACAATTTTTTGTTACACGATATGATCACGTCAACTTCAGTATTCTTCTTATGCATATGCGCGTATTCAGTTTAGTTTTCCATTCACCCCTAAATGGTAAGCTTTTTATCTTAAGTAGTATATGTATTTAAACATAATTTATGTAAGCACGCACACAGTCTAACGAATGCTTTCACTAAAAGATATATATGCATATATATTGGCAAATGTTTGCATTCTGTTTGTGTTTATTATCACTTTCTATATTTTTGGGGGCTGGCCACACTTAAGTCTGGCACACATTAATAACAGACAATGGAGCAGAGCATGACCAGACTCGGACTGTATCTTCAATCCTTGCTGTTTTCGACATTTAAATATTTCTGAACTCTTACAAAGTTATTCTGAAAATAACAAGCGAACTACAGAGAAAGAGAGGTCAAATGATTCAAATTTTGGTTTGGTTTTCTCAATACTGAGCATATTTTTAATCTAAGTGGGTGACGACGGTGAGTGTCAGTGAGACTGCTTGACTGACTGATTGACTGACTGATTGACTGACTGAGTTGGCTGGCAATAAATATCAAAGCATTTGTTTCGCCTTCAAAAGCACTAGTGGCAGCCTGGTTGCAACGCTTCTCTCGTGACACGCCCATTCCGCGTGTGGGGGCGGCCGTCAGACGTAGCTAGGAGGCGAAGTCAACGTCCACAGTGCCACAGTCAATGGCTGTGCGGCACGTGCGTCGTAATTTGCGCATTTAACATTTAAAGCAGCTCGTGAAGCTCACAAATCGCCGACAACGCTTTCCAGGTATATGGGGGCGTATGCGCAATAAATTTAACGAGCTGCCATTAGAGATGACGACAGCGACGACGACGAGGCCAAGATGTCAATGGGCTGGACTGGGCTGGGATGGGATTTGCAGGGGGCAGGGGCGGGGCGTAGCAGCCAAGTTGGTTGCATAGAAATTTGTGCAGGCTAATGATAAATTGACTTAATTAGTTGAAGTGCCAAAGCAGCTAAACACAATTATTATGAATTGTTTCGAGCACCGCATGTGTTTCCCAAAAACAATTTCGCTCCACACATTTCCTCCAACAATTGTAAATCTCATGGAAATGTTTTCTTTTGCTTACGCTTAAAACTTTATTCAAGTTCCAAATGTGTGTTATATATTATATATATATATATATATATACATATATATGTATATGAGTCCTAATGAGTGCACGCCTCAAAGAGTTCTTTGCTCTTGCTGCCAATGACAATTCAAACGTGCAGCAAATCAACTCTGTTGCAAGTTTCGTTTTCGTTTTTCCTTCCATTTCGATTTCGTATGCAACATGCGATGTTGTTCGGTGGTCGATAACAACAGATGCAAACGAGCGAGTGTATCCTACTTACCTAGTAGTAGTATACCCTGTACGCAGCGGTAAACTGATTCGCGAATAATTTGTTTCTATCTATTATACGACAAATTTCAGAAAGGAAAGGAAGAAAGGAATATGTGCAGAAACCTTTCTCGCCAAGATTTGGCTAGGCAGAGAATGGTTCCAAACTCTACTTTCTGGAATGTGAATGATTCGGTGTAGATTCGATGTTCACTGCTAATAGCCAAATCTGAATGTTTAAAAACCTATGAAGGTAGGCTATCTAGACCGTTTTCTTAAAAACATTTTTCATCATTTTTTATTGAACGTTAATTGAATTTCGCTGTTTAATGTAGAGCAAAAACGAATATTAAAGATTAAATCTTGAATTTAATAAGAGAAAAAAAAAATAAGAAGAAGAGTGAATACACATTTTGGGATCGGAGATGATTACTCTCTGTTTGCATCGCTCCATGATACCCCATTTAATAATTTTTAATAGGTGTTACAAAACTTGCTACGTTTTCTAACAATTTAATTTATTTATTTTGGCACTTTTGTTGCTGCTGCTTGTCGCAATCGCAGCCAGCTGTCGTGACATGGGTTTTACCTCATCCTCATCCTCATCCACATCCACATCTAGATTCACATCCTCATTCACATGTTGACTGTGATCGAAACTCACTGATAGCCTCTGTCACTCAAGCGTGGACTGGTTGACTTTGCCGTTTGCTTCGTTTGGGGCTTTTTCCTACCGATATCGCCCACTAATCTGGACACCCGTGTGCACCCACATAAAATATACTCAAATGCCATATTTTTTTTAGCTCTTTCGTTTCTTTCTTTTTATAGCCTTTGTTCGCAGCGAACTCTTTAAAATTGTACTCAACTCAGATGCAATTAATTGAAAAGTGTTCTCCTTCGTTGCCCTTGAAGCGTGTAGCTTGAAATATGTATACTCTATGGGAATATTTTTGTGTGCGACAAACAACGTGTCCAGGTTGGTGTACCATGCCATACAAGTATTTGATATTTTTTATCCTCGCACAAGGTGTAGAAAGAAAGTTTCAAATAATTTATTAAATAATGTTAAATTAGATTGAAATGAAAGCTTGGGCAAATTTGGTTTCTGGCTGAATGCATATCAATCGATGTGGTATGTGTCAACTTTTACCTGTTACATTTGGTTCCATAATTAAATGCAATTCAGACTTCCCAATTTTGTTTTAACTTGGCTCGATTACGTAGCCGAGCCGTTGGCCCAGTGAAAAAGTCTCGAGTGAGAAATGATTTTTCTGAATTAGTTGGCACACCTTGTCCTTTCCACTTTGCCCCTAAAAATCAAAAGTCAAAAACAATGCAACCAAGTACTACTAAAATTTTCGATCGATTTTATTCATTTGAACGCAAATTGCAATATTTAATATTTTTCTCCTTCACTTTTTTATACCCTGAACCCATTAAAATTGGTTACAAGGGTATAATGGTTTTGTAAATTTGTTTATATAGCATAATATATAGGAAATGCCAGCACCTCCAGATTGCGTACACTTTTTTTAAAGAGAAATTTGGCAATAAAGTCAGTGTATATTTAACAGCTGGGTGCCCGGTATCTCGTAGTCGAGCTCACTCGACTACAGTATTCTATTCAAATTGTTTTTTAATATTGTTTTTTTCTGGTTTGTCTTTTTGATTTGTGTAATTTTTGTTTTTTCCGGTTTTTTTCCTTCCATTTTTTTCGAGGCTCGCTTTTCACTTTCGCATTTGGCCAGGCGAAATGAAAGCGCAGTTGCAAGTGGACTCAAACGTGGCACAGTTAAATTCACGTGACAAGCCAATATTAAATGTGATTCAGCTGCAGCTCAACTGCAAGCAGAGACAGCGCGAGAGGGAGGCGGAGGGAGGGAGGGAAAAGCAGACAGCGATAGACAACAAAAAGAGACAGGAATATGAGAAACAGTGCAGATCAACTAAATAGGTTCGACATTCGTTAAGCAGAAGTTGAAATTTAGTGAATTGAAACAAGATGAGATGAGATCTATCAATAGATGGATCGCATGTGTTTTATTTATTTATTTAGTTTTTTGATATGTTTGATATATGCAACACAATTATCAGGGAATGGTAAGGATATTTAACTGTGCGTTATATATTTATGATTAGTTCTTTCTTTTCCTTTTTCTTCAAATTCTTGAGAATTATTCTCTTTAATATAATGTAAATCGAATGTCAATTGTTCTACGTTGAAACCAGTTATTGCTCTTCTATGAAGTGTTATTGATAACAAATATAAATAAATTATACTATCGAAATTTCAGTTTAACAATAGTCTAATGAATGTCTGAAAATGATGTGATTCAAGGTTTTTCGTTGTAGAATAGACTGACAGGCTTTAGATTCCTGGCGTTCTATTCAATTTTGATACGTCTCGTAGCAACACAGTGTAAAGCTGGGTGTAAATTAAGTCCAATACCAAACGCAGATCACATTTAATTCACATTAGATAGCCGCCAATTTTGAATTGAAATATTTAGATGAACGGTTGTGTGCAATGCTGAATGCCATGGCAAATGGTAAATCGATCGTTGCCTAGGGGCGGAACGGGGCTGTCATGTTTGGTTCACTTGGCATTTGCATTTTTGTTTCAGTTCCAGTTTCAGTTGCAGCATCAGTTGCAGTTTTGCGCCAATGCTCCAATTAAAATGGAATCAATTATGATTGCGACTTTGGCGCCATACGCAGCATCGAGTGGCTCGTGAAATGGATCACAAACGCCAATGATGAGCAACTGCAGCGCACAAATCAACGGGCAGAAACCACAGAAACAGCAAAACAACTAAATAACACTTTTTGAATGATTGGCAAAACCCAAGGCTTCTTCAATAAACAATTCATATAAATTAAATGTAAGCCAACGTAATTTCAATGAGGTAATTTATGCTAAAAGTAAATCCGATTGATATTATAACTGGCTCAAGCTGTGCATGAACTCCTTTGGAATGCCAAACGCATAATCATTTGCAACATGATAACTCAAATAGATACATTAAACAGCTCATCGGAAAATATCAAAGTCAAAGCTTCTTTAAAAACAAGTTGGAAACATTAAGTTTTTATAGTTGATCCAATTGTTATATAACAACTGGATTGCTATATCTTCAGCAATTGCGTCTATTGGTGCAGAATATGGAACGGTGGCAGTTATCGACAAAATGAAATTAACTTGATTTTTAATGAGTTCAGTATATAATAAACAATTGTAGTTTTCTTAGCAATAATCGTTTGGTTTCCTAAACTCACAAATACCTTTAAGTTGTGAACATACTTCTGAGATAACAAATTCTTTACGCTGTTGCTCTTTAGCTGTGTTCACAACTGAGATCATGTAAGTACAGAAACTAGAAACTAGGAGAAGTAATAAGCTAGCTTTGAAGCTGAGTGGCACAATTTGTGTCCAATCCCATTTAAAAAATGCATTCAGGCGGTGAAGCGAATATCTGATGTTTGAAGTTAGTGGGTGCTAGGAAGAGTATGAGGGGAGGGGGTTGGGAAAGGCGACGACTCAAACAAGTTATAAAGCAAACAACTTTACTGATGCCGTAACTGGAACCGTAACCGGAACCGTTACGGTTGCTGCCATTGCTCGGCAAGTTCAATATATATGGCAGTTGCCGTTGACTTTTGATCGCTTTACCAGCACACACACACACATACACACACATACAATATGGTCAGGGGCTACTATGTTGCCGCTGGGGCGAACGTGGCGTATGCGCAATATTTGTATTACTGTTTCATATGGGCCGCTAGAGCTGAAGTTGAAGTAGAAGCTGAAGGAGCAACTGTGGTCCACACCACGTATCCTAGTTGCGGACCATGGCCATGCATACACTGGCAAAAAATAACAAGAAATATATTAAATGTGTATATATATATACACACACATATATATATACATATTTGAAACGATGTTTACATTTGATGAGTTTTCTTAGCAATGTTTTATTACTTAATATATTTATGTGACGTAGACTAATCAACTAAAAGTAATTGGCTTAAAATCCATTTAAAATAAAATGTAAGAAACCAAATATAACGTTAATCAGACAATAGCTCCATTTTTAACTGATAATACATATGTGTAAATTAACTGTCAATGAGTCAAATGTTTGAAATGAGATAAAAGTATTTGAAAGACTTGTACAGAAACCATGATCTTATGTGCCTAAGTTTTATTCGACATATTCATTGTTTTGCTCTTGAAAAAGAGAATTTGTAAGGAAAATGAGAATAAAGAATTTTTTAACCAAACTGTGGATGTACGCTCAAAAACTCGAATAACGAACTGTACTTGAAAGTCGAAGCATTACTTGGGCTGAATGGATAACCGCCATATTTTTTTCGTTCTGTGCATATGTGTGGCAGGGGAGCAGTTGGACTGGGGCGGTGGTTAAGAAAGAATAACGGCATCAGTTATGGCAAACGAATGCGACGACGCCGTTCGCCCTTAACTCAAATGTACAACATCAATAAATAAAAAACCCAGGCGAAAGGATATAAAAAAGGGATAATAAACAGAGTCCCCTAAGAAATCTATAACTGAGTGCGGCCACATCAACACACACACACACACACACACACAGACAAATACACACATTGCAACATTTGCCGCTGCTGCTCGAAATTGCTAGCGACAACAGGCAACATCGATAAGGATATGTTTGTGGTTCATTCTGCTCCTGCTGCTGCTGCTGATGATTCTACTGTCGAGTGGTGAAACACACGTTCAAATTTAAACGATGTCTCTATGTATGTATGTAGATCTGGGTGTGTGCGTGTGTGTGTATGTGTGTGCATATACGTCGCCCACACACATAAATTTTCATATGGCAGCAACTCATGCAATATGCAGTATAGCCCCCGATGAAAAGGCGATAAAAGACACATCTGCCCCCCGTCACCCGTCGCCCGTCAGCCGTCGCCCATCACCCGGCCTAATGCCCCGCTCTTTGTCCGTGCGATGATAGCATTCAAATAAATAAAGCAAAAGCTGGCGCCTATCTTGCTAATGTATCCCGGCCAGGCCAACACGTTATGACTGACGTTGAGTGCCGCAGGAGCATCGTCGTAAACTTAATTATCTTCACACTGTTCAATGCAGCAGCCTCGAATATGTTCACCTATACACGCACACACGCAGACACGCAAACACGCAAACACACAGACAGACATATACTCACACTCAGATAAACTGATGTGCCTTGTGGCATTGACATAAATGTATATTTCAGGTACAGAAGCAGCAGCAAACATCAGTTAGAAAACCATCATAAATATTGCAAGGTTAATATATATGTATATATATATATATATATATATATTGTAAAATACCACAATCTATAGAAGATTTAGTCGAGTCATTATTAATGAGAGCAACATTTATATTTGTTGGTATACAAACGCAGCACATGCCAATTATCTAGTGTCTTAACTCAAAATCTCTGGTAATCCCTTAAGAGGTTATACTTTCGAAATCCAAATTCTATGGCACTTGCCAACTCCCACGGCCCCCTCAATCCGAACTGGCAACTCATTTGCCTCAGCCCAACACAAAATAATAAAAATCGAATAAGAGAGCAGGCAAGAGCTCGACTTACGGATACCCCGTAAGCCAGTCTATTCTATGCAATGAAAAGTACAAATAACATTACATGATTTTAAAAGAAATCAGAAATTATATTCTGAAATCATAAGCATGGTCAAGAAAACCTTTCTTGTTTTCACGGCGAGTTTCATTTGCGGTTGATTTTCCAAAATTTAAGCACATTTTTTTGTGAGTGTTTACTTAAATGCATATTTCAATTAATATTGCTTGTTAAGACATATTTTGATTAATGTTTTGCTTACGTGGTCAGAGTTTTCGTTGATTGATTTGAAATCCGAAAGCTGCATTTTTAAGTAGAGAGTTTGATGGAACTATTTAGGAATATATGCTTGGTTCTTGAATTTTTTAGGTTATGTCGAGCATCGTGAGTGATGATGCAGAGTCGATTATCAAACTTACCCGCAAAATCGTTGATTCAAAAGGTGTGGTTACAGATCTTTCCTACATTAAGCTCAATTTTTCGATAGTTGATATTTGCAAATTTTTCTCCTTCTCTTTTAGAAATCAGAGCACTTTTCGTAAAGTTTTCAACAACTCTAAATGTTTGTATAACAAATATCAAAAATAAAAATATGTATAAAATGATTTTTCTTTTTGATCAGCTTATGGTGAACGAGAAATTTGTTGACAGAAAACATACAGACGGACAGAAAGATGGACAGACTGTCAGAGTGACATGGATAGACCGACTCTGCCGTTGATGCTACTTTTTTGTTTGGGGGTCGCAGATACTTCCTTCTGCCTGCACATTTTCATGCTACCCGTTTTAGCCAAAGTACAAAAAATTAAAAACAAAATATCCGAAAATGGAGTACTGAGTATTGGCAGCATGAACGCTGCGCAATTGACGTTGACGTCGACGGCCACGCCGGCAATTGTAAAGCAGTTGAACGGATGCCAAATTAAAACACCGCAAAATGTCAAGTGTTGGTTGCCGCGTTGGTTGTTGGAGACACAGCTCTGTGTGTGTCGAGCGGGTTGGGGTTGGTGTTCTCTCATGGGAGGCAAATGGGGTAAAGGAGGGTTTATTAAGCAATGCAAGAATATTTGACGCATTTATTTTAATGAACACTAAATGATGTGGCAAGCCGCCGATGCATTGCTATCAACCACTTCTAACACACACCTCACCACCAACACCAACACCAACACCACCCCACCCCACCTATCACCTTCACACAAACCAACACTCCCCTCCCCACCCCCTACACCACCTTTCAGCAACAGCCCCTTGCGCTGATGCCGCACTTTTACGACTTAATGATGCCAATCGAGTGCTATGCACAAAAGTATGCAACACATTTTTGCAACATGCTTTCACGCCACAATTTCCACCACCCGCCCTCAATCACAATTCACTGTGGGAGTGTGCTCTTGAAGGGTGGTGTGGTGTGTGATGGCGGTGGAGGTTGGGGGTTGTGGGTTGGGGGTATCCATGGTTTTTGTTGCTGCTAAATTTCATGACATTGCTGTAAATTTATGGGCCACACACAAAAATCTTTTGTGCATTCGCTTTGTCGAACAACCACACCACAGCCACACACACATGCTGGCAATCGTTTGTACAACATCATGTGGCGCATCCGCTTGCTGCAGAGTGCTGTGTGCTCTTTTGGGGTAGTGGGGGCGGTGGGGTTGTGTGGGGAAATTGAAACAAATGTTTTAGAGATATTTATTTGCATATTTGCATAATTTTTCGGTTGCATTTTTTATGCCATTCCTATTATTCATAGAGCAACGAGCGACAGGCATGGCCTAAGCATCATACTCTTCAACCCTTTGCCAACCGCCCTACTCCCAGCCATCAAACCATTCAACCGCTCCGTAATAACACACATACGCAGTGTGGGCTCAAATCCAACATTTTATGGTGACATTTTGCTGCATCAGTTCCATCCGATATATTAAATAATATCATATCTCTTGGGCTTACTCTAAGCGAATGTGGATGCGGAGGCACTCTTCGACAAAGAACTGTACAACGATATGCAGCATCACCCAGACACAAATGCAGTTTTTCAACAGAATAGTGCTGCATCTCACTACAAAAGTTGCAATTTCAAGCCGGTTTCTCAAAATATGTGCCCCAAATGAATTTGGCACCTTAAACTCACTTTTTCGTTTTAAATTAAATGTAATTTTTCTTTTATTTCCAAGTGTATTCAATATAGCTAAAATAAAATCACGTATCTTTAATTGAAAGTGCCAGAGTGAATATTGAAGGAAACACTTGGTGGAAGAGTGTCCCTATCAATATTGGGCTGCCTCTATTTGTATATATTTTTTGATGATATTTACGATCTGTACCCAATAATAATGAAGCTTCAGTTGATTGATTTTTTGGTAAATGATCTCCAAAGCTTCGCTCCTTACTTGAAGCCTTAATGTGTATCCATTTGAAGATATGAATAAAGAGAAGCATTAATTTATATGAATATGCATTCTGCTGTTAATCGAGGTTTCTGATTTCATCAAGACTCAATATATTTCACTTGAAGAAAGGGCGAATCTTAAATATGAGTGTTTTATTTGGTATCGAATAGAAGCTGTACAAAAACAATTTGTTTTTATTTCAATGTAGAAGTCTTGACTGGAATAATAATATCATCTTAACTGCATAATATTGTCGAGTATTACTAATAAATCTTTCTTCTTTCGGTTTCCTGATCGTGAAACCATTCCTCTAACACAAACTACTGATTGGTGCCATGTATACCTCCGATATAGTCAGTCATCTGCGATTAAGAGTGCCATGCATTTTCTACCTCTTTATCCTCAAAGTCGTTGTACATACTATGCTATTTCGATTCTTATCCTTAATGATATGCTTAAGATCTATTAACATTAAGGGAAACTGTCTTTTAATATCATGCTATCTGAGAATTACTAATACTTTTTGTTATTATCTGGTATCCTTTGTATATTGCAGGATATTTTTTGTTTGACTATTTTGCGTCGATAGTCATTTAAATGGGTCAAAAGTGATATTTTTCAATTGCTAAATACACACACACACACACACTCACACACACATGTACGGATATGCGTATGTGGTGGTCACATACATTTCCGAAAATGGACACCGAACAGAGGCACTTTAGTCAATTAGCAGGCCAAATGTTTTGTTTTTATTGCTTTCTGCTTCCTCTTCAATTATTTGCTTTTATTGTTGTTGTTGTGGAAATGAAATGTGAAAAGCCTGATGCGTTTTCAGCTTTATGCATTTATTTATGATTTTAAGCATAGCCGCAAATTTATTTTTATGTTTTATATGCACATTTGCAAATTTTGGTGTTCTTAGACCATTTCCGGCATTTGATATTATTTTTGTGATACTCTATCGAGGGATATGTACATTTTTTAGTCATTTTATATACTCAATTGGTATATTTTTGATAACATTTAATGACATTTTTATTTTTGTTACTTACAGTCCAAAACTTTAGCTAACTATTGTTGCGTATCCAGATTAACTTTCCTTTTGGGCTAGTTAGTAATGAGGTTTATTCTTAGTAAGGTTTGGTACTTATTTTGATGTTGCGTTTTCAAACGTGAAAGTGATAATTAATTGTCAGCAATTATACTCCACAGTCGGCAAGGGTATTTAATCTTCGGCATGTCATTTACTTCTGCTTGCCTATTTTATTTTTTGTTAAATTCAACTTGAGAGCATAAGTAAAAAATGAAATAAAATATTGAAAATCATGTGATAACATTCATTTGAAATTGTGTCGCAAAAAACAATAGACAAATTTTCCATCCACTATTACTTTTGTTGTCATTATTTTTGCTTTCATTGCCATTGTCATTGTTATTTAGTTTGTAGTCGAACGTTCACATTTGATTACAATTTCAGGCATTGTTGTGGCTTGGCATAGAACAGAATATGTTGTGAATTATAGAAGACGATTATTGCCCGAACATTACATTTATAGTGTATGCTTAAGTTGAGCAATGTTTAGATGTAATCGCTGCTATATTCTTGCATTAAATTAAATCGATGCTGTTCTGTTTAATTTATGTATTTATTAGCATGGCTCATTTAACACACACAGAGTTGGGAGAGTGTGGTATGGTGGGGTGTACAGGAGTTGGATAGAGGTGAAAGACAATTTAAGTCATGTGCTGTTATTTGTGATGTCACCTGCCCCGAAGGGCAACAATATTGCCAATATTATTTCAGCATGCCGCACTTGGCCAAGTTTGTTAACTGATGCCCCGAAGTATCCAAGATGCAGAATGCGGAATGTAGACTGCGGGAGACGAAATGCAAATCCTTTAAGAACTGCATTCGTCAGTAACATATCGAAATGCATATTATTATCACCATCATCGAATATTTTAATCAAGCATTCTCTGCATATTAATTAATAGTTGAGCCTTAATCGCCTTATGAGCGGATAACGTACACCTCAAGCTGACAGCTTTTGAGTTGTGGTATACTTATTTCAACATTGTAAGGTTTAAGTTTAAGTCGCTTTCGGGATTAATTCTTCACTTGTGCGTGGCATATGAGCAAACATCAATTAGTTTGTAATTTCAAAGAGAAATTATAGACGAAGTCTACATAAACTCGAACTTGAAATTTTAGAGGAAATACTTTGCCGAAGGCAGAGTATACATATTAATAATATAATGCAGTCATTTTGTGTAAATTGAACAATATGTTATATGCTCGTTTTCTGAAGCGTAAATGTTGTTGATTTAATTTAAACCAAACAATGAATTTATTATGTTAATAACCCTTTACATTATTCTTTAATTAAATTTGTAAAAATACAAACACCAAGTCAAATGGAAAATACCATAAACAAAATGGTTTGGGTCTGGCTTCAACCGTTTATTTCGAAATATGCATCAATATTCATATGCATATATAAATGCACAGATGTCCAGTCAGTTTTGTTGGGCTAGATTGTTTGCGAGTTTTATTTTTGGTCACGTTAGTTAATGAGCAATGCACTTTCACTGCAAGTTTAATTAGTTATTCATTGCATGATTTGAATTTGCCACTACGCATTTGTTGCAGTTCATGTAAAACAGTTCTACAATCGATTGAATGTTCTTCATATTTCAAAAGCATTTCAGCATTTGTTGCTTTAAATTCAGCTTGAAATTCGTTCAATTTGAATTAATCCATTTATTCCATATTGTTGTTGGTTGGCCTCAATTTAGCAGATAGGTTTCTGTCACAAATAATTATGACAGAGACTAAAATCTGCTTATTTCAGCAGAAAGCAGAAAGTTCAGCTTAACAAGTAGATTTAATTGTCAGCTTAATTTAATTTTAAATGATTCTGTAAGTTATCAAAACTATTGCTTATTTATATTCTGCACATTTTCGTCATATATGGAAATAAATAATGAGTAAAGCCTGCAGAAATTAATAGCGCATAGCCTGAAATGTGTTATGTAGATGGAGCATATTTTGAATTGCAAGTTTGAAGAGAAAGAGCTATCAAATTTCCTGTACTTATAATCGGAACTGTAAAGCTAACTTCCCTGATTAATTCAGAATTAATTAATTTTGCCACTTATTAGTTTGTGTCAGAGACCCGGAAAACATAAACAATATGGTCAAGTGGCTTGCCATGATGAAAACAATTATTCAAAACGAGCAAAGGTTGCAAAAAATGTATTAATGAAAAGAGAATATAAATAAAATCTGTTTGCATTTTGTTTTCCAAGCCCTCAATAACAACAACAATGAATTCCAATAAGTTTGTGGTTGTAGATCTATACATCAAGTGGAAATCCAGATAAATTTAAATTTGAATTACCCATGCATGTCAGTGCTTGCTGCCAACGGATATTTTTGCAGTTATCTCAATGTCTCAAATGGCATCTGAACTAATCAATTAACTTGCTTGATAAAAAATTGTCTTCTGTGAGCAATTTTAAAATATGTATGCTTAAATTGTATCTATTCATAAGCTCAGCCAATTACTTGCTTCTGAAATTAAAATCATCGTCTCAATAAATCTCTCTTTTTCTTCCTGCCTTCCTCTTTCTCTCCCCCTCTCTCTTTTGCCACCTCCATACAACTTGTGGCCTTATAAATATTAAAGTTTAGAGCTTATTGATCAACTGCATGTATTCGACTAGTCCATAAACCAAACGCTCTATTTCCATATTTGCTGGCTGGCTTTACTTGTTGGTCAATTTCAAAGTGCTTTCGATTTTTACCTCTAGCATATTTCTGCTACTGCATATGTGAGCAGTAATAGCAACAGCAACAACAGCAACCAGCAAATTATATGAATATTGAGCACCTTTTGACTTTTGTGCATAGATGTGTTCGAAAGGCGTTTTGTGTTATTGTTGTTGTTGTTGTTGCCATGTTCATATTTTGTAGCTCTTAAGGAAATGGCCAGCGACTGAAATTGGGATTGGGAGGGAGCGGCAGCGGGAAGGGGGAGATGTGTGTGTATTATTGTCAGGTAGTTTTTGGGGTGTACTTCCACATCATGGCACATTACCATTCATGAAATGCAATTTCATAGCGAGAACACTCACACACACACACACACACACATGCGTAGATACAAAGTGCTGCCACCCACCCACACAAACAGACGCAGGCAAACTGGCAGAAAGAGCGAGAGCGAGAGTGAGAGTGAGAGAGAGAGAGAAGGCAATCATAAAGTGCTTCTTTTTGCTTCAATGACTTTTAGGCCCAACACATTAATGTGCGTTTTTGCATATATATATATATACATATATATGTGTGTGTGTGTCTATTAGAAGCTCATCTTGCTGATTGCTGTATGCGTGCATTTGTGTGTGTGTGTGTGTGTGTCTGTGTGTGTGAGGATGCCTAACCGTCTATTGCTATTGCAAGAACCAAAGGCGTTTCTTAACGAATACTAAAATACAGAAAAATCAATAGGGTATGCTGTAGCTTGCTCACAACTTTCAAGTACAGTGATGAATAGCTAATAACAAATAGTACGAACTTCACTGTATATATGTATTATTATTTGTATTATTAATATTGCGCATTAACAAACATTATTTTGTTGGGGAATGCGTGCAGAGTCTAATAAGTCCCTAACAGGACCAGAATCGTATTGTGATAACTAAGCAACGAAGGATGACAATCTGTGGCAATCGAACCGGGCAGAGCCAGCTGGTCAGATTTCAGACAAACCAAATGTCTCTCAAGTATAGACTTGGAATACTCAACCGGTCGCTCGAAGGGACATGCTAAACTAAAAAGTTACCTTAGTAAACTAGGTAAAGTCAGAAGAGGACCCTGATATTCGGATATTCGGACCGGATATTCTGGACTAAGAAGTCGCCAAGGTAAACGAAATAAAAATGTTTGGTTTCAGGTCTTGTTTGAAAATATCAATCATATTTTTTAAATAGTTATAATTATGATGAAATAATGTGATTTCGCTTAGTGCCAGTTCCTATCATAAAATACTTGCAAAATAATACATAAGCTTTCCATTGAATACAATGCTCAAGAAGAGCACAATCACTTCAAGTTAAAGCTGATGGTTGTGCGGGTATCCGTGATATGCTTTACCGTTACAGCACTCACAAATTCACCAGACCACACACACACACACACACACACACACACACTTAAAGATATTTTCAAGTTTTGGTTCGTTTCGTTTCAATTTCAGCTCTAATTTTGTATGCATGCGTATTAGAGAAGCGAAACAGCGGCAAAAGTTTTGTTGCCAAAACTGGAATAGCACAATACCCCTGTTAGCTCACCCCAGCGCCTGCCCCAAAACCTGCCCCTCCTCCTCCCCAAATTCACACACACTGCTCACTGTCGGAGGGTGGGAGGGGAGGTGGGCGGGCATGCAGGGTCTGTTAATTAGCGTGGCCAACTTTGCCTGATAATGAAAATCGAGTCGTTGGCTCGTTTCGTTCATTTCGTTCTCATTCTCGTTTTCGTTTTCGTCGTTTGCCAAAGTTGCGAAAAACTTTTCATCAAAGGTTACAACTTGTGCTACGGGGTCCTTTGTTTTGACAGCGACAGCGATACGGGTGTGGGGCTGACGTGGGGTGTGTGGTGTGGGTTATTGTTTTACTTGAAACTCTGTCAATGGCACCTGATTATTTAGCTAGGTGGAATTTGGCCCCCAGCAGCAGCAGCAGCAGCAGCATTTAACGTCCTCAACTAGGTCATTGGACTTATTTATTTTGCTCCTTTTTTAATTATTTGTAACGCTTGTCTATGTTGTTGAGAGTGTGTTCAGGTTCTCGTATATGTGACAATATGGCCTCATAATTCATTTTTAGTATTGTGCCACTAATGGGAAACCAAATATGTTTTTTCATGCGTATGAAAAATTGCCCAATATTCATTTGCTAAGCAAACAGAGTTGGACTCTGTTATATAGATCTAATAGCACCGCTATGAATATTCGAAACATAATTTGTACCTTCTTGGAACTTTGTTAGTTCTTTGTTTTCGCCTATCAAAATTACTATAATCTATATCAAAGAGCTGTCAAAAATATCGTAGCAATAGAAATAGAATAAAGAACACGAACAATAAATAAACGGGCTATATTTAAATGGGAAACAATATAGGTTTCATCTGTGGAAAATTAAAATGGAAATGGAACAAAGTTCATTTTCTAATCAACGTTTTTTTTATATTATCTTGATCTTGTATCACCGCTAGAAGTATTCAAAACATAATTTTTGCTTACTAATTTCAAAATCGGTAGAGTTAATACACAACAAATATAAATAAATGGATTATATTAAGAATTTTAATATTGTTCTTGATCTCGATTCTGTCTCAACTGATATGTTTAGGTATTGGAAAATCCATTTATCTGCCTCTCTCTCTCTCTCTCTCCCTCTCTCTCCTCTCTCTCTCTTTGTCTGCTTCTCTTTGGCTGACATTCACATTTATATTGGGATCGCCAGTGTTGATTGCGCTAAGTTTAATTGTGGTCCATTTGCTTAGTATCTTTTACAAAAACATCTTACATTCGTTTCTCAACCTCTATCTATCTTTCTCTCTCTATCTCGTTGGCTTTGGCACTACATTGCGGTTATACTCTGTCTGGCGCCCAGTTTGATGGACAATCGACCTCTTTGGCCCTCCGCTTGCCTTTGGTAAACATCCGCATGCCGTTGATTTCCGTTTCGCAACTGCCGTCTGCTTTGTCCAAGTCTTTTACTGGGGCCATAAGTTGATGTCTATTGTGTGAGTATGTGTGTCTGTGTGTGCGTGTGCGTGTGTGTATCTGTGTGTGCTTGCCTGCTAGGTGGGGTCGCAAGTGCAGCAAGTGGAGCGTATAAGTAAATGGCGCGCCCCAAAATAAATACAAGACGGAAAGCGAAGTCGCCAGGCAGCAAGGATAAGCTAGGCACACTCAAAAAAATTTGCTCTCAATAAATGTATATTTGTAGATATTTGATTTTTCTTTAAACAAGTTTTGTGCTTCTTAAGATATAAATTATACGTGTAAGAAATACATTGCTTATATGATATTCGTAAGAAACATATTTGTCAAAAGTAAATGTGTAAATTTATTCGAAACTTTATTTAAAATTGAAAATTGTTACTGAATACTTTAAGACTGACTTTCAGATAAACAATGGCAATTTTCTACTTTTTTTCCAAGTGTAAACCGATACCCAGAGTCGAGCAGTCAAGCAGTCAGTCAGTCAGCCACCATGGCAGCCACCAGGTTAGTCACTGCCAACTGGCAGGTGCTCTTGCTGTATATATTGTATATATTTATATATACATAAACACACATATATATATATATATATATATATGTGAGTGTGTGTGGCAGGTAAAATGAATAATAACAAGCGAGCGAGTCGAGACGAGTCAGTGGAAAGGCCACATGACAATAAAGTGAAATGCCCGCCTTGTGTTACTTAATTTGTTTAAAGCTCCCATTGCAAAGTCTCGAGCAGCAGCTTAAAGAGTTTTGCAGCAAAAATTCACACCCTCCACACACACACACAGCACACACAGAGAGACAACCAGCCTGCAGCAGTGAGAAGGACAGCTAAGGAAACAACTCAATTGACTTTTCACATTGCAAGTGGAAATAACTTTACATTTCAATTTCAATAGCTGTGAGTCTGAGCTAAGCGGACCAGATTCGATTGCTTGAATAGTCGATTATTATCGACAAATCCTAACAAAGAAAGCATAAGCCTGAGAAAATGTATCTAAATATATATATATATATGAGTGTAAGCATACAATTTATGGAATATTGCTGCACTATTCTAAATCGATTTGAGGGATGAGCTCCAAGCTCAGAAGCTGAGATGAATATGCGAACTTGATAGTATAACATTGTTTATTTAGAGACCTAAATGTTGGTTTGTGATTTTGTTTATTTAATGTGAAGTAAAAACTAGCAATAACAAAAATAAAACAAAATGTTTAAAAACAAAAAATGTTGAATACATTTAAGATTTAAGTCAAATGTATAAATTAATTAACAATTAAAGTGAGTAATCAAATAAACATTCAAAATGAAATAGTAACTATAATAATAATAACAAGCGCTAAAAGCTTCAAATTATTGAGCTAGTCATAAAAAAATTAAATACAAATATATATAATATAAAAATAACAGTGAACATTTAAATATAGTTAGTGGCATATGGCTTAAATTAAATTGACTTGCTTATATGTCTTGTCTTTGCTGTGTTTCTAACATTCAGAAATGTGCTTGGCTGTAAAGTTTTTTTGCTCGATGTTGACAGCTAATTAAATTATGAATTCCACCAGATTGGGCAAACTTGAGAGAACTTGAGATAAACTGGCTTTTTTGTTGTGATAACTTTATGTAAATGAGTTAATGCCTGATTGGAAACATGGGCAAGATGCCATATATTGTAAGTCTATGTCTCTTTTCTGCTAAACGCTGCACTTAGTTTTTTTGGTTCGAAATGTGTCAAAATTACCAAAAACTTTGCTTACATAAAATTGTTTTATTGGCTTTTCAGAAAGCAACGACAAATCTTTAGAGTGTCTATTGTTGGGCTGATGTTTGTTTGTTTATTGGGTTACTATTTCGAAGATATTGCTTACGGAATGTTATTTAAGCAAGGTATTGAGTTGATATGTGCTCGATGTTTGCTAGGCTGTTGTTGTCTCCAACTGATCAAATCTGATTATTGTAATCATAATAACTAAGCCAAAACGATTTCACTCCACTCTCAAACATAATTTAGCATCTTTAATTTCCTCACATTCTGGGAACGTGACGAACCCACAATTTCCATAATGTTTTCCTAGTTGTTGGTGTGAGTGAGAGAGCAAGAGAGAGAGAGAGAGAGAGGAGATAGAAGATTGTCTGCATCTGTTTTTGCTCTGGTATAATGATTGATGGTCTCTGTGAGGGCCGCCGCCTTGCAGCACGGGTGCAGGCAACACGGAGCTCTGGCACTGGCACTGGCACTGGCACTGTGGCAGGTGGGCAGGCATTCTTGACAATAATATTTCATGTCAAGCCGCTGCCATTTAAATATTTATAAGCAGCATCCACACCACGCCCCCACACCTCACCACCCCCACCCAAAAATGATAAAATCAAATATCCGAACGCCTCTGGAAATCTGCAAAATGCCGATAAGCTTATAAAAAATAAAAATAAAAAAAGAAAACAACAAAATTTGCGACAAATTTCTGATGGAGCAAATCGGGCGCGTAAATGCGCTAAATCAACAACATGATAAGAAAAGAGGGTTGGCTATGGGTACGTAAGGGTGAAGGGGCTGCGGGGGCGGGGATGGGTGATGATGTTAGGTAAGGGCTGTTTGAAATCCAACCGTCTGCTGCCTTTGCACTTATTCAATCAAATTCACAATCAAAATCAAAATAAATAAACAAAATTGTGTAACAAGATGACTTAAAACAAAGCTGACTTTCCCACGGGCTGCTGAGTGCCAAAAGAACGGAGGGGGGGGGGGGGGGGGGGGGGGGAGCGGGTATCTGTGGGTTTGCGGGGTCGTTGTGTGCATGGGTGTGTGTGTGTATGTGTGTGTATGGGTGTGTGCCTTGAGGTAGTCTCCCGTCAATTGTCAAGCGTCGCATTAGCGGCATTGTATTTGATGTTTTGGCGACCAGCTCAATTGATAAGCAAATACAAATTGCCATTCACTTGTGACTATATATATTTATATATATCTGTATGTATATATATATATTTATAAATATGTATTACGATTTGTTTACCTATTTCTATATAAGTACTCGTTGCTCAGTCTCTTGTTATCTCATTCGAGCTGTTTTCCCAGCTGATTGTACTCGTATTTGCCATCAAAGTGCATACCCCCTTTGCCTTTTGAGCCCGCTGCCATAAAATTGATTCATCTTGCAGCTGCTTTATGACCTACTCCATTCCACTTCTGAGTCCGCAACTGATTCTGATTCCGATTCTGATTGCCTCTCGGAATTGCTTATTCCCCATGCACATCAAATAACACATGCAATTCAATGGGTTTTGTAGTATAAGCTGCGATTGCTTTACTGCAGCCGTTGAAACCTTTTACAAAATTACATATGTACCAACATATGTACATATATATATATATCTATATCTATATATATATGCACTTATATAAGCTGCGTAAAATGGCACATGATGACGTTTGAAATTATCTGCTAAAGTTTCTGTGAGACAATCATGCGAATGATACTCATTGAAAAGATAAGTTTCAAAAATATTAACGAATCTTATTCTGAGTAAAAATAAATTTAGAGGAATTTTAAGGTTTACAAGCAGAACTCAACAACGTCAAGTGAAAAGACGACAAACTTAATAATTTTTTTTATGGAAAATTAAAATAAAATACATTTTTATATTTTTAGAATTTATAATTCGTGTCTTTGGTTAGCACTATTTTTATTAAGGAGGAGTTACCAATATTTTGAATAGCCAATTAATTTTTTGCAATTTAAAAGAGAAGGAACTGGTTGACTTGGTGGGCAGTGGACAGATGAATATGCTCATCTGCTGATAGTAATCAAGAATATATATTGCCTTTATTATCCTTAAGATGCTTCCTTCGAATGCACAGCAAAAAAAATGCCAACGTTTAATTAAGGTTAAATTGAGGGTATCTGGCAGTTGAACGATTTCAGTACTTGCAACATTCCACGGGCAGACCAAGATGAAATGCTCTCTTTCAGGCTCAATTTTACATAATTGAAAGACATTAGTGCGTCGTCGTATCAATATTGAGTTTCAGCTTGGTCAGCAACTCAAAATGGGGAGAATTCTTGGGCTATTTTGTGTGATTGGAGAGGCCGAGTTGCGGGATGGGGACTAAATGCGATTAGGCTGCCATCAGTTTAATGAACCCGAGCAGAAGGTTTTTGGGCTGACGTTGCCAGAGCTGTTGGCCTGGTTATGCTATTGGGTTTTGGTTTTGGGTTATTCCTGCTAGGAACACGCACTTAGTTCATCATTGTGCCTGACATGCTTGCTCAATGTCCTTGCTGTTATTGTTATTGTTTTGCTGTTGCTGTTACTGGTGCTGTTGCTGTGTATTGGTTCGTCCTCTCAGCCGTCTTCATCAATCATACGCAATGTTGACACGTGTTCGAAAGCATAAAGAAAACTACAGCTAGCAAAAAATAAATTTACGCTCCACAACTTTTCGCTTAGTATCATAACTGGGCTTTAATGAAGCGAGTCTCTGGCCTAAGCTCCATCTCCTCCTCCTCCCCTCCCCCGTCCCCACAGCGGACACTCCATGGCAAACTCCAATATCGAACGGGGCCATAGAGATTTGAATAGTATATCCCATACACATTTACACAATAAACGGTCCATGTCCCTTCTTAACCCATTGCTTTTCTTATTGCTAAACGACCAACGCTTAAATACTTTTAGTCTGATTGCCTTTTTTTGGGTTTCCCCAATTCGTTCAATAAATGTGGGACCATTTTAAATAGCAATGTCCCCAGAATTTCCGCATCTATATCCTTTTTTCGCTTTAAATTTCAATCATTTATCATTTAATTTGTAACTCTAATTAAAATTATTGTTATTATAATTTCTTTTTGTACTTAAATCGGAATGTACTGAATTTTGATTGGTTCTTAATAGTGATCAATATAATCTGCCTCAAGTCGTATTCATTGCACTATCTAGAGTATTAGTCAGCCAGTCAGTTTCCTTACTTGTGTTTTCTTTTGGGTCAAATCTTGCGTTGTTGTTGTAGTTGCTATTGCTGCTGCTGCTGCAGTTGTAGTTGCCGTTGCAGTTGCCGCTGTTGTCGTGGCAAGCATCGCAACAATTACAAAACTTCTAAGCCGAGTTGCATCCGATTACGCGTCGAATGAAAAACGGGTAAAAAGCCCAACGATAGTTGCAAAACAATGCCTCTTCAGTCGTGTAGTGGCACGGCTGCTGGAGCGAGGGGCGCTGGTCTGCGTTGCTATTGCAGCGCCAACATTTATAAAGTATGACAAAAAATGCGCACAAAGTTTTATTTAACTGGGGCTCATGGCAAACGCATCTGCACTCGCCGAAAACAAGAGCAACTTGCCACAAACTGTCAGACTGTCTCTACCTCTGTATGAACAAGCGGATCTCACAGATTTTAAGAGCTTGTCTTAGGTTCGTGCAACATGCACCGATTTCACTGTGCAGCTCAATTGGCACTTTGAACAAAGAAACGTTGCAAAAAAAACATTTGACTCTAGAAAGATTCTTTCGATTTTATTTCACTGTCCAGGTGTGTGTGTGTGTGTGTGTGTGTTGTGTGTGTGGTATATGGAAGCTATAACTATTATTCTTTCATGCAAAAATATAAAAAATGCATCTCAAAAACGATCTCACTTTTGAGAGTCGTGTCTAAATGTTATGCAAAAATGGTATACATATATTCATAGATTTGAAGTGCCAATTAATTCGGCGAGTGCAATTTGTGATGGGCTCGAAACTTTAAGCGAGCAGTGTAAAAGGGGGAAAGGGAAGGATTGTGACGGGTTTGGCCTTTCAAGTCGCTGGGTCCGACCGTGTCGCATTTTGTTGAAAGTTGTTATTTACATGCCACGAACGCTGCTCCACAAACAGCCCTGAAGACAAACCAGCAAAACGGGGGGAGGCTCTGCCAGAAATGGGTGGTGTTTGAGGCGTGGGGCGTGGTGAATGGGGTGTGAGAAGCTGTGAAAGCCAAGAGCAGCCTAGCAACAAATTCTTGTCACTTGCAGCTGCTTTTCAGAGGCAGGCATTTCAAAGTATCAACGACAGCAACATCAGCAACACAATGCACAACCCAGCAACGGACAGGGAAAGTTTTGAAAGTGGCGGGGTTGGGATTGTGGTCGGGAGTGGCGCTGGGGGGGGGGGACTTGAGGACGACAGATGAGCGTCAAGTCTGTTGGCTAGAAATGACAACTTTGAGTTCATAAAGCGCAACTAATGTGCTTAAATTACTTCTGATATATATTTATATATATACATATATGTATATATTTATATATGTGTATATATATTTGTTTGCCGACCTGCTAACCACCTTACCCCTTATATGACACCCACAACCGCCATCCAGCGTATGAACAGTTTGCATTTTATTTGCCGCTTCCCATTTTTATATTTCGTAAACAAACATAAACGTAAAACTTTGCCTTTTTCTTTTCGCATTAGTCACAAGGCGAACCCCTCTTCGAAACCCACCACAACCCCCTCGCCCGTTGCCTTTAACAAATTTTTCCACGGTTTACCACCGCTGATTGGTGTCATCTTTTCCGTGTCCTCATTTCATTCTGTGTGTGGTTTATTGTTGGTACAAATTTTTGTTTCTTTTCATTTAGTTTGTGTCTGCGCAGCGCTGTTCAATCTATACCCTGTAATAAAGGTTTGTGTGTAGAAGACAGCAGAAAGTATCTCCGATTATATCAAGTAAGAGCTATAGTTTCCAGGACATAGCTATCCAAATAGACAGCAAAATATCTGCTCAACAAATTGATCAACTGTACAAAGCTGAGCCAACACACAATTTTTGCTTGGGATTAGTGTAGAAATTATTGCACGAAATGAATGTACAAACATGTATCTGTTGGTAAGCATATCTTCTCGTCGTTCAGCCTTAATTGCATTAGATTTCTACTTTTTGTTTTTTGTTCCTTGCTTTTTTTTTGGCTGTCATTTTGTGCAACAACTTCCAATGAAGCAAAAGCCATGCCAAAATGGGGCAAATAAGTTTCAAGAAATCACACACACATAAAAAACTTTTCGCATTGACATGTTTTGGCTGAGCAGAGAGCCAACAACTAAAGGAGCAACTGCCAACTGGCTGTCTCCCCTTGCCCTTGCCCTTCTCCGTCTCCGTCTCCATCTCCACCTTGTTTCCCCTTTTCATTGTCTTGAAGGGCCCAGTGCCAATTTACGCACCCCTCGTCCATTTTTGTTTGCCATATATTTATGCCATTTATCCGGTCCTCTTTCAATGTTGCCTCCCGTTTCGATTCAGTTTCCTTCACGTCCTCTCCTCAGACTCCTCTTACATTTTTTTTGTTTTGTTTGTCTGTCTTGTGGCATTGTTGTAATGCATTTGACGCTGGCAAAAAAGTTTCTTGTTTATATTCGTTTATTGTTTATAAATGGTTGATAAGTGATGCCCAACTGTGCCCCACAGCAACTGAGTATCCACTCACAACTGACAACTGGACAGACAGAGACAGAGACAGACACAGAGAGAGAGAGAGAGAGACCCCATGGACACACAGTTAAATACCAGGTGCTTGTCAAACAGTTATGACTTCCAAAATGCCATTGAACTGAGCTCCTCTTATTCCGGCATTGAAATGCTCAAATACGGATACTCGTAATCCGTGGAATCGATAAACAGCCGCATAAATATTGAGCTCAGGCAGTCAACTAACTTTCTGACAAAAGTTTTCTTTTAACTTATATAACTTTATACACACATATAAATATTTATACATATATAAAATATATATATATATATATATACATATATATATATGTACATGTATAGTGAGTGCAATTTGTTGTCGCTTCAGCATGTTGCAAGCGCAGTGAGTTAAGTCTTATTTATGATGCCACCCAGTGGCACTTTGTAGTCTTTGTCTTTTATGTAGTCTTTCGCTTATAAGTTGTTATCCAGTTGTGCTGTGCATGATACTTTTCAGCAATTTAAATTTATCAATTCTTAATTCGAGAATCGTTTTAACACGGCCACTAAAGTGTGTTAAAACTCTATCCATGCAAAGTGGTACAAGTACAAGATAACTAAGCCATAAATTTGTCAAAACTGAAACCGTTTTCACAAGCGAAAATTGAAAATATGCGGCAAAAATCGTAAGATCCAAGAATATATATATTTCGACCGAGTTTTAATTGTTCTTAGCGAAGAAATATAACTCTGCTTCTGACTTTTCAATCTGAACAAAAGCAATAAAAAACAACTATTTTTTCACTCGTGGTTACGTAATGGAATTGAAATCATTCTTGAATAAAAATGCTTCAATCAAGTTCATTAAATTTCGTGACTGGAACTTGCTTAAATTGATTGCCAGGAATCTAAATTATAGCTTGATTCATTTTTGTGGCCGGCAACAATTTAAAACTTGCTGCACATTTTTGTGCAACGCATTTTTGCTTGTAGACAAATTCATTTAGCAACATTGCAGACCGCTCTGTGGGCGTGGCGCCCACTTGTAGTGCCGCCTCCAAATGCTGCCATCACTTGCAGTTGTGTTGGTCGAAACGCATCCAGGGCACAAATCCATTTAAAGCAACTCTTTACTCTCTCCCCTCTCTCCCTCTCTCTCTCACTCTGCCCGTGAAATGTTTGGCAGCATTATCTACATTTTTATGTGAAAAGTTTTTGCCAAGTGTAGTGAAGTGCAAAAGCAAAAGGCATTAGCAAATGGCAGCCACACCATCACCACACCACCGCACCATCGCAACACCCACCCCCATTCCAATAAGCGCAATCCGCTGGCAACTTCTCCGTCAAATGCTCCGCAGCCGGGTGGACAAGCGGATAGCTAGGCGAGCTGTGCACTGAGAGAAAATTAATCATCAAGTAACGCAGAGTTACAAGCTCCAAACTGCCACTTCTTGTGCGCATTAATCTAGGCTAAATGAATCAGCGGAGTACTTAATTCAAACACACAGAAATAAATAAAGAAATTAATTGGTTTATTTCAATTTGTGATGTCCCAGTTAGCAAAGAATATTGAATCGTAGCTATTCGAACATAATTCTAAGATTATTACAATTATACTAATAGTCATTTATAAACCATTGTATTAGATAATATGCGTATTTCTCTCTGTGGACAAGATATGGCAATGCTTAGCTAATTTAACTATGTCTCCGAGTTTCGCTGCCAAACAGCAAACTAATGACACTTGGCAACCCTGGCCAAGCTGGCTGCACCAAAATTAATTTCCCAACATGAGCTCCAGCAGCAAACAACAACAACAACCAGAAGCACTTTTCTTCCTTATTTTTGTTTTTTTTTTTTTTTTGTTGATGGTGCCAGGAAAAGGTCATCCAACTTTTAATAAACAAAATTAGCCGAAAGCTGCCGAAGCCTTGGCCAAATAAAAAGCAAGATAAACGAAGAGGGTCACTTACTTTTCCACCACTCTCGCTCGACTTATTTTTATACCCTTGTTTTCTGTTTTTTTGTTTTCTTTTTTTTTTTTGGGTTTGCTGTGTGAATTTCCCCAAGTCTGTTGAGCCAACTAACGGTAGCTGCTCATTGCTTCCCCATCCCTGCTGATGTTGTCTTATGGCGCAAAAGTTTTGCGGGCACTGAGCCAAAGGCGTTGACGAAATGAACATTTTTGGGAAAATTGTGCATTGCAATGCTCTCAATGAATTTTGACAGCACAGCATTTCTAAGTGAGCCGAGCAACCAATCTCAACTTGCCGCTGCTTCTCGATGATAGCCCCAATGCGCTTTCTAATTGAAGCCAATAATAAATATATGTACATAAATGTGTATGCCTTTCAACTGGATTAGAATTTTACTCGAAGAGAGACTGGGCCAAGTTTGATTATTCTCTGGTCCCTTTGCTACGCTTTGTCCTGCTGTCACTTGGAGCAGCACAGTGCTTCTCGCTTAAAAGTTTTCATAGTAGTCAACTTTGCTTCTCGCTCCACTTGAATTACTCTTGATTAACTTTGAGCTTTGCATTAAGGCCTGCAACTCATTGTGCTTCTTGGATGCTTCTATGCTGCCTGGAGTTAACCCTTATGATCCTTTGGCCTTGTTTGCTGCTTGGCTTCACTCTATGCCATATTTCTCGCTGTGTCTCTTCTTTCACTGATCTCGCCATTTTTATTTTCCACTATTCCCTTTGCATATGCATAACCACATTAATTTTCTACATCTCCTTTTGCCTCTCGCTTACTCGCTTTACTTGTGGGTTAGCTTCTCGCTTTCTTTGAGCCTTGCTTTTAGCTTTGCACCTCATTTAAATTGTATCTTTTCCGATCTCATATTACATGCACTAGAACATCTACATTCAAACTTATTTCGCTTCTCTCGCTCATAAATGAAATATTTGTATTTTTTGTTTGTTTTTCTCATTGGCATCCCAATGCCCAAATGTAATCAGTGCCATGTTCATTTAATGGCCCAAATGTGGGTGTATCCGATATCCGTTCTTCTTCTTTTGCTGCTGCTGCTGCTGCTGCTGCTGCTGCTGCTTCTGCTACTTCTTCTGCGTACTTCCTGCTTGTTGACCAACTGCCGCAACTGGGCGCAGATAAAACGTGCGCGTCACGTGTAAAGCTCGTAAATAAAATGGCCAACAATTACAATCACACAACACACAGACACCCACAGACATACAGACATCCAAAAGTTGGCTAATTAAATACAGTGGGCGCCAACAAAAAAGGAGGCTCAGTCAGCGCGACTGGCGTTTAATTTAAGCCCAATTTACATTTGGCTGTTAATCACGATTATGCATAATTAATTCGATTTATGCATAAACACAAATTAATAGACAAAGTATGCATATTGCGTCAATTAGTCTGAAGTGTGAACTGTTGTCTACGTGTGTGAGTGTGTGTGAGTGTGTGTGTGTGTGTGTGTGTGTGTGGTGTACGTGTGTATGTGCCTATTAGTGTGCGAATGTGATACAGTTGCCCTTGTGCCATCTCCCTCACACACATCACGCTCTTCGACCGGGATCTTAATAGTTGAGCCCTGAACCATAAACCGCAAACTGATAACCTCATTTCATCTTTAAAGCCCCTCCAGTGCCCTCTCTTGTACAACAATAAATGGAGTTATTGTGAAATATGAAACAAGTCCCAACAAATTCTCGAACAATGGACAGACACACACCAACACACACTCACATATACGCCAGCACACACAGGACGTGTTGAAGCAAAAAGGATTCAACGCTCTACTTGCAATTTCCGTTGACCGTTTGCACAAAATAAATAAATACACAACAGCACACACACTCACACACACTCACACACACATAAAATAAATCTTTGTTTAAATACCCAAAGAATGTTGGCAAATATTTTGCAACACACATGAGTGCGTGTGTGTGAGTGTGTGAGTGTGTGTGTGTGCATTGGCTCTTAAGGGTCGCTATCATCGGTTCTCGACTGCGAGTTTTTGTGCGAAAATAAAAGGCAGCCCCATAAATAATATTCAACAGCGTTCAAATCCGCTTTAAAACGAGCCGGGCTCCATAATCAGAAATCCCCTCAGCCTCCACACCCCACACCAGATTCCTGTTTATGCCGGATAGAGCTGGGATATCGCCTGGTCAAAATGGTCAAAGCCCTCGCTCCATCTCTGGCCCCCTCTCTCTCTCTCTCTCTGTCTCTCCCACCTCTCTCTCTTTCTCTTGGCCATAAGCATTAACCCAAGCACACATACAGAAGAAAAGCAACAACAAGAATGGCACCCAACACATCCCGAAACGGACTCCTCGGCGAGTCCTTGAGTCGTTGAGTGCTTGAGTCCTTCAGCTGAACATTGCAAACTGTCACACATTGAATTTTGCAACAGCTCTCACCGAATACAGTATGTTCTATAAATTATTTGATCTACACTTCAATTATATCTTTTATTTTTAAATAAATATGCAAGGTATTTGGAAGTATATATATAAAAGTAGAACAAATTGTTACATTATATTTTATACATTATTTAATTAATCAGCTAAAAGAAATAGGAGACAAGACGCATTCACATTTCATGCAACATGAAAACGAAAGCATATTGCAAACCAAGCAAATGTTGCAAATTAATTGAACATAAAGCAATTTGGCTTGATAATGAATAGCTGCTGTGTTCTGTAGTTTTTGTCGAGGGCAGTGCAGCCTTTAACAAGCCAAATTGATTAAAAGTATCTCACTTAGCACACTTGTCGACAATGGAAAAAATGAAGAAATTCTGTGTGCGATATTGTGGATATTATGTATATCAGCATGTCTGAAATGTAAAATCCATGTTTATGCCTCTCAGCTGTGCGAGCGCTTATGTAGGTGTGTGTGTGTGTGTGTGTGTGTGCTTGAGTGTGTGTGAGTGTAAATGGATATGCATGTGTCAGACTATCCGCTGCGAGTTACGCCCTAATAACCTACAAAATAGCTGGCACAGACACAACACAGTTTCGGCGTGTCTGTGTCTCTGTGTGTGTGTGTGTGTGTGTGTGTGTCTCTCTGTGTGTGTGTGTGTCTCTGTGTGTGTGTGTGTCTCTGTGTGTGTGTGTGTCTCTGTGTGTGTGTGTGTGTCTGTGTGAATATGCCTTTTCGGGCCAGAATAACTTGAACTATGCAAAAACAAAATAACAAAATGAATGAGCAACAAAAACAAAAAACAATGTGCAGATGAATTCCAAACAAAAAGCGGAGTCTGAGTGGCACATAGAGTATTAAAAAAGTATGCAGAAATAGAATAAGAAAATGGACATAGTAAAAGAATGATGGAGTGGGGAAAAGAGGGAGAAACAGAGAGAGAAAACGCCATTTTTACTTGGCATTACCACGAATACGAAAGCACGCATCGTGGCTTTGATGCCAAACGGAATCGAACCAAATCAAAACAGTTTGGCAGCTGACCAAAAACCAAAAACAAACCAAAATTGCATTGACTGGAACCTTTTTTCTGTACAAAAGTGTGTAACAGGCAGAAGACAGCATCTCCGACACGAAGTGTGTATATATTCTTGATCATCAGCAACAGACGAGAAGCCTTAGCTATATGTCCATCTGTCTGTATGAAAATGCGCAGCTCAAAGAATATAAAAGCTGGAGACTTCAAATTTGGATGTTATCGTATACTTGATGCACGCCAAGTTTATTTCATTATATTTTTATTGAAGAACTGCCTTCGTTTCTAATTAATATATAATATGCATTGACATTTTATTGATCAACTGCAAAAATGTCATCAATACTTAATTTAAATTTAATCAAGATATAGTCGAAAACGTATTTTAGTATTGAGGTCAAAACTCTGCAAAACCTTCAATGGAAAGTTTGGCAATACAACTAGAATATATGTAACAGTTGGATTCAGGGTATATCGTAGTCGAGCTCACTCGACTAGCAGCATTCTGTTGTCTTTTGTTTATAAAGTAGAACAAATATTGTTCAACTTAATATTGGTTTAAACTACTCCCATACTTATTTTTACAATTCGAATTTCTAATATAAATCACAAGTAAAACCCTTTAGACAGGATATCTGCTAGTCCAAGCCAGTCCAACAACTTCAGTTTCGTAAGAGTATACAATGCAATCCAATCAATTTTCTAACAATTCAATTCACGTAATTAATACCGTTTGCTACGCTTCTGATTAGCATTGAGTAGAGTGTCTCGGGTATCACGCATGAATCAGAATATATAATGTTTAGTGTAAAAGAAAGCATAAATATATTCGCAAGGAGCGACCAAATCGACTTTGATAGTTGACTTCAGGATGTTTTGGTCACTATGGTGATATGATGACTCACATTGACACCAATTTATAATATGCTAAGCAAGTAGTTAAGCAAGTCAAGTAAAGACAAATGTGTAAATGGAATTTATTGTTATGACTGCAGTTTGACCTGACACACACACAGACACACACACAGACACACAAGGACGCACATCCACATATATATAAATTTGAGCTGTGGCCGAATCACTAAAGTTAATATTTGGTTTCAAGGCAAACCAAGTAGGTCAAAGGCATTAGAGCAAGACACACTCTGGCGGGAAGGTTAGTGATGTTGACCAGCAGCAAAGTGTGCGAAATTGTTGCCGTAAAGCCCTCCAAAGTCAAGAGATTAATATTTTTCCAGAGTCTGGCTCAAGAATGAAACAAGTGAACGTAATAACAAGTTGGTAAATATAATATAAAATGCTATGCACATATTCTTGACACACACTTTAAGAGTAGAGAGAGAGAGAGAGAGAGGTATAAAAAGACAGTTAAAAGAGAGAAGAAATATTGTAAAATTGTTGAATACAATAAATATGAATTTCAAATGCTGCGTTTCTTAAATTTTTGATGTTAAATGCGCTTTAAATGCTATTCGATATTGTATAACAATAATAACAGAAAAATGAAAAGTTTGTACTTTTGAGGAATAGCTGGAGAATCAAGTGCGATTATGATACAAACATATGCGTATTTGTTTATCAATATCTACATATATTACAAATGCAACCCAAGCTTAATAAAGTTTTAAAATCTCTTAGAACTCGTTGATATCGAATAAGCTTCTACCATGTGTAATCCTGTAAATTTAAGTACATTTTTAAATATGACTGCTGGTGCTTTCTGTAGTTGGAATGCTTTTGATTGTTGCTGTGTGGTTTCCTTAATATCTGAAGCGAACGCTAACGCTTCAAATACAGAATATTTGAAAGGTATTTTATTTTTCAGTTGGTTACACATTTGCAACACTTGCAACTACAATTTGATGTACTACTAATTCGCAGGTAGCAAATGAAATTAAAACTTTGAATGTTGAATCCAATTGTCCAATTTTACCCATTTGCCCCACCACAAGGCCCCCGCCCCTCCCTGGACACGCCAAAACCCACCGTCCGTCTTTCAAAGCCAATTTCCAACTTTTTTAGTTTTGGATGCGAGTTGAAAACTTTGTGCCGACTTTTCACCTGTGTGTGTGTGTGTGTGTGTGTGTGTGTGCCAACATGTGCCAGCAGCAGCTTAGATTTGCATTTGGAAACGTGTTTCTAAGCGTTTCCCCGCACCTCTCTCTCTCCCCCGCGGACACACCCGCTTGCTGTCACTCTCTTTTCCAAGTGTGTGTGAAATATATATGTCTACATATATATAATTAAATTGCTTTTTGAAATTAGTTTGGCTTTGCTCGCATTATATGATGGACGGTGCAATATTATTATTATGCCGAATTCTCAGAAGAACCCATGCTCAGAGATGGGCGCTCCTCAACATTTTTTTAAACAGGACACGAAACCCAAATCAGAAAAGTTTTCAATGACAGCAACAGCTTTTTTGTCAGTTTACAGTAATTAATAAAGCAAATAATATTTGGCTTTTTACATATTTCTTCCAGTATTTCAAATGTCGATTTAAGCTTGCACTAATATCGCATATTTTATTGAATTTTAATCAAATATTTGCCCATAAATAACGTATAAGGTTTCATGCAATAAGCTTCAATTAGCTTTTATACCAAATTGTTGAGTTAAACCAATTTGGAAATTGCAAACTTTATAATTGGTAAAGTAAAGCATTTTTTCACAATATTTTCTGAAATATCAGTAATGTAAAGTAAAAAATTTAAAGGTAATATTTATTATTATTACTTTTTTAAAGTGTTTTTGATTATGTTAAATTTAATTGATTAGTTGCAAACATTTATTTGGATATTCGATCGAAGACCAAGCCACGTGTCCATCCCTAGAAGGACTGAATTTCCACGGGCATTGCTTGCGCCACAGCAAGAGCAAATAAGGATGTGGCAAGTGGAAATTTAATATTGATTGTGCTGGTGTGTGTGTGTGTGTGTGTGTGCGGATGTGTGAGTGTGTGTGAACAAATGGTTGCGCTTTCACTAAATTATCATGATACACGGTCAAGCACACACACACACACACACATGACTGGGAGCCAAAAACGTAAGACCAAGAGAGAGAGAGAGAGAGAGAGAAAGAGAAAGAGGGAGAGCTGGAAAGAAGAAGTTAGTCGAAAGTCTCTGGTGTGGCTTTGATTTTAGTTTGTGGCTTTGGTCATATTTTGCAGCTGTTCGTTGTTGTTTGTTGCTGCCCATTCTGGGGGCAGTCGGCTGTTCGGGCCAAGTTAATTAAAATGCTTAGTTGATTTCCTAAAGGGATTACAAGTATGTGGGTTCTGCTCCTTCTTCTGCATGCGTCCATCGACTGTGTTTTACACGACTTTCTATTTCTATACATATACATTTGTGTTGCCTACTTTTTGGGGCAACGCTTTCGCCTTATTCTGCTGTATTTATACTCTATGCCACACTTAATGATGCTTAGTTTGTGGCTTATATGCATTAGTCAATAAGGTAGAGAAGTACTTTCTTGCTTAGGATTCTCTCACTATTTTAGTGCAGTAATAAACGTTTAAGTAGATATTTGGGCTGCTTAAGCCATTAAGGTAAACATTGTTTTTCACAAATCCTTTCAAAGCTGATTAACGATTAATTCAAGCTGAAAATAAAAAAGAGCTGGCAAAATTAATTTCCTCGTCTTTTTCCGCAACTAACTCAATTGCAAAAATCGAATTTCAAGTCAAAAAATTATACAATTTTCCTGTCTGGCGCATTTC
Organism: Drosophila silvestris; assembly: GCA_035043445.1. Classification (NCBI taxonomy): domain Eukaryota; kingdom Metazoa; phylum Arthropoda; class Insecta; order Diptera; family Drosophilidae; genus Drosophila; species Drosophila silvestris. The sequence goes on from JAWNMZ010000074.1 coordinate 232,826, forward strand.
TGCCCTCGGGTCTCTTCAAATGGGAAATGCATTTTTTTTTCCTGTGCTCTGTGAGAGTTTTTGCATATGGCTTAATGCTATTTGATGGTATTACACAAATTCTTGCTAGCTGTCGCTCGTAATGCCCTCATAGTGCTCCAGTAATTGAATTTTAGTGCAATGCCAAAAAGTATGCCACATGCAATAACAGGCGCTATTTTCAGACGAGAACGTGAAATTGCCTGCCGGTTTTTTTTTTCTCTCTTGTTTGCCTTTTACTGGTGTGGCAGGGGGGTTGCGGGGGAGGTGGACGTGGAGGTGGAGTTAAAGCAAGGGTAGGCTTATACGCTGAAACATGCCAGTGACAATGACAGCCACACTGACAATGACAACGACAACGACAACGACAACAATGACGACAGCACCAGCGATAATTAAAAATAATTTGCACAGCCCGAAGCTGGTCAGCTAAAACCGAGCGAAAAACAGGAGGCGACAGCAGTTGACCAATATTCAAGCACACAGACACACTCACGGGGGGGAGAGAGAGAATTAGAGTAGGAGTGGGAGAGATATGGACACTCAGGTATGCAGAAAGGGATGATGCAAGAGCGAACATGCCACGCATTCGATATGTATACGAATGTTGTGAATGTCAATGCGAATGTGGAATATGTTGGCCACTCGCAAAAGCCGCCAACAGGCTCGCCAACAGACGGGCTACCAAAACTCGCCATTAGAGCTGAGCGCATGTCAAATTTGCTTCAGTGCGAAACCAATCAGAAATAGGTATTCCCAAGGTTCACAAACAATTTGTCTGTATGTGAGAGGCAGAAGTAAGCACTTACGACTCCCTTACCTTGTTGATTGGGATTAACAGCAGAGTCGATATAGCCAAGCCGATCACAGAAAGTATCAGATCAACTTGAGAACAACTTTTTATTATTTTATATCGATGTAAATCGATTTTCGATAGCAATATACTACACGCTTGTACAGATATAAGCAAATTGACATACCTAGACATATTGTTGATCAACTGGCAGAAATGCATTAGGATCGGTTGAGAACAAACCATTCTTAGCATCTCCTCGTCGACCAGACCATGGTAAGTTGATGCTTCAATTAATTTGGATGCTAAATCTCTCATTAAGCCTGTATTCGTTAAACTGCCCCGTGTCGCGTTGAACAGGTACAGGACACTCTCGCTTTAACTCGACCTCGACGAGGACTCAATCACAGGCGAAAGTAAAGCGTTTCTCGCTGGTGATTAAAACTGCAAATACGTGTCACAGAGCTCAAACACCTGACCGACCACTTGATCACCCGCACACCCCTCGGCTCACTGTCCCGTCCCTCCATCCATCCACCATCCACCATCCCGTAACCGCCGACCTGCCGTTGCGTACACATCGTGTGCTGAACCCTAATCCTAACCGTAACACAAACCCGGACGCCAAAACCCTGAAACCAATCCAGAACCTGTCTAAGAGCGAAAGGGCCTTCCAACACAACGGTTACCAGTTAAAAAGCAAACGTTGCCATAGAGCAACTGCTCACACACACACACACACGCACACACACGCCTACGACCACACACACACACACACACACACACACAACAACAGCAGCAGCAGCAGCAACAAGAACAACACACAAAGCACTGACATGAGCATTTTGAAGTTTGAGTGACACGATGTGAAGGCACAAAGTGCTTGCCACTAAAATGGTGCTAAGAACGGGTTGGGATAGTAGGGGTAAAGGAGCAGAGGGGTCCGGCGAGGTGAGATGTAACCAGTGCAGAAAGCACTTAATTCAAGTGAAAACTTGCAAAAGCAACGACGCCACTGGGTCGATGGGTCGCTCATTCACTCGCTTGGCTTTGGCTTTGGCCCGGCGTGAACGGGCTTGGTGTCCTTTTAGTTTTTGGCCTGGCTTGGCAGACAGGCAGCTTGGCAGCCAGGCCAGGCCAGGCAAGCAGGCAAGCAGGAAGGCGGCCAAGTCACTCAGTCAAACAAACAAACAAACAGATATATAAATAGCCAGTGAAAGGAAATCAGACAGCAGACACCCAAAGTGAAAGTCAGAAGCAAAAGACATTGGAGCCACCGCCAAAGGCAACAACCAGCAAGGCTCAAATAACGGACCAAAGTCCAAACGAAGTTAAAATGGTACAAATTCCCCAGTCAATGCTATACCCTTCCGAGACTTTAACACTTGGATACTCTCTAAATTGTATATGTATTTTATATATTTCATTGAGCTACCTTTGGCCCCAAAATGTTTGCTGATTTGCTCGATTTCAGCAAAAGAAAGTACAAATTCCAATTTATTAATAATTTAAAGTCCATTTGCGGTTTTTTTCTGTTTTTCTTTTCAATTTCATATATTCTATGAATTTGCATGCTGTCATTTTAATGTTCTCAATTGACATTTTGGAGCCTTTGCCAGCCCCCCCCGCCCGCAAGCATATGTATATGCATGGCCGGCAGATGGCGCCAGCTGCTACCAGTTGTCGCTGCTGCGACTGCTGTTCATTTTTTAAGTCGCATTTTCAATTTCATTGGTTTTCATTACGCTTTGGCGCACAGTGCGTGAGCTCAGTGGCCAAATTGACAGTCAACGCACTGCGATTCATATCATTTATGCACCAATTTGTACTGTTTGTCACACTCGAATGTGTGTGTGTGTGTGTGTGTGTGGGTGTGTGGGTGCCATAAACACTAAGGCACACAGCTAAAAGTTGTATAAACAAAAGTATGGCACTTGAAGGATACCCTGTTATAAGAATCGAAGGGTGATCTATTAATAATTATAGCAATATTTTCACTGTAAGAAATTAGAGAATTAGCTCAGCGAATTTTTCTCAATCTCATTTTATTTATGGCAAACTTAGCTTTAAATTACAAGCTGAAATTGAAATTGTTAACGTATTTATAATTAAATATTTCAGATTTTAAATATATTGTCTAGCCAATCCGGACACTAGAAACCTTTACATTACGACGAGGTCACCAAACAATAAACAGTTCCATGTTGTACAGTAGTTGTTCGATAAGTTCAATATAAATTTACTGTGAACTGCTGCTCAGATTTTAATCTATTATATGTAAAAAGGAGTGCCATGCTGGAGTGGTTTGATAACATCTAGTTGAACAGTTGATCTGTTTATAGATGATATATATTTGGACTGTGGAACCTAAACAATTTTCTCGATACTCGGCCCTTATAAATATACCTTTTTTTTGATGATTAAATCAACTGAATGTATTTTCTCTCGCACAACTTACTTTATGCATTGCGATTTGAAAAAGAGGCGGATTGCAATATTGAATGAAGATTTGCAGTTTTGATTTATTCTAAATGTTTAAATTTTAATCCCTAAGAATATGGCCACAGAAATATATGCATTTCAATGGTGACAGGATATACATGGGTTAAGCATGCAAAAATCGCACGAAGCTTTTGCATATATATATCTCTCTCTCTCTGTCTCTCTGTCTCTCTCTCTGTCTCTCTGTTTCGCTTTCGCTAGCGGTTATTGCGAAAAGTGAAAACGCAGCGGCAGCAATAACCGCATTGAGGCCGAAAATATGTGACAAATTTTATTATGCGCGCAGTCAAATGGTAAAAGTCAAACGAAACGGTAACGCCACATGACGTCCCAAAGAGATTGGCCAACTGCCAGACAGACAAACAGACAGACAGACCGACAGACCGACAGACCGACAGAGAGTGTATGTGTGTGAGTGAGAGATGGAAGATGTGATGCTGCACAGCCTACATGTGTATGTGCATGCCGTATATAGACATGTATGCATCAAATGGCCAGGACGACAATGTTGCAATTTTATTTGTGGCAACGCCATCGGATTTTCATATTAAAAGCGAAGCACCGCTCAGCATAGCCTACCCAGTCAACCATTTTAATTTGTTGAAAATTTAATGAAATGATGATTTGAAATATTAATGGCAACTGTTGCAACAACTTGAATGCTACTGATACGATAGCAATCGTTAAATAGCTCGAATAGCACTCATCTCTCTGAACTAAGAGATATTTAGAGCATATAGAGCATATATATATATATATATATATATATGTAGCTATATATGCATACATTTGACAAACTTACGCGGCATATTACAATGAAATGCTATGCTCCGGGGGAGTTCGAATGCTTCATCAATTTCCAAATAAATCGAGTAGAAAATGTGGTTTGACTGTGGGACGACCCTTTAAATAGTATTCAATTCACCTAACACCTGGTTACTCTCCTGCTCTCCCCCACTCCCCCACTCTCCCCTCTCTCTCTCTCTCGGTGTATCTCGTTTCCTTTGGTTGCTCACTCGGGCGACGCACAAAGGCGCGCTCCACTTATTTCAATCAAATTACGGCCAATGAATATTGAACTATCCCCACAAACACATAAACACACACACACACAAACACACACACACACACACGCGAAATGTGCATCGCAAGCTGAAAATAGTTTTTGAATATTTGTAACAATTTTTGACGCCATTTTGTTTTTTATTTTTAATTTTCTTTTTTACCACATTGGCCAATCGTTAACGAGTTGACAATTTCCATATATGAAAAATATCGATGGGTCGAATCAATCACAGGAAATTGGTAATGGAAGTGGCAAGAGTGATTTGACCAACAGCAAGGACAACAACAACTGCACAAGTCGCAGCTGCACAAAAAACGAAAAGGAAATTTGTTGTCAATAAATCCATTAAAAGTTTTGTGAATTTCCATATCTGGTTATACCCTAACTGAGGGTATTATAATATTGTCATTTAGCCCGAAGGTGGCGTCTTCGGGGCCATAATATATATATATATATTCTTGGTCAGTTTTAACATCTGGGCCTGTTTAATCTGCGTCATGCCACAGTTAGATACTCTTTCGTCTTTTTTGCTTTATTGTATATATATTCTGACATTTTTTGGGGATTTGAAGTCAATCAGCATATTACTCTATGTGCTGTGCAAATATTTATTAATTAATATCAGCTATAAATAACATGCAAAAAATGTATAAAAGTAAGTTTAATGGTAACATTAATTTAAGCTATGAGCTCTATTTTTTTATATTTTTTAATTGGCTTTGTCAAAATTGAATTATTGCTTTTATAGAAAGTAAAAAGTAATATATTATTTAGCCCCTAGCATAATTTCACATTTAAATTTAGTACTACGATTTGCGCTGGAAATTCATGGAAAAATGCAGCTAAATAAAAGATACATTTTGAGTAGCTCTTTGCAGGTCAGCTGGGTTGCAAAACTGATTACTTCTTGCTCGAATTCATAATGCGCCAAATGGTGCAACTTAAAGCTATCAAAATGATGCCACACACATAATTCAAATGCCATTAGAGACGAGTGCGCTGTAAGTGGAGCACAATCCAAATGCTGCCGGTACGCGCGTACTAAATTGTCCCATACACACACACACACACACACACACACACACACACACACACACACACACACACACACACACACAGGCAGGCACACATGAAGCGAGAAGCATCAAGTTGCTTCATTAGGATGCATAAACTGAAAAACAAATAGCGTTGCGGTTGCTATCTTTTTACTTTCTTTTTTTTGAAATGTAATGAAATAAGTTGAGCAGGACCTGAAGAAGCGCTTGGCCAGCCACACACAGGCATGTGTGTTCCAGATTTGTGTGTGTGTGTGTGTGTGCGTGTGTGTGCCAGCAGCAAATTGGTGGCTCTAATTTCGCTCGCAGACAGAGGCGGACTCTCATTAAGTTTTCATAGTTTTCCAAACGCGCTCGAATCCGAAAATGATAATTAAAATGCGCGCCAGCCTCCAGAGTTGAGCCCGACCAACTCTTGCTCTCGCACAGTGTGTGTGTATGTGTACGTGTGTGTGTGTGTGTGTGTGTGTGTGTGTGTGTGTGCATGTGCGCGTGGTATGAATTATGCGCAAGCACACACTTAACACCCAAACGAACCGGCTTCCCAACTCGACATCCGGCAGCAGCAATAGCAACTCATAAATGCTGTGCAGGCAAGCAAAAAGGATTCAGCAGCAGCAGCAGCAGCAGGAGCACGAGCAGCCGCATACCAAGCAAGGGGACATCAGTAGGAGTAACGTGAACAGACTCCAGCGGGGGTCATCAGGCAACACAGGATTCAGGGATACTCTGCTCACAGCTCACACATCGCACGACATTCTTTCTCTCTTTTCTCTCTCTCTCTCTCTCTCTGTCTGTCTCGCTTCCCTCTTCGCATGCATGCATAAGAAAGTAACTTCTTAAGCGAGAACAACTCTCTTCCATTTTCTACCCCACCCCTACAACATACCCCTCCCAGTCCTCAAGCAGCTCCAGTGGCAATAAGAAAGAATAAGAAAATGTTTAAGCTAGCGTTGCGTATACGTAATATTTACAATGCCGACTACCTACAAATAACATTGTTGCATCATTTCCTTAATACAAAAACTTCATCATTCGATCTGACAAATAAAGATATATATGTGCTATATAAAATAGGTTTTGTATGCGCATAGCTAAAAAATCATAACAAATTATTAGCTGAATTAAATAATTATTTCAATATTTATGTGCAACGCATCTGGAATATCTTTAAAACAAATTATGAAATAATTTGATAATGCAGATTCCTACTGGGAGATTTGTGGTGCATAAAGATAAATAAGATAAACGCTAAATGAAAATGGAGCCATGAAAACTTTATGAATTATAGTCAAGTTTAGGTTTGCGCCTTGACAGTGTTTACTGTACACGTTTGCCATTTGCCATTTGTGTTATGCGCGCATGTGTGCGTGTGTGTGTGGCCAGGTGATGTGATTTATTGCATTGTGGTAACTTTTAGGTATCGCCCTGCTCTCGGTGGCTCTGTGTGGGTTCCGGTGTTTGGGTGCTTGTGCGTTTATTTGGTTGCTTGGTGTTCTCTTTTTCGCTTAAGAGACAAACCGCTAATTTGTTATCATTTATCACCACGCTGAGACGCGTGTCTGTGTGCGTGAGCGCGTGTGTGTGTGTGTGTGTAAACAATTTGTAAATGTGTTATATTTAAACCCTAAAATAAAGTCGGGGAGTCCGTGCGTTCGCCTGATTTTGTCATTGTGATAAATACTTTGACGTCAACGTAACATGTGAGATTTAAGCGTGCGTGCGTCTCACTGCTAGCATGTGTGTGTGTGTGTGTGTGTGTGTGTGTGTGTGTGTGTGTGTGTGTGTCTTTATGCACATGTTGGCTTAAATAATGAAAAGGGACCGAGGATTTGGTCCAGCCGCTGAATAATGACAGCCGAGCAGTTAGCTAAGGGAGATAAACATTTTTTATGAATCGTATTTCATTTGTGACTTACACAGCCAACAATATAAAAAAGCACAAATAATAAAGAGCCTTCAGGCAGACTACCTTATCGCAAATACCCAACCCTAGCCCCATCTCCATCTCCATCTCCATTTCCATTCTGTTTATGTTTATCTTGTTATCAGGCATACAATTTTTACCCTGACAAATTAAGCATGAAATACAAACGAATCTGAAGATATTAAATTTCAAGTTTGTAATGGCAAAAAAGGTTCATTTCAAATCGAACAAATCGAATTGAACAATAATTTATAATAAAATACATTGACTAATGAGATGGGCTCTCAGCCAAATATGGCACAAACATTTAATATATTCATATTTAGCAATAATTTTTAATTGATTCAAATTTAAATACAACTCTAGCCAAAATCAACAGATATTCAAAAAAGGAAATAAAAAACGTCATCAATTTTTTAAGCATTTTTTACTTTTCCACTTTTAAGTATTGCACTTGAAGATTTGGCCAAAGATAGACTATGCCGAAATAATTATTTTTTGAGTGTGTTTTAGATTATTGTATTTTGTTTAGGTTCGTTTTTCGCGTTTTATTTTGGCCAGGAGAAGTCGAGTGAGCTTGTTGACTTGGCCTTGGTGGAGCTGGATGTGGTATTGCTGCTCATGTTCTGCGTCTCACCTAATTTCATAACCAATGACTCTAGGACATCGTTCGGCAGGGATGTGTGCACTGTCCAGAGCATATTCATCGGCTGGTCGCACATCATTATCGCATTGGCCAAATGACAGATGCCGTCGGCCATGTTGCCCTGGCTGATTAGCTGCTCGCCCAGCTTGATCTCGTCGAAGAAGCGTTGCGTTGTGTCGCTCTCATTTGGATCCGGTGTGGCGTTAAGCTCCTCGGATGACATCTGGTATGTTAGCTCCGTCTGTTTTCGCTGGCGACGATGGTGCACCTTCTTCCTGTATTCGGGATCGGAGCGGCGCTGTTGATCGAAATAGATGCAATAGCCCAGTATGAATGCTCCCGCTGTGCCCACGGTGAAAGCCAGCAAGGTTTTGCTCGACATGGTTATTGAAACAATTTAGTAAATAACAAAATAATACGAAGCGAAATACAATAAAACACAAACCCTATAATCACAACTTTTGATTGATACTATTTTAGACGGTCGCTTTACTTATATTTTCAATGCTTACAAATCGATTACTGACTGAATACTGAGCAACTTTCACATCGGGTTCCTGCCTTGAGCAAACTGAAGCGTCAAGGCAAACGTGATGTGATTTGAGCTGTAAACTTTCATTTTATTGAATACCACAGAAAATAATAAAATTTGTAGAGTCATCGCTCTGTGTAGCTAGTACTCTACTTTACTCTATCTATAAACCCCAAATTATTGTATAATACATTTAACTTATTATTCAATAGAAACAAATAAATTATGTGCAGATATCATTGTTATTTTTAACAACTTTCCACACATACTAAAAATAGTAGTAGTTGTACATATGTATATTTGTATATACTTACATATTTTAAGCAATATCTTTTTTTGGCTTTTCATTGCAGGTAAGTTTCCGGCAACAGCAACGACCTGTTTCTACAAATAAACCAAAATTCCTAAGAACTCGCAGAATTCCCAGAGCGAGGGTCGTCTTCTCACTAGGAACTTTAATGAAATTGTACACGCCAAAAACTGGTGAATGAGTTTCCGACGCGTGTCTGTGTGTGTGTGTGTGTGTGTGTGGCTGTGTGTGGGTGGCTGTGTGAGTGTGGCTGTGTGTGTGTATGTGTGTTGCTGTAGCTGCTTGCCACTTTGTGCTGTAAGGCCAAATGAGCATATGCATATTTCATAAGACCTTTTTTCTTTATGTGTGTTCTTTTTTATTTTATTTTTTTGCTCAAGTTATGTTAAAATTTTACTACCACTCCGTTTTGGCCGCTGGCCCATAAAGGAACTTAAGAAACTGCAGATATTGTTGCCAGAAAAAATAAAAGCAGTGGATGAAGAAGGAGCACAGAACACACACACACAGAGCAGGAGAGACAAGCAGACGAGGGGCGGACGTTACCGACTGCAGACTACTCTGATGGTTGCCTAATAACAGCTGATAACAGGTGTCAAAAATGTCTTTTTGCGGAGCTGCAAAGTGGGGGACTACTTTTATACCCTCGGTATTTGATAATAATCATAAACTCAAGACGTGTTTGTATGGATGGAATATAGACGTGCTGATTTTGTAGCTTTGTCAAAGCTGACCCAATTTTTAAGAACCAGTGCTATGGGAATACTATATCATAAGTTGAAATCGTTATTCTCAGTCAATATTCATGTCAAAATTATAAGCTTAAAAAGAGCTAGGAGGAATGGGTCGTAACTTTCCACGAGCCATAACTTTATCAAGAGTGATCAAATTTTTGAAAAATCAGAGTTGCCAGTAAAAATAGCAACTACAAAAAGTGTAATTCACATTGATGACGGTCTAACAAGGCGAATTCTCGCATCCCTGCTCCAAAACTTCTTGAGTTATGTTCACTGACCCGCATATAGTGACAGGACATTTTTAGTATATGGCAGCAGAATATTTCTGAATCCTTGAACCCTTTGCAACTTTCGCTTGAAAGTTCGGACAACCCTCATTCGTATGTTGTTTTATATTTATTTTCATAGCGCACACAAATTTCGCGTGCTTTTAATTTTGTTGTTTAAATTTGCATAATTCTTTTCTATTGCTATTTCTATTTTACTGTAGTTTTCCCATGTAGCCCGCATGCGACAATTCAGGCGTGAGACAAGTGTCGACAACAACAACAACAAGTTTAAACGATATATGCAAAGGTGTGCACATAGTGTGTGTGTGGTGTGTGTGTGTGTGTGTGTGTGTGTGTGTGTGTGTGTGTGTGTGTGTGTGTGTGTGCAAATAGCATAAAAACGTAGCGTATGAGTGATACAAGTGTAAATTTGTTGAAGTGCTCGGAAGGGACGAGCACAAAAAGTGTATGCACAAAAACAACAAAAAATCTAGCAAAACCAAAAAAAAAATCCCGACTGGCAGATACTCTATAAGAAAGGATGTGTATGTGTGTATGTATGTTTCAATTTGCAATTTTTGATTATTATATTTCTCACTTAAATGTCGACTAGAAGCAGATGTTAACCATTTATAAATATAAGTTGCCATTTTGGAAGCACTTCTGTTTTTTATTTTCAACTATTATTATTTTTCAAGTGTTTTCGACAGCAATTGACTCAAGTTAACATAAAGACCCAATTAACAATCGCATTTTTGACTTGGTCTAACGTATTTCAAGTATTTAGTGCTGCTCTTAGGCACTTTTAAGCAGTAACTGCCTGATGGGATATAATACATTGTGAAGGGTAACAATTGCACATCTACAAGCGTAGCTAATGTGTGTGTGTGGTGTGTGTGTGTGGTGTGTGTGTGTGTAGTGTGTGTGTGTGGTGTGCACGTGTGAGCGGACGCTGAGTGCAACTCATGTATTTATGAAGTGTCAACAGCTTCGTCATGATGCATGGAACCTTAAGCTATCTGCCCGCACCCAACAGCTGTGTGTGCCAGTAATCTCTGTGTCTCTGTGTCTGTGTGTGTGTGTGTGTGTGTGTGTGTGTGTGTATCTGTGTGTGTGTGTTTATGTGTTGATGTGCTGTAGTACAACTCTTGCCGCATTTTCCTTCACTTTTACTCCATTTGTTTTTAGTTTTGTTTTGTTTTGTATTGTTTTTTTTTTTTGTGTCTCATGCGGCTACTTAATAGGTATTTATTCGCACATATATATGTCGTTTCACTTTGTCCTTAATGCCCAGCTGGCTGGCAATTAGATAAGCCACACAACCCAGGATCTATGTGTGCTAAAATGGCATTCTTGCATTTGAAATCCACAATATGTTGGCCAAGCTTATGTTTTTAAATTTTATCAGCCGAAGCACAGCTACAGATTTTTAAAGGTCGATTTTATAGTAACAGAAAATAACAGAAACTTCATGAGGGGCAAATGAGCACAGAGGACAAATCGGTCTTCGAATATAAAATGTATAAAAAATATCACATAAACTAAATAATAATGTGACAATGGAGTACATACTTATTTATTAGTAATATGCCAAGATTTATTATATATACATTGAAACGCAATACCAATAATAGTGTAGAATTTATTGCTATCGAAAATCGATATGTATCGATGCTCGAGCCACAGTGGACGTTATCGTTGCGAATAAATATCAAGCGTGATACACGAGAACTAATATGGCAAAGTTTAAGTCTCCAGCTATTCTGAGTCTCTGAGAGCAAGAGTTCATGTACAGACGGATTCTGATGATGAATATATATACGTTATCGGGCCGGAAATGCTCCCAGCACAGCTGCATTATACCCTTTTTTACCACTTTTGAATGGGTTCAGGGTTCAATTAAGCTCTCACATTCGCATACTTAGTTGCTTAGATGCACACCAAATTGTGCGCAACATCAATGTTTAGTCTTCTTTTGGACTTCCTTTGGAATTTGTTGTTGTTGTTGTTGCTGTTGCTTTTGGCAGATCATCTTCTAGTCGAATGCACAATTGCAGTGCAACCACATTCACACTTATCTTCGTCTAGCACTCTTTTTTTTTGCTTTTGCGTGTTGCAACTCAATTTAAAATGAAGGAAAGCAAAAACAAGACTACGCAGACACACACACACACACACACACACACACAAATGCACACTCACAGGACATGAAAACAAGCAAAAATGGGGGAAGATGAGCAAAATGGCCGACAGAGTTTGTCGTCAGTCGAGTCGTTCACACAGAGTCAGTCAGCAAATTGTGTTTTTATGTCAAGCATAAATTTCACTTTCTTTCTCTCTTTCTCTCTCCTTCTCTCTCCTTCTCTCTCTTTCTCTCTCCATCTCTCTCTCTCTCTCTCTCTCTGTCTCTCTCTTTCTTTCTTTGACTCGCCTACTTTTCTGGTTATGACGATTGCTTTTGCGAACTAAAACTGTAACTAAGACGGGGGACTGACTCCAGTCGAGTTAGAGAACTTCTTGAGCATGCCCAGGGAGAGCTTCTACTTGCTACCGGGTGGTGCAACCCAACCACCCTCCCCCTCCTACCCCTCTTCCACCTGGAGGTATTGAGTTACGCGCCCAGGCGCTTATATCATTATCAAGTTAGAGCAAATAAATTATATGGAAACTATTTCATTTAGATTGTGCAACCAAAAACTAGCAGATGTAAAGTGCTCTACACTGAGGAAAAATAGGACAAGTTCGAAGTCATGTCAGACTGTCACTTATTTCTTGAATGTTGACTAGAATCAGTCGACACAGAATCGTGCAGGATCTAAAATAATTTAATTCATAATAATTATGCATTTGAAATTAATATTAAAAATTAATATTAAAGCCCAGAAAAAATCCCAATCCAATAAAAAGTAAGAATTTCAACAGGTGGCATTAAAACACATGAAAATATTATTCCCGGGCCAATAAGCTTAAATTGGAGCTATTTATGATTGAAAAAGGGGATATTGATTAACATTATTTTAGGAGAGCTGCGTTCTTCCTGTTTGCTAAACTAAAATTAAAATTATAATTAAATCAATGTTGATTTGATTTTTAAACAACAAACTTAAAGGTGCACAAAATGCTTGTATTGAGTAATTTTTACTTGATTAAAGAACAATAAGTATAAGAAAATTAAGTAATAGTTTATACATTAATTTAAGAACAAATTAACGAAAGACTCGTGAATTTAAGTAAAGGCTCTTTCTCCCAGTGTGCACTGTGGGCGAAAATGGGAGACAAATACTTGTGGGTGTCTGGCTGTGTGTGTGGGTGTGTGTGTGGGTGTGTGTGTGGGTGTGTGTGGGTGTGCGCGATTGCGTCAAAGCGTTTTGTTAATCCACGTGGCAATGCTGAGAGCATTTAATTCGAAATGTTGCTAAAAATGTCAAAATGCTGCTTGAAGGAGCCCACAAAATGCTAGAAATGAAAGCACTTAGCTGAATACAGAACAAATATGCTTTCTACTCCATCAAGGCTATGCTTAAGTGGTATGTTGCCCAGCGACGAAGCATTTGCTTTTTTGCCCTTTGTATAAAGGTAAAAACGACAAGTAAAATCTCAGCTAAATATTGTAAACAACTTGTTCAAGCAATAAACCAAAGCGCAATCGGCTTTCAGGCTTTCAGCTTTAGTCTAGTGTACTTTTGCAATTTCAATGCAAGTAACCCTTTCAGCTTCGCTTCGCATTACGAATTAATTTTTGCCTTTCAACAATTTTCAACAATCTCTTTGCTGCATTTATCTGCTCTATAAGATTTGCTCATTTCCTTTAACTTTCGCTGGAGCACTTGTTGTCTATCTATCTTTTATCTGAAGAGGGAACTGTTTAGCATTTTATTCTAGTGGTAGATTCTTCTTCTTCTTCTTCTCTTATCTTCTCTTTCTCGTTCTGCTTTCATTTCTTCTCATCTGGTCAACTCTATTCTCTTCCTATCTCTTCTTTCCTCATCTTGTCTCTTCTCTTCTCATCTCTTCCTTCTCTTCTGTTGTTTTATTTTCTTTTATCTGAAGAGGGAACTCTTTGGCTGTTTGCTTGTGGTAGATTCTTCCTCTTCTCTTATCTTCTCTTTCCTTTTGCTTTCATTTCTTCTCATCTGGTCAACTCTATTCTCTTCCCATCTTTCTTGATCTCATCCTATCACTTCTCTTCTCTTCTGTTGTTTTCTTTATATCTTTTATCTGAAGAGGGATCACTTTGGCTTTTTGCTTGTGGTAGAATCTTCTTTTTCTCTTATCTTTTCTTTCGTTCTGCTTTCATTTCTTCCCATCTAGTCAACTCTATTCTCTTCCTATCTTTTCCTATCTCATCTTATCTCTTCTCTTCTGTTGTTTTCATCTCTTCACTCCCATTCTCTTCCCATTCGCATCACTTTGCTAGCATCATCATTTCTAGCTGTACTTATCTCTCTTGCTCCTTGCATCCTTTTGCTTTTCACTTACGCTTAACGCTTTGGCGCATTCCCAATGCCATTCTTCACCGTATTTATCACTGTTCGCTTCTCGCCTTGCTTCTGACTTTGCTGCAGCTCGCCTGCTTCTCGCCTTCGCTGCTCTTTGAACTTTATGCATCACTTTCAGCCTTTTACTTTCCGTTCCCCGTTTTATCTCTTGCCTGGCATTGCCTTGAACACCTTTGAAGCGGTCTATTACCGGAGCGAGAAGCTGCTGGAGCAGCCCAAAATCGTTTGTTGTTTTTTGTTTTTTTTTGTTGCATTTTTCGCAGCTGCAATTCCATTTTGAGTTTTCGGGTTGAGTGCCTGTCCAACAAACACTTTGCGGCAACTCGAACAATGCAAAACTTTTGCTTTTATTTTCGCTTACAGTTTCTTTTAACGGCGTTTTGGTTTGCTGCGGTTTACTTGCTTCTTGTGTTCCTTTGAAATTCAATAAAATCAACTGAAATTGGTAGTCAATATATACATATATACATATATATATATCAATATATGTATGTAGTGGGTCTGGCTAGCCAGAAACGGGGCCAACAAAAACCGCAATGTTGCCATTTCTGGCTTGCCTTAAATTGTTTTCCGACAAATTCCGCGATGAGTTTGCGAGGCAACACGGCAGAAGATACTATTTGAAAACTACGCCGGGGGAGGAGGGGCGGAGGATGCGGCAAGCGAGTGAGAGAGCGTCGAAACACATTTTACAACTCAGCTGAAGTGCTTAATTACACACACACACACACACACACACACACAGACAGATAGGTTTGTGAAAGGAAAAATGGGCATAAAGAGAGTGAGAGAGACGGACAGAGAGAGAGAGAGAGCAAAAAGGGCATTAATTCGTGTGCGGTTTTACGTGTTTGTTGTGTTGTAATACGCAGTAACTGTAAAATCAAAACCACAACAACAACAACAACTGGCAGCCCCAACCTAACCGTAAACCCCCCACCACCTGAAAGAAGAGCCCTACTTCAGCTGTTTAGATGGCCATTAGTCTTAATGACTTCGCTGGAACAAGAGATAGAGAGAGAGAGAGAGAGAGAGAGAGAGAGCGGGTGTCAAGGCCTGAATGTGTAACAGAAGAAAGCGAAACGTCATGTTTCCAAGCAAAAGAAAGTATTTTACTGTAAAATTGTCTAAATGTGAGCATGCTTGCGAAGTAGGTGAATTCTGCGGAGGGGCGAAGGGGGGGGGGGCTGCTTTTTTACTAGCTTCTTCATAAACAGCAGACGAACAAAAGCGCAGCAGTTCTGCGAGCAAACAGCTTCAGCGATAGTAGAAGTGTCCTTTGTTGTTTCCAACTGTCCGTGCAACATAATTGCTGTTCTTGCAACTGTCAACAACTGTCTCCGCAACTAATCACGTTTATGTGCCGTTCTGCTAGCTTGTGATAAGCAAATCAAGATTATCAATAACATACTTATATATATATATATACCCTACCTATATACGTATATATTTTGAAGATATCCAACTCAACTCGCTTATAAATACAGATCAATTAACACACTCAGAATAATAATTACGCTTAAGTTTTGGAGAATCGTCTCGCTTTTGATGCCATGGGCAGTTCACCTTCTCATTCTGAAATTCGTTTTCAAAACAATGGGTATCTGGTGTGTTTTGTGTCTCTTTTAATATCAAACATTTTTATATGTAGATTTCACATATACAAATGGAAAAAAAACCTTAGTTTTCACAGTGTAATTGGTTTATTGGAAGAAAGTTAAGGAAACAACAACTTCATCAAAGCAATCGATTATCGCAATATTCGCCACGCATATACGCAACACTTGTCTCTCTCACTCTCACTCTCCCTCTCTCTCCTCTCCCTCTCTCTCTCCCTCTCTCTCTCTCTCTCTGTTTGCGTGTCTGGCTCCGCTTCATATTTTGTTTGCTCCGTGAAGTGTTTTTGCAACGTTGCGTATTATAAACAATTAAAACTTTATACGCCTTGCCAGCAACTTTACGGTTTAATTCCGCTTTTTCAAAAGAACGGTAATTTTTAATGAGCAGCCACAGCATGAGCAGTAGCAGCACCAACCACATCATCATCATCATCATCATCATCGCCATGATAGTTATGATAATGCCTGGCCGCGACTAGAACCGGAGCTAGAGCTACAGCCGGCCTTATCATGACGGCGGTGCCCGCTCCTCGGCCTGCAGGATGCATCCTGCTGCCTCCTGCAGCCTCCTGCTGCCAGTGCACAGCCAAGACCTGAGCACTGTGAGCCTTTTTGTTTACGACAATGAAGCGAGCGCCAACATCCTGCAATGCGAATGCGAGTGCGAATTTTGTGTCCGTTTTTGCAACGCCTCCTTTTCCTCTTCCACTTCCTTCTCCTTCTCCGTCTCCTTCTCCTTCTCCTGCACGTTCTCGTTCTCGTTCTCGTTCAGTCTGCAGTCTTAGCATCCTGCTGCACTTAACCCATTTTTATTATACCCTCAACCCATTAAAAATGGTTAAAAAGGGTATAATGAAGCTGTACGAAATTATGTAACGGGCAGAAGTAAACATCTCAGCCAAATAAAGTGGACTCTTAACAACCGAGTCCAAGATCTGGCCATATCTATCTGTCTGTCTGTATGTCTGGCTGACTGAAAAAGCTGGAGACTTCAGAATTGTAAAGTAAGTTGTTGGATACCAAGCAGCTCATCTTTATTTCAGTAACATTATCGGGAATATCGATACAAATCGATTTTCGATAGTAACAAAAGCACCAATTTTAAAGATATAGTCTCGCAATTCAAACATAATATTCCCTGGCATATTACTGGTCAATTGTAAGCATTTCATCAAGGTCAGATCAAGAAACACTCGTGTTTGTATATTGATATCTATATCTATTATTAGTTAAGAGATTGGGATACCACGACTATGGTTAATATATATATATACATATGTATATATTTATAATACCCCACAATGACTTAATTTTACTTCAATTCGAAATCTATAGATCGACTTTTCCTGCTGTGGCAAGTTTCAGAAGTAGACACAAAGTATGATTTAGTATCAAAATGTACTTAATCTGGAATCAGAATCGTTACGATATATCTGTATATATATTGTGATATCAGTTTTACAGGATATTTTCATGTCGAGTAGCTGTGATATGTTTTCCCGGATACTTTGTATGTGTACGTGCATTTTTTGGATCTTTGTTTTGCTTTGCTCTTTGCTGGGGAAAAACAGCTGAGAAAAACATCATTTGCACGCATTCGGTGCGGCTGCTCGTTTAGTAATTTTCATAAATTACCCTTAACACGCGCACAAAAGAGGCCAGCCAAGGAGCTGGAGCGGGAGCGGGAGGCGAGGGGACGAGGGGCACCTTGGGCAGCTGCTGCAAGGATTGCAAGGATTCACAGCTTTCACTGGCACACTTGCAGATACAAATTATCATTATCGGACACTCCTTTAACCCAATTCGAGGCAAACAAATTCGTTTTAAATGACCAAATAATTGCACAGATTTTCCTTGACGGTAAAATGACTTAACAATGTGCATGCATGTAAATGTGGCTTACCGCACATATATACCCTGTAAGTGCTTCAGTTTATTTCTTTTCAAAATACATACTAAATTATTTCGATTCAATTTTGGCTAAACATATCTCTTAAGATGTCAACTTTCCCATCTAACAGCCAGCAGAAATAATACTCTAGTCGGGAGTGTCCCACTCGAAGACACTCTGTTTTTAAGACTAAAGGGACATGTTCCACTTCTGCTAGCTACTAAGTATATATGCTAATCTGCTGATGCCAAATCTTGATTGTTATAGTCTTTATTTACTTATTTATTTTTTTTGCAATTGTTAATTTTTAAATAATATTTTGGAATTTTTGGTGCTGCGAGGGTATCGTCGACGGAGTCGTAATTTTTGCTCTCGCTAAAGCTTATTGCTGGGCCAGATGCCTCTGGTTAGATTTTCGACAGGCCAAATATTCCTTACTCCGCTATAATCAAAAACGATTTAAGCCATCAATATACATGGAAAAGAATGTACTTGGAATACTCAGCGTTCGCTTGACAGGACAATATAGACTCAGAAGTTACCAAGTGTGGCGAGAAGCGGAACTCTGTCGAGTTAGTCATAATGAGAAGCAATCCTTAAAGCCCAAAGCACATCATAGAAGAATGTGGCCACTTAGCCAGGTAAAGACTTATTGTCCTAGGGAAACAAGGTCGTTGCAACAGTAGGTCGATAGACTGGGTTCAATAAAGACTCATTAATAATAAAGCAAATTAGATTTGTCAGAGCACCAGTATATCCACACTTATTCATATAGGCCACAACAAATTACAATAAACGCATAAGCTGCAATGTCATCGTTGAGACTCTGTCCATTCAGTATCGAGTGTTGGTGGACAGTGCGAGTCAATAGCAGCTTTAGCTCAACCACACACAGAAAGAGAGGGTATCTGATGAGAGGAGTGCAAATTCGAGTGTGGCGCCCCAAGTTTGCTTGGTTGCCTGGTTGATTGGTTGGTTGGTTGGTTGGTTGGTTAGAGTTGAAGTGCATTCAAGCTGCTAAATGCAAAATGCAAAATGCAAATTGCATTTTGGCAATACGCAATGAGCAGCTATTCATGTGATCAATCAATAATCGATAACGCGACTTGATAGCATGCGCATAAGTCACGGGACGAAATACCTCATTAAATTGATGTGGTTGCAAATGACCAAAATGGAGCATAATAACCATAAACCAGCCACATTTTGGTTGCTGTTGTTGCAACAATCCATACACACACATGCGTGTACATATACACTGGAAGAAATATGATGAAACTCAAGTACAACGCTATTGTTCTTGCATAATCCCAAATGAGTATTATTGTATCATAAACTCTATTGAAAGCAGTTCAAAGCACTCAAATTACACAGATATTTTGTGCTTCAAATAAGTGTAAAACTTCTAGTTCTTAATCTATATATACATATATATTCTTGATCAGCATAGGGAGCCGATGCCATGTCCATCTGTATGAACAAACGGATCTCAGAGACTATTAAGCATGGAGACTGAAATTTAAATTGTCGAATAGAATTATTATTTTGTTTATTATTTTACGATTAACTTAAATATCGATACAAATCGATTTTCGATAGCAACACAAGCCGCACTTTTAAGACTATGGCCTTCCAATTATTGAATAATATCCATTGACAAGCTATTAATATCGAGTGAGAAACACAGCTTGCTCGACTAGAGCAATCCTATTTAAGCTTAAGTTGATTTAGAATTGCTTAAATAAAATAAAATAAATACGAAATGAATCGCACTTCATCCATATCGAAATAGTCTATTATTGTGCATATTATAAAAGCCAAAAACGAAACGGTTACTCAAATCACAGAATTCTTTAGCCTCGCTTTGATTTTTGGCCTTGACCATTTTGGTACCTCGACCAGAGTTCAACATGCTCAATTTCTATTTCTCTGAGTGTAGTATACATATGTATATACATATATTTGGATATGTGTGTGTGTGTGCATGAGCATATGTGGAACGAGGTTCTCTTGTGACAGTTGTAGTTGCAATGCATGCAGATAAACAAGTGGACAAACAACAACAACAATGAGGAGAACAACAACAAGAGCTGAAAGCAACACTTCAAACAATAATAATAACACAATCAAGTGCCTGTTCGCACACGTTTTTCAAGTGGTGCCAAGCACCACGAAACCCAAGCACCACCTGGAACCACCCCATTCGTTTTGAGTGCGCACATATGCAATTGCATGCATTACGTATACGCCTCGTGTTTGGTCTCGTTTGGGCTCTGGTACTCCATGCCGGCCAGTCTTTGCATTCTTTCACACATGCGTGCCCAAGAACAACTCAGACGTAAAGCCAAGCTAACCCCCAAGCCCCCCCAAGCCCACCCATTCCCCATACCCCCATCCTTCGCAGCATCCCTCTTGGATGCCCCAACATGCACTCACCTCACGTTGCTATTACCGTTGCCCCTGCCACCTCCGCCGCTTCCTTGCTTTTGTGAGTGCACATTTTAAGCCTTCAAGCTATCATCATCATCAGCACACAGCAGCAGCAGCAGCAGCAGCAGCGTCATCTGAGGCAGGCGGTCCGACATTTTGTAACAATAGCCAAGTGCGTGTTGCTCTGTACACTGAAAGAAAGCAAATTAAACCGAAAACAAAATTAATCTAAGCTAATTTTGTTTATGCTCTTTGAGGGCATATTTACAACGGATTGAAAGAGATGTCTCAGACCATTTACCATATATATATATATATATATATATATATTCAGTTGAGATTTCAATTGTGGATTTGAGATAGTTTTTATTGCCAAACTAAACTTTTGAATTTTAAGCCAATTATCAATTATTTTTAATTTACTTAATTTTTTTTTATTTCATAAATTTATTTTTATAATTTAAATAAATACAAAAATAATTTCACACGATTTTATAAGGTAAATCTAAGCAAAACTTATCTAAAGAGTAGTCCATTCAAATATCTTTTTTAGTTAAAGAGCTTATCTCGCTTTAAGAACATCATAGTTAATGTAAGCATAATATTCCTGATTCCCTATTTTTCTTGTACTTTTGAGGGGTGCAGGGTACTCGCGAAGCTAACTCAGAAATTATATAGCAGATCAAATCTTTCCACATATGAATATATTAAACAATTGAATTCATTAAAGCTTTAAGCAGTCTTCAATTTGAAAATAAGTAAGTTGTTTGGGCTTTGGAAAGAATTTTCCCACAGCAATTATAATTCATGTGTAGTGTTTGTCAACAGGCATTTATATTCACAATTAAGTTGATAAGGAAGCACGAGCCACAAGAACCCTTAACAAACTAATAAAATACGCATTACAAATAAGAAGTATATTTTGCATGCATTACAAATTTGAAGAATTGAATTGAAGATTTCTTTCAATAAAACTAGCAGAAAGCATGGAAAACATGTTGACATATTCTCGTCATATTTTTCTTAGTGTGTCAGTGTGCGTATGCATTTCCGTGTGTGTGTGTGTGTGGGTGTGTGTGTGTGTGTGTGTGTGTGTGTGTGTGTGTTTGCTGCCATGTCTGTGTTTGCTTTAGGTAATCATTTCAACGTGCCCATTCGTGTGCTTGCCGTCATCTGCAACTGCTTCGTCGTTCTCGTCTGGGGCAGCATCTGTCTCCGGCAGCAGATCACCTTGGCAGAGGGGCTGGCGGTGTTTTGCTGGGTGAGTGTTGAGTCATGCAGCAAGTCAAGCTGTTTTTGCATTCCATTGTGGCGTAACATAAAAAAAAAAAAAGAAGAAGAAGAAAACAGCACAAGCCATAATAAATTCGAGTTTGACTAGCTGCAAAAGGAGCCAGCGCAGACCACAAACAATGCACTGAATGCCACCACCATCCACCATCCACCATCCACCAACCCGACCACTCCCTCAGTAGTGCCATAAAGCTAACTGTCACATATTTTTAAACACCATCCACAACCCCCCGCAATTTCCCTCTTTATGCTTGCTCTCTTTTATGAACAAAACGGCTTTGTTCCAGCATTTTACAACTTTATTTATTCTTCATGTTAATAAGAATCTTATTTTATTATTAGGTAATTTAATATCACAATGGAAGAGAATACCACAGAAAAGAATGAGAGCCATTTGAAAACCTTTGCAGAAACGTTGTTAAATAATATTGCAAAAAGTTTAAGGGCAGTCCTAGAAAATGTACCTTTGACTTTGATTTGATTTGAAATCCTTTTGTCAGCTAAGCTATTTATTTTTAGGCAAAAGTAAAACTGTAAGCTATTTTATAACAAAATAGAAAATGCATAAAGTTGAAGCTTAAATTATGTTGTGTGTTTTTTGAAATGTTTACAGACCTTTTAACCCATTTCTTGTAGTAGTTGTAGTTGTAGTTGTAGTTGTTGGTTGCTGTTTCTTCTGTCGGCTTTTGCTGTTGGTCGATGTTGATGCTGAGCTGCCATCGTCTGAGGTTCACACATGTGATAGGACACGTGCTTTTGCTTTGTTTACTTTCAATTCCTTGCATATTTTCATTTATCAGCATCTTTGATAAGAGGCTTTTAGCCATTAGTTAAGGCCAAACATTTTAAGAAAGCTGCTGCTCATGCGGCAGAAAACTCTTTCTGCTTTTCAGTTTAATCATTTATTAAAAACAAAAAATGATTTTGAAAAAATGCAGCAGCAGCAAGGAGAAGATGAGGCAGTCAACGTAATAACCATTCGCTTGTGCATGCATGGGAGCTGCAATTGATGTGCACAACACACACACACCCACACACACACACACACACACACACACACACACACACAGAGGCGAGCCAAGGATGCGTACCTGTCTAAGTGTGAGTGTGAAAAGTCAAGATGGGAAATGTTTGCAGCCAACACCTTCTAATAGTTGCTGGGTGTCGCCCACCTCCTTTCGTACCCTTTCAACTTAATGCAAATATTTAAGGACAGCATCATCAAGTTGTGTACAAATATGTAAGAGGCAGCAGGAAGCATTTCCGACCATAAAAGTATACGCGAAACGGTGGCAACAACAGTTATGCATCAAATTAAATAAACTGTAAGAGAAACTAGGTTCTCGTATAGCCTAAACAGCTTATTGAGTTTATTTCGCGTATATCGATACAAATCGATTTCCGATAGCAAGCGAAGTCAATTAAGCAACAGCCTTACATAAAAGCTACTCTCAACTGTATAGTGGCTATATATATATAGCGATATATATATATCAAAGCGATTGCATATTTATGAATATGCTAAAATTGCAGTGCACAAAAGTAGGAGCCTTAATCGATGCAATGTACTCAGAAGCTGTGTTTAGGGTATCGCTAGACGAACTCCATTTTGTGCTTGATTTTATGTCTCGTTTTTTGCTTCTGCTTTCAATGGCAGCCACCGCTGACACCATTTTGTAAGCCATCTGGCCGCGTTTCTGGCTGTCTGTGTGTGTGTGTGTGTGTGTGTGATCGTTGTGTCCTTTTTGCCTCGTTGATTTTAAATGTGGGTTTTTTTTTTTGTTTGCTGCAAGCCAGTCAGAAATTAAAAATAAAACTAAAAATATGAAATATGTATGTAGTGTGTAGAAAATAAACTTTTGGCCTTTGACTTTGGGAGTCGTTATGCATTTTTAAGCACGCACACTTTGCGCATCTTTCGCCTTGGGCCGAAAGGACTAAAGCGCCAAAGCGCCAAAGGACTAAAGTGTGAAGGGGTATTTTATAGGAACTCAACGCGACTGCATAAAACAGCAAAGTTACAGCCTCAGCTTGCTCATTAACTGTTTGAAAACTTAGAACCCGCTTCAGCTGCGCGAATATCACTTAACCCTTTCTATATAAGCCATCAAATTTTTGCAATTCTCAACTTATTTTGAGTTGCTTTTGATCGATTTTTACAAAAAACTGTTAAATGACATCAGAAACCAACGTTTAGTTTTCTTTTCGATTTACCAACAGTTATTACACATATTATATATACATATATTTGTACTGTTGCATTACGAGACACGTCTCCCCATCTATATATTTCTGATAAGTATCAACTTGAACTGAAGACTATATAAAATTATAGAGATCTGTGCATGTTTTGAGTCGCTTAGAAAAACATGCAATGCGTTGAGTATTGATATGAACACTGTAACCCCTAGAGGATAGATATACATATATATATATATATATATATATATATATATATATATATATATATATATATTCTATATCAGCATCAATAGACAAGTCGCTATGTTCCTAACTATGTGAGCTCGGTCAGTTTTAAGACTACCTTTGTGAAACTTGGAATTCGCTAATTAAATTCATTAGTTATGCTGTTATAATGATTCTATTAAAATCATTTAGATCGGATCAGTTTATCATAAAGCTGTCATAGCACTTTCAACTACTTACTACTTGACCAAAGAACAAATTATGAAATTAATTTTAAGCTTTTCTGATGACTGATTAACAAGTGTCTTATGTTCAAAATATAATTCGAATAATTGTTGTAGACCGGGCTACATTGCAGGATATTTATTATTATTAAGGGGGAAAGGGATTGTACCGCGACCTACTCGATCTATTGTGCCCCCTTCTGAGCCTATAGTTCTTCCATCTTTGTTGGGTTGACGTCTTCTATGTATCTGAAATGCATAACATGCATCCCTAGGATGCTGCATCTTCTTCTAGTTAAAACGACACATTCTGCTAGGATGTGCATCGAGGATTCCTCCTCTCTTTCACAAAACCAGCACAGATCGCTACTATATATACCTGACTTGTTAGTCCACAATGTCCTGTCAATAGACCGGTAAGTATCCCAAGGCTGTTCTTTCCCATGGCTAAAACTTGCTTAAATCGTCTAAGATTATAACCAGCTAGGAGACATCTGGCTGGTCGGAGTCCTGCTGCCTCTGACCAGCTCTGTTGTCGCCTCTGTCTCTCCTCGTTTCTAAGTTCCAGTCGTATAGTGTGTCTCCCTATGCCACAATAGGGCTCTGGTCCCGTGAGGGGCCTCCATTCGTGCTTGCATGACATGACCTGGAGTCAGACAGAAATAACTGTCAAAACATAGGAAGGCTATCCAAGCCAAACTTACTAAATATGCGTATTATGGGAAACAATTTCTTAAGTTTATGGTGAAAGTCAGATTTTCCATTTTATTTTTTGATTTGATTTGTTATTCGTTGTTTAATTCTCTTAATAAATAACTTGCAATTGAAAATCAACATTTTGTTTGACATTTGCACTTT
This sequence comes from Drosophila silvestris, assembly GCA_035043445.1. NCBI lineage: Eukaryota > Metazoa > Arthropoda > Insecta > Diptera > Drosophilidae > Drosophila > Drosophila silvestris. The sequence continues at coordinate 257,922 of JAWNMZ010000074.1, forward strand.
AAATATTTTATGCACTCCATCAAATTAAGCACTTTACGTCAAATTCGATTTAATTGAGTTAAATTCAATTTAAATGCCATTTACAATATTAATATATGTAACCGAATTAGCTTTACTTCGAATACAAATGAAGTTATTCGGCACTTAATTCTGTTAACTTGCTGGCTGCTGGCTGGCAATATGAGAAATAAAGTTGAGCTGCGAAAGATTGCAGGAATTTCAGTTTAATGCAGTGGCTGCTGAACCAGCTTTCAGTTAATTAAATGCCAAACATTTGATGTAAAATGCTGCATAAAGTGTGGCCAAGACTCTATCCATCCACTTGCCACAGCCTGGCAGCTGACAGCGGTGAGGGAACACAAAATGCGCCTACGTAATTATTTTCCATGCTCCATTTTAACAATTTGAAGGGGCGACGGGGAAAGCTGTGAGCATCACTTAACTATACCCAGTGCTTAGACATTGATGCTATTAATGTTAAGATGTACAAATACTAAATCAGATTCATAGAATTTAAACCGGATAAGCTTTCATTTAGCCTAAATTGTGCAACTTCAACTTGGCTGAGAATGCTTTAAGCCAGTTTGCTTCACTCAACATACCCTGTTGGATTTAATAACGAATATGCAGCTGAAATGTGAAAATTCAAATGCTAAAATGAAGAAATGAATGACTGACTGACTGACTGACTGGGTGACTCAGTGACTAGGCCAGCAAGCGAGAGAATTTTTACTGCCTCCTATAAAGTGGTATATGGGGCAAAGTGGGACATTCGAGTGTCGCTGGATGAAGGCAGGACGTTGTATGTAGGATGTACTCTTAAATATAGTACGACATACACGCAGAAAAACCGGATTCTACACATTTTGGTTTGCATATATTGTTTTTAGAAATATTTTGCAATCATTAAGAAATACATTTTTCTGGAAAAGAAACAAGAACAATTTTATAATTTTATATCTAAATGCAGGAAAAACTTACTAAATTTCAATGCGTTCTCTTTGCTGAGTGTACGACGTGCAACGTGTAGCAAGCGACTACAGAACAGAGCAGAACAGAACAGAACAGGACACAACAGTAGAGTTAAGCGCAAAAAAGAGCACAGTGCCTGCCAAACATATGTTCTCATATGCACGCTTAAGTACGTCGCAAGTGTGCAGAAAATCAACAACAGAGCACAAAAGAGAAGAGTCCACAATATATTAAGTTAACCATGTACGGCACACACACACACACACACACACAGCACACACAGACAACACGCACACACACACACAACACACACACACAACACACAAAGCATGCAGTGCTCCATTTTCTGATGTGTTTTTAATTTATTTCTTGTGTGTGTGTGTGTGTGTTTTTTCAGCAACAGAAGTGGCAACACCAACAACAGCAACAATAACAATAACAATAACAATAGCAAGAACAACAATAACAACAGCAACAGCAACAGTAGCAGGTAGACCCATAATACAAATAATAAAAAATAAATAAATAAAGTAAGAATGCTCTAGTCGAGAGAGCTCGACTCGGAAATGCCCTGAACCAAGTCGCTACCTGTCATAAGTCTTACATATTCAAACCAACCAACTGTATATATGCATATATATATTTATTTATATATGTATTTATATATGTGTGTCCGTAGGTATGCAGAAAATGCTTGCAAGTGGGGAGAAACCCTCCTCCCCGTCGACCACCCACAGACATGCTTGTTTCATTCGCATGCCACCCCTTCAGCAATATTAGTCCTGCGACTGAGGTAGCGTGCTCCAACCCGTGATTTCGTATGTTGGATATCACAGTGGTCCGACATGCCTGTGGAGCAGGTTGATCCCCTTCCTCGGAACTGAAGTCTTCTCCTTGCCAGGGCTGGGCAGCGACAGCAGAAGTACTCCACCGATGGCTCATCTTATTCGTGCTACAGCAGTCGTTATGGGGGATAGACAAGAACCCAATCGCATGGCCAGCTAGTGTCCTTTATTTGCACGTGGGGCAGGTAGTAAGTGATTGCCACTTCCCGACGGAGAGATGATGCCGAGCTTTCTCGTCTAGTCAAGTCGGGCGCAGCACAATTTCCCCCGATTACGTTCAATCTCAATTGGGAGGATGTATCTTTAATAGATGTTATTGCTAGGGGAAATCGATATGTATCGATATACGCGAAACTGTGTCAGTTATCGATAAAATGAAATAAACGCGATAAACTTCAAATTGAAAGGCTCTTGTTGGCTCTTCAGTTGACCGTTCATACAGACAGACTAGCTTAAAGCTGGATCTACTCGCCTCTTGTTGCTGATCAAGAATATATATATATATATATACTAACTTCCTGCTGCCTGTTATCAACTTTTGCACAACTTCAGTATGCTTTTTACAATCACTTTCAATGGGTTGCGGGCAATGGGAAAGTCTTCTAACTAAACCGACCCCAATATGGATATCAAATGGGGTTTGTACATTTTTATTGTTTGATCGAATTTTGTAAGAGAATATTAGGTAATATAATAAACGTTTACCCAATGAAAAATGCTTCAAACTTAATTCAACTTGAGATTTAAATCATGTGAGGAAATGTGCAAACACTCAACAATTTCTCTGCTTTTGCTGTTTTGAGTGCCGGCAAATTGTTCAATTGGGCTTACCTGAAAGAGACAAGAGATACGAAAAGACAGAGAGACCCGAGAGAAAGAGAGAGAGAGAGAGGGAGGGAGAGAGGGAGAGAGGGAGTCGTGACACGTGTCATTTGATCTTTGTTCCGTCCAATTTGTTTTAGTTCCGCCCGCATTACTCATACGTCAAGCGTCGAGCGTCAAGTTTGAATACATTGAATCATTTGTAAGTAGCATATCCTGCCTCCGTTTTCGAGCTTGAATGAATCGCAAATAGTCGAGCAGCAATTTGCGAATGTATTCAATTTTTTATGCTGCGATTCGATGCGATTCGATTCGATTCGTTTCGTTTCGTTTCATTTGTATTTGATTATCATTTTCATTTTCGTTTTCATTTTGCCAGCAGTGGGTGGAAAATGGTGCGCATTTCCTGTCACATCAATCGGTTGGCAGCCATTGTTTTTGCCCACAATTGAGCCATGCATATTTATTGCAGTCAAAGTGCAATTGAAAAGAGACAGAGCTAGATTTCTGTCTATGTTCTATTGTCTGCTAACGAAACAAAAAAAAAACAAAAAACAAAAAACAAAAAAACAAAAAACAAAAAAAACATAAACAGCAACAAGAAAAGACCACACAAAATTTAATTACACATATCAAAATGAGAGCACAAATTCGATTTGCATATATCAGTCGATGGCATCAATTCGAGATGCCAGCGATTACACAGCGAGAAAATCATTGAATCCGTTTCATTTGGCCTGAAAATGTTTTCAAATACAATTTGTTGTCTGCTTAGTTTGGCATTTGAGATTGCCTGGCAGCAATGGAAATAAACTGTGCGGATACGCAACTTGGTTTCGCTCAGTGTAGAAGTTTACCTAACTGTTTCATAGATAAAACCGCGTGCCGAATGATGTTGCGGTTGCTGTTGATGTTGGTTGTTGTATTATGACTAAACATGCAAAACAACCTCATTACCAGCTACACAACACACACACACACACACACACACACACACACACACACACACACACACACACATGCAAATATCTGTTGTCGTCGTGGGTGCCATAATTGTTTCCTGTGCCGCTTTTCTAATGTTTTCGTTGCTAACGCAATTATTGACATACAGCAAGAAAGAGAGGTGTGCGTGTGCGTGTGTGTGTGTGTGTGTGAGAGAGAGAGAGATGGCACGAGTGCGATACGTGCACCTGTAGAAGAGAGCAGCAACTGTGGCGAGACCCTTTCTAAAACAAGCCTACAAAATGAACAACACGTAAAACGCCAGTCAGCAAGTCAACTAGTCGAACTTAGAATACCCTATATAGCCTGATTCCACTGATCGGGGCTGTATTTATCTTTGCGAATTGAATATATATTTTAAAACGCTATTTTAAATGCCAGACAAGCAAATCATCACGGAAAATGATCACATTTGAATTGCTCTTTCGGCTGTAAATTACAATCAATTAAATTAGAATATAATTTTTGAAAAATCAGAAGCTTCTCTCCCAGTTTACAGTTCCAAATGAACTAATACTATATGTATATTCTATAAAAAAAACCGAATTTCGATGCCGCTTCTGAAGTTCAATTGCAGCTTCGGCTCTGGGTTTGACAATGAATGGAATATAGACAATCTGTATAATTCAGCTGACTTGTTTTTTACTGCAACAGCCAAAGGAGGATACAGAGACAAGATATCAGCCATATCAATTGCTGTCAAAATCGTTATACCCGGCTAGATGGGCCAGATAGGTTAGAGTACAAGAACCTGGCTATCATACATCTAATGAATGCAAATATAGCCACAATGAGTGTTATAACAAACACACACACACACATACATACATATATATAATATATACATTCGTATATATATATATATATATATATATATATATATGTATATATATAGCTAGGGACATGTGACCGAAGTGAAATTAATTTGCATGTTACTCTGCCTAAAAATAACGCGGTTTCATTAACGACAGCAAAATGGTTAAGAAATTGACTTGAAATGTGTGTGGAGAAGGCAGTCCGGGCAGAGGCGGGGCAGGGCGGGGCAGGGCGGGGGAGGGGTCCTCAAATGGTGAGGGCTTAAATGGGTAAACCAATGTCTTGAATCTAAATACAGTCATCATTATTAAGTTACAGGCCCAAGAAAATGCAAGTGATTCTATCTCCATGTGTGTGTGTGTGTGTGTGTGTGTGTGTGTGTGTGTGTGCGTGTGTGTGTGTGTGTGTGTGTGTGTAATCATTTTAAATTTTGCAACTGTTTCGGTATGCGGAAAATACTCGACATGTTAACAGAATTGGCTTTCGGCTAGAGCCGAAAGTCTTTTCAAGGATTTCTCCTTCAGTGAAACTGTTCACCTGGCTGAGAGATGTCCTTGATTGCCTTGACAGCTGGGGCATCAATTAAAAGCCCCGTCCAGTTATCCATACACATTATCAAATCAGAAGCACTTTTCCGAGCCGAGCAGCGTCAATTTGCCGTAATTGTGTTGAAATTAAGAAATAAACTGTTTAATTGATTTGCATTTGCAATTCTCGATATTGGTTAAATACTGCATTACAATATCGAAAGACGATTCATATTAAATATTCATTCAGCAGCAAGGTGCTTTAATTGTTGTGATTTTGCCTTGAGATAAATGTCGCTTTACATTGATAATTGCACTTAACTTCGGGTAAAACCATTGGCCGAGCAGAGCCTGATATATATTTATATATATTCATATATATATATATATATATATATGTGTGTAGAGATGTGTGTGTGTGTCGCAATCGCATCTTAATCCATTAAAAGGGCAATCAGAGACCATTTCTCCATGTGTGTCGCTTCTGTGCGGTGAACTCTGCATCCTGCCATCATCCAGCTTGAGGTATGTTTATGGCTCCTCTTTCGAAGAGAGAGAGAGAGAGAGAGAGAAGGAGAGACAGAGAGACAGAGACAGAGAGCGAGACAGGCATTCATGTTGAGGCTCGTCGAGATGTGACAGGTGAACTGTGTCGTGTCAAATGGCAAATGGATGCAACAGTTGCACAGACATTTATGAGAGCAGCAGATAGAGAAGGAGATAGAGAGAGCGAGAGAGAGGGAGAGAGGGAGAAAAGATAGAGACATATAGTGTACAGGAACTGGATGTGATTCAGTTTAATGTCTCACAGCTGTTGCCTACTCGTGAAACTTGTTTTATTAAGCCAACTTTAAAGGTGCAAAGTGCAAAGTCCTGGCAATTATTCGTATACCCTGTGAACCGGTACGGCAGCTGGTTCAGTTTAATGTCCGATTTTGTTGTATATTCTATTTTATTATTTCAATTTCAAGCAATCCTGACACACTCGTGAAACACGCGTGAAAAGTTGAAAATTGATTTGTTTAACTTGTTCACAAATATTTGGAAATTTGCGGAACAAAACGCCAAAAGCTGCTCAAAATATTTTCGGCTCTGTAAAGTTGAACATGTGATTCTGACTCGAAAAATATGCCAAAATATATAGCCCAAATAAAGGGGAAGGGAACCAAGCTGTGTCAAATAAGTATCCGATTTTAAACATGCTTTCACTTTTACAACAATATTGCATTCAAAAATGTGAAAAATAAATCATATTTGAATACCGCACTGAAAGTTGGCTCCGATTGAATACGAGTAAGCAATGCGAATGAGATTTGTAAGGTGGTTAAATAAGCGAGTGCAGAATAGGTGCGACGATATTCGGCCTCTTTGCGGCTGCATATATATTAGACTATATAGTGGACTAAGGCTGTGACGTAAGCCAATTCTTTTTTAGAGGGGAGGGGGTAGAGGGAGAGGGGGGTGCATGCAGCCAATGAGACAGTTGACAGTTGAGTTGCTGCAACAAAAAAGCCCGATGCGATTAGATAAATGAAAACGCTTGAGAGCAGACCCCAAATCCCAAGTCCCACGTCCCCAAATCCCAAATCCCCAATCCCGAGTGGCCCGAGCCAGTTATGCTGGGTTGGCGCTGCAAGTAATGGTGGCACTTGCGTTTTGCCTTTTGAGTGCATTCAAATGCGCACTCATCAAATCAAAAAGCCAAAAGTGTCGGGCTCCCCAGCTGCCACTCGACTCGTCCGGCTGGTCAAAAAAGAAAACTAATCCTTGTACGGGTGTCCGCACGGACGCACTCATAAAAACGAGGCAAGCATTGTGTCTCCGCCCTGGTCTCCGCCCTGGTCTCCGCCCTGGTCTCTCCCTGGTCTCTCCGGTCGCCGGTCTCGGCCGCAACAAAAAGCGACTAATAACAGGCAACGTTTAAGAGCCCCAGCTTCCATTTAATGCAATTGCTATTAAGTTCACTTGACGTTACAACCTCTAAAGGACGACCCGGAGTCGGTTCCAGCTCCGGTTCAAAGCCAGTCTGCCACCTTCTGCGGTTGTGGGCTGGGCGTGTGGCACGTAGTTGGAGTCAAGTAGATGAAGCCCGTAGCCGGCTGCTATTTATTTTCATTTTCCTGCATTTATGGTTTTATCACTGCCTCAGCCTCAGCCTCCGCATCAGCCTCAGCCTCAGCCTAGCCTCGCCGCATCAGCCTCCGCATCAGCCTTAGCCTCTCGTTGTGTTATGTCCTTTACCCATCAGAAATGCCTAAATAGGGTATTATCAGGCTGTGCAGACAACGGCATACATATGTCTACTACTCGATCTTTGTCCTATCTTTTGCATAAGTAAGTTCTTCTGTAAGTATTAGCCACAAGTAGCAGCGAAAACTTGCATAATTTAAGATAATTTGACTTGTTTCAAGTTCAAAAAGTAGCCGATTGAATATCAGCGCTCGAACTGAACACTAACAGCAGTTACAGGATCTAATATTACCAGTCCATAAAGGAACCGAGTATCGAAAAAAGAAATCTATTTCAATCCGATCCAATAACTAAAAGCGAAGCTGTCCAAGTTTTAAGGCCAAAAATCTTTATTACTTTCTAATTTGCAGCGAGTAAATCAGCACTTAACGTTATCAATATAGATATATATATATATATATATATATATACATTTACTCTTATTTATAGTCGCAAAAATCGTAGCACAAAGCTTGAATCAAGTTTTTGTCCGCTTAATTCTCATTGAAAAGACTTGTTTCAAATTCTTTATTTAAGACTTTTCACTTTAAAATGGCAAACGCTGGACTAAAGTTGTATTTCTTTTGTCTCAGTGTATATTTATTATTTGACTGCCATCAGTTTCTTGGAAGAAGCCTGGCCTCAAATAAGTGCTGAGTCATTTAACATTTGATTTTAATTACTATTTAATTAATTGTTTAATTTGAATCGAATTGTTCAACATTTATTTATTTTCATTATTGATTTTATAGTTGATTTAAGAGTACAAATACAAATTAATAACTGAGGCGAATAAAGTTTGGAATCAATTTATAAACTTTACCGGAACCGGAACCGGATCCGAATTACAATTATATTTTACGCTGCGCTGAAAGTTGTGATTGATAAATGTGAATGTTGCCCAGCTGAAATTTATTAACAGCATATTCGCTAGTCGAGCACTCTCGACTCTCCCCCCCCCCCCACCCCCCTCCCCCTTGGATCTCCACTCCATTTGTGAGCTATACTCTCGACTCATGCTGACACTTTGTCGTTTTTATCGTTTCAGCGTTAATTCGGTTAAGCACTTAAAGCGGCCATCAGCCCCCAAAAAAAGCGCCGGGTGGCTAAGGAGCTGAGGGGCGTGCCCCATGTGGCCCACAAGCAACGGCCAGCAACGGCAGCAACGCCAGCAACAACAGCAACAACAACGACGACAATATGAAGAGTCAAGTCAAGTAACAAAATAATAGGAAAACCGAGCTGGGAAGAAAAACTCGCTTGTTGGCCAACGCTACGTGCATAGTTCAATTGAAGGTGAAATCTCCACGCCATCAGCAGCGAGACGAGAGACAGCGAGACGAGAGACAGCGAGACGAGAGACAGCGAGAGGGAGACAGCGAGACAGCGGAGAGAGAGAGCGAGAGGGAGACACTTATTTGTGGTGGTGTGCGGGGCCTGCAATAATGTCCAGCAGCCATTCCGGCACAATTGGCCGTAAGCGCGTCGGCAGCGGCAGCGCTGTCGGCAGCGAGTTTTACTACGGGAATGCGGCGAGTGGGTCAGCGGCGAGCGGTGCCGGCTCAGCGCATAACGGCGAACATCAGCTGAGACGTCAACGGTCCGCCGAGTGGCACAGCCATCGACATGGTCACGGACATGGACATGGACACGGCCTGGGCATGGGCATGGGCATGGGAATGGGAATGGGCTATGGCAGCAGCAGCGAGGATGAATATCAGAACACCGCCCAGGCAACCGCCTTCGACACACAGCTGCTGGCCCAGCTGCTGTTGCAGAGTCAGCAATTGGCAAGTGAGTAGTACAGTGATCCCTCGCTAACCAATCATTCTTCTATTTTTGTATTATTTGAAGTTATTTGCATGAAGCGATTTTCAGAAACCAGGGCTGCATAATCACGATATGACCTGCATATATCCAATAAGACACGATTCAGACTCGAAAATCATGCTTAAATTATTCAGCTGCAAAGTGAATGTGGAATGGATGAAACCCTGTCAAATATTGATCCGATTCCAGGCAACAAGTAGTCTTTAAACATTCTAGAAAAATTATACAGATAGATGGATATATATATATATAGTATATATAGAGTAATTGATGGAGTTGAAAATGAAATCACAAATCGAACAAATTGCTGCTCAAAGTTATTCATATATTCGGACAACTACTGTACACAGAAATAGATACAGGTGCAGATATTTTTACGCAGCTGCACAGATACAGATACAGCTACAGATACAGATACAGATACAGATACAGATACAGATACAGATACAAGGGATGCTGGGCTAAGTAAGCAATTCAGTTGGGGGCCCGCAGAGCCATTCGGACGCTTTATGCGATTCAAGCGATTTATAAGTCGGTCGAGCTACTAAATATTCATTATTTTATTTAATTGAATTATTCAGTGGTCATCCAGATCTAATCCTCGAATACGAATCCCACCCACCCAATACACTCACATGCATGTCTCAAGAGCAACGTGAGTCGATTGGCATGAATTCTTGGATACCCTTTAGTATTCAAGTTGAGCCAGTTGCTAGATTTTCTGAGTTGGAATAATAATAAAAAATATTGAAATTGGTAATTGGAATCGGGACTGTTTAATTATAAATAATTAAATATAATATTTAACAGATCAAAACGGTTCTTCTCAATTATCTGAAACGAATATCTTTTTTATATTTAGTGATTTATCTATTATTATTTTTTATTTTTTTTAATGATATTATAATTTAATCGAGATCGTAGATTTATTATTTATATTTTATATATATTTTTTTATTTTTCTGCTTTTATTTTTTCAAAATAAACGAATATTTGGGAACCAATTCAAAATAAATTAAACGGTTTATTTATTGTTCTTAATTTAAAGTTAAATGTATTTTATTTGATTTTTTAAGCACATTTATTTTTAAAAGTTGAAATTCTTTGACGATAATTATCATTTAATTTATTTTCTAATTCGTTTTTCTTCGTTGAAAATGTAATTAAATATTTTAATTTAATTTATTTTCTAATTCGATTTCCTTCGTTGAAAATGTAATTAAATATTTTCATTTATTTATTCTGAGGCGTTCTTTTGATCAGAGAGTAGGCTGCTTACAGGGTATGTGCCAGTCAGCACTGCCCGTCCAGCTGACTCCAGGCAGCATTGCTTTGTTTTTGTTGTCGATTGAACTTTGGCTGTCTGATTGGATTCGAGTCAATTCGATTCCATTCGATGTGATGCGATGCGATTCGAGTTCGACGCTGTTGGTCCACGTGACGAGTCGCGATTGGATTTGAATTGTGGATTTGGCCTGGCTTCGCTTGCATTGATGGGCTTTGTGGGGCTCTTGTGGCATCCTTGGACCACTTGGACTCATTTCATTGCAACATGAAGGCCACCTGACATTTGGCCGGACTCAATCAATGTGTTTTAACTGCTTTCCATTTGGTGGTGCTCAGTTTAAGGCCTGCAATAAACTTGTGTTTAGAGCCAAAAGGTTTGTGCAACAAATGCTTAAATTAGACAACATCATGCAACATGCATTGCTAACTTTTATCAAAGAAATACTAAAAATATATAAAAATACATATAATAAGATAAAAGAAGTTTGCAGTTAATTGCTCAAATTGGAATCATCAAATAGTTGCAGCCTAAATAACAATAGACATGCAACACGTGCAACACTCTCCAAAATGACGATGAAACGCCAATTGTTGATTGTTTCTGCTCAACCTTTAGCCGATTTGTGCTTTATTTTTTGTTCCCCATAATCCTCGAGATATATGCCAACATTTGCATAAGCATTTACAATACACACAAATTGAGCGACTCAATGAACAATCTATTAAAAGCTTCGTGCTTCAGCATTTGTTAGTTTTTCTGCGGGAGTCCTTCAATAAGCCCAGCCCAGGCTCGTTCTCAAACAGATTTGCAGGCAACTCCCCCCGCCACGCCCCCCTTGCCACTGCTCTGGCTTGGTCGTGCAGCCAGAATTGGTTGCCTGCCCAGAGTGTTATGAGGTTGTAAAAAATGAATCGTAAATTGCATTAAATATTAACAGACAATAAAACACACACACACACACACACACACAGCACACACACACAGCACAGCACACACAGCACACGCAGTGCGTGCGAAAGAGACAACAATTTGCTGTGCAATGCGAACATAAAAATCGCACAGCAGACGGCGATTTGCGTTTTATGCTTCGATTAGGCGATGACTACAAAACACCCACCAACCACCCACCAACCACCCACCGACCACCCATCCGCCACCCCCTCCCCGCACCCCTCGATAACAAATACAGCTGCAATTCGTAATTGAATTGGAGCCTCAGCTTCAATTACTCAATCTTTATCAGCAGCAGCAGCAGCAGCAGCAGCAGCGTCCAATTGCCTTCATTCATTCATTCATTTATTCATTCGCTCATCCATTCATTCATTCATTCACTCATCCATTCATTCGTTCATTCATTTTTGATATGCGAATTAAACGCGCTTTTTTATTGCCAATTGCAAATTGCGCAATTTTTAAACACTGGCAAAGCCTTGCAAGCTGCAATTGCGAAACACGCGAAAAAAAAGTATTGAACAACTTTTGCTATACCCTGTAGTGGCGGGTAGTCGGACATGATGATTTATCGAATTTCGTATCGATTATATTAAAAAGCAATTTATAATTAAATACAGTTTTACAGTTAACTAAATTGTAATACTGATAGCAAGATATAAATCAAATAAAAGCCGTTTTAATTGTGCATTTTATTTAATATTTATTTGTTGGTTTCTGTTTCGTATTTTAATTACGGTTTATTATAATTCATTTCACAAACACAGGCGGAAGCGAGCCGATCAGCTGTTCTATTTATCAAACGGTAATTATGCCCCGCACACTTTAACGGCAAAATAGACTCACAGTGGAATCGCGAAATGTTACGAACGAAGGATAACTGTTAAATGCACACAGCTGCGGTCAAAATAATAGCGGTACATACACATTTCTTTTGGAAACTGTTAAAAGAAAAATACAGTCAAAAAAATTAATGAAAGTTTGACTCAAGCACAAGCAATCAATACTGGAGATAAGTAAACATTAAGTGTCGGCATACAGCTATTCAATTTATGATCAACTCGAATGAAAGTCTGTAAATTTATTATTTTTATATTTATTTTTATTAAATTAATTTTTTACCATTATAATATTATTTTTGAATATTATATATATTAATATTTCTAAAAACCAGTTATGATGGATGCTTATATCTTACTAAGCTAAGTGTTTTGGTAAATAATAGTATTTTAAAACATTCCCAGATGAGAATCCAAAAATTTGGTGTAGTGCAGAAGTGCATTTTTCTTAATTTTGATGGTTTTGAAAAGATTTCGATTTGATTACCATTAAATTAGTTCTATTTTTATTAAGCAGCAGCTCTATTATTTTGACCGCAACTGTAAATACATAACGGGTGTTCAACTTTGCACATATTCAATTGTTAATGAGAGAGTGAAATGGCATGTGTCTTAACACTCAGGCCCAACGGGAGAATTCTACACAAAAAAGAATACAAAAAGACAATTGTTAAATGCAAAACTGAAGCATTTTTATATATTATAAATGTATTTGTGTATATTCATTTAAATAAACGATAAGAATAATATATTTATGCTCATTCTCTCTCTCTCTCTCTCTCTCTCTCTCTTTCTTTCTGCTTAGGCATGGAGCATTATAATTCAGATTGCGAACCGGAATATTTGCGGCAGAGAAGCGCTCGTCGCAGCGCCGACGCCGGCCAAATGATGGAGGTGACTTACGCCCAGCCGCATTCCAGAACCGCAGCAGCAGCAGCAGCAGCAGCAGCAGCTGTGACGTCACAGTCGCCAATAAAATTGCCAACGGTATCGGCGGGCACCGTTAAAAATCAATCGAATGCGAATCTGGGACTTTTTCCCCAGCCCCCCAATCCGGGCAACATGAGCAGCAGCAGCAGCAGCACGCTGACTGCAACGGGAACTGGAACGGTAAATGGAACTGGAACTGGAACGCGCAGTACAAATCCCTTTCTCAATGCCAAATATTCCAATGAGGAAGTGCAGCAACATGAATCAGCAGCAGCACCAGCAGCGACAGTGACGTCGACGTCGACGGCGACAGCGTCGAGCAACCAGCGCAGTCAGCGCAGCGCCACGCGTCACACTTTGAATCGGCTGAGCGGCATGACCAGCTCCTCCTCCGGCACCTCCGCCCTCTCCGTCAATCGCAGCGACAAATCCCAACAGCTGCTAGCAGCAGCAGCAGCATCAGCAGCAGGAGCAGCAACAATATCGGGAAAAACTGCCGAACAAGATTTGACAGAGTTTGGCGACGGCTGCAGCAGCGGCGGTGAATCAGAGCCGCCGCCAGAGCCAGCGCCGCCCGAGATACCGCCGCGCACCCAATCGCTACTGATGTCCTTGCGCAAGCACTCCGACTATAAGCTCAAATACGAGGAAAAGGGGGACCAAAAACATGAGGAATTTATACCAACCAGCCAGCTGCAGAAGGGTAAGCTTTTTTTGCCCACGCACACATGTCCCAAGAAAAGAACTTCCCGCTATGCAATTGGCATTTCCCAAAGCGCGTTGAGCTTTTGCGATGCTTTTAGCTTTCAACTGTTGACTGACTGTTAACCAGCAGTTAACAGAGTGTTAACTGAGTGTGTTAACTCACTGTGCGCTTGAAAGCTCTGTGCACATTTTAGATCAGCTTCATTTTACAGTTGTTTTTGAAGTAGTTTTATTCAATTTGATGTTATCAACTGATTTACGGTTTTAATTTTCGTTTTCTTTTATAGATTATATGATCAGCGATAATCTTCGCACAGTGGAGCAGCAATTGAAACCCATTTCACCCGGCGATACAAATGGGTGAGTTTAAATTCGATTTATTATTCCATTACTCAAGATTATTAAGTTACTCGGCACTTAAGTTAATCCTTAAATAAATCATACATTTATTATAGCATATATTAAACCATTTAACACATAAAATACTCTTTAAACATTTAAATACGCTTGGCTAAAAGGCGAACTAGTTCCGGTATCAACTTTGCTGTACAAGTCGTGTTAAGACTGGTTCACAAATATTCTCTATATGAGCGAACTAAGAACTGGTTCATTGGCCGCATAAATTGTATTATTATATTCATATATTACTGAAACTAAAATAAATAATATAATTAAAAAAAAAACTGTTTACAAATGTTGATGTTATTTTTATGTGAGTTAAATTTTTAAGCTGCACTTTAAAAGTGATAAGCATATTTCAATAATGCCAAGTACTTAAAGTACTTTGTATGTGTGTGTGTGTGTGTGTGTGATGCATACACACGCACACAAAAACCGCTGTCTAAATCTGTTTGGCGATATCAGCTGAAACTCTGATATGCAAACACACACACACACACACACACACATACATATTACGCTGTTATAATTCTCTTAACTGACCACAAAACTAAGACAAGGTTTTAAAAACAACAACACAAACACAAAGACAAGAATTATAAGACAGACCGAGAGAGAGAGAGCAGAGAGAGAGAGGTGATGTGTGTAGTTAGTGTCGTCAAAGAGGAGAAAGGGGGAGGGCAGAAGATGAGCCTGCTTTTGTAGGTTAGGTGCATGTTGTCGCTCTGGTCTCTAATCTGCGTCTGCCGTTTGATGCTCACGTTGCGAACAGCAACAACAAGAACAACAACAGCAACGACGAGCGAAAAGAGTAAGAGAGAAAGAGTGGGGGAGCGAGTGCTTATTTAAGAGTTAAGAGCTAATGCCCGACTAGCAGTTGACCTGTAAGCACTTCAAATTAAATAACAACGATATTTGTGCATCTTTCGTGCATCCGTTTTCATGCTGGAACGCTGCTGCTGCTGATTGGTGATGCCCTCTTCTCACTCTTTAAGGGGTATGTATGGAGAGAAGAAGAAGCAGCGGCAGCAGCTGCAATGACAATGTAAGGCGAGTAGACTCGAATGTTAACGGCAATTAAATCCGCAAATGGTTTCGCATTGGCAGCAAAACCGAAACCGAAAGCAAAAGCAAAAGCTGCAGTCACTTCAACTCCCCCCCCTTTTTTCCTCATCCACCTTTGCTCTCGCTTGTTTGTTTGTTTGTTGTTGTTGTTTTGGGCTTCTCATCTGCAAGCTTGCCGCGGCATTTCTCTCCATTGTAATCCTTTTGGCACACGACCCCAAAAAGCCGCAGCACAAAAAAAAAATAAAAACTTCAAAATGGCGGCCACGGGAATGTCTCGTTGCCAGTCCCTACCTCTCTCTCCCTCTCTCTCTCTCTCTCACTCTTTCTTGTGGCAAAATATGTCCGTAGCATTTTGTGGTTCTGTAAGCGGCTTTCTCACTGGTCACGCCCCCCTCCCCACCTCCCACTGAGCAGCCACCTGCTGCTTTCGTCTGCTTGTGTTGCGCTTGCAACATAATTAAAGAACTCACTTGCAGATTACGTGGTTTTATAGGTTTGTGCCCCAACCTCACCCCCCCCCCGCGCCATCACGCCACGATTGGACTTGCTAGACCAGGATTTGTTTGTGTGTGCATGTGTGTGTGTGTGTGTGTTGCTGTTACACCTTGTTGTTCTTTCTCTTCCTCTTGCTGTGTCAGTTCGTTGTTGTTGTTGTTGTTGTTGTTGCTGATATGTGCACTCATTCATTTACCGCTTTGTGGGGTATTTTGATTTTGTCGTTGTATATGATACATTTACACACATTTTATATATCTTGAAATGCATGTTTTTATACACGCTTATCAAAATTTATGTAAGGGTATTCAATATTCGACAGCTTACAGATAACATTGCGTTTATCCTAACTGTGCCTGCTTATGTTCTTGTTGTTGCTTTCGTTTTGCTTTGAGTTATTGGTTTTCTTTTTGGGATCTCTTCGCTTGGAGTCTGTCACTGCATTTTCGCTCTTTGCTTACTGAAAGGATTACCGTAAACGTTTCATCGCCAATGCCGCTAATGTACAGCTAATTATTGTGCTTGTTGTTGTTGCTTCTCTGTTTAAAGTGGGGAAGGGAAAGGGAGGAGGGGGGAGGGGGAGGGGGAGTTCATGTTATGGGCTTGCAAACAACTTGTCCGAGAGAATGTCAAAAGCTGTGGCTGGCAAACTCGGAGACAAAATGAAACCAAAGACAAGTACAGTTATAGTTATGTATACATACAGTTATAGTTCTATATATATATATATATATGTATATATACATAAAGTGACATAATTTATAACTGATAATTCGTTTTTCTTGGCTTTTAGTTGTATATTGAAAATACTCACTGGTTGTTCCTATCTGGGGAGCTATTAATTAGTAAATTTGCCTATTACAACTATTTCTACGTAAACAGTAAAGATTTCGATCGTTCCTAGATCCTATATAGCTATCGAATCTCACTGATTTATCGTCCAAATGTTAAAGGCTGACTTTGGTAGGGATTTGTCATCATTTCTCATCATTTCGAGCGGTCAGCTATATGATATAGTAATCCGATCTGTCCGTCTCTGACATATACATCGCCCGCAGTCAAAATACGGATGTATTCAACGTTTCATCAAGTTACCATCAAAACTGACCGGGTTCACATAGTTGGTTGGCTAAATGGATGGTCAGATTTGCTGACTTGGATGTTGATGCTGTTCAAGGCAATATTTCTAAACCATTTTGAAGGGCAAAGAAGATTCAAGCGCCAATTTCATTAAACTTGGAGAATCGATGGCAGTTGCTGGCTTTGGTTGGGTAGTTGGTTGGTCGAGTTGAAAGTGTGCGACTCCCAGCAGTTGGCACTCAAGACGCACTAAATTTGTGTGGATGCCACATGCCACAAATGTCAGAGGCAAGGCAGTGCTTTCGGGCCGCTTGACATCAAGTTGGCCAGGCCATGTTCAACTGACCGATGGATATTTTTGGGGCGGCCCGTCATATGCAGTGGAGTTGTGGCTATTTAGAGAGGGTTTGGGTAAGGGTAGGCACTGTGTGGGAGGGGAGGGGGTAGGGTATAGGGGAAGATGTCGAAAGAGCCGCGTGCAAGTGACACAAACGACTGACTGACCGTCTCAGACTGCCGACTGTCGATGGACAGCGATGCTAAAACTTTGAACACTCAGCTGCACATTTGAGATTCTCGAGTTCTCTCCAGGAGCAAGAGGAGGAGGAGCTGGGGAGGCGGAGGCGGAGGCGGAGGCGGAGGCGGAGGCAGCGTGTCGTTGACAGTCGTCATGCGTCTAGCTACTTAGATGGACATAAAATTATGATTACAGCAAATGCCACAAATGTCGCACATGCCACACTGGCTACACCCGTGGCAGCCACATATATGTGTGTAGTTATATCCATCCATCCATCCATCCATCCATATGTTGCATGCATCAGTATGTGTATGTGGCACAAGCCCGCAGTCAATAACCGAGCCTCAGACTAACGACTAGCGACTAACGACCATTGGCATGGATTACATAAAAAAAGACGGAAAAAAGTCGACAAAAACAGATAGATAAATGAAGCAGAAGCAAGTGGATATGATAGGCGGCGCATACCCTGTTTTTTTCCGTTTGCTCATTGCGCTCGATCAGTGGATACCCTGTGATAATAAGCACAACAAGAATCCCTATTTAAAATTTGTGTCTACTTTGCCTTTACAGCAACGACTGATAGATACTCTATAATAGTGACTAAGAAGTGGGTATAGTAAGCAGTAGATACCCTGTTAAAATGTTTACTTTTTTGTGTATTAACAATATGACACCCTGTAAAAATAACTCAACCTTTGACTTCCCTGCACTCAATATGTATCAGCTGCGCACCTTTAAATGCAACGACTGGCAGATACCCTGTAGTAATGTCATTTTTCTTTACTAAATAATTAATTTTTAAAAGCAATGACTACATAGATACCCTGCAGTAAGCATTCTTCTCGAGTTGAATACAATTTTATTTAACAATTACAAATTATTATATATAAAATAGAGAAGAAGAAGAGAACAGAATTGGCAACTTAAGCTCAATAAAAAATGATCCCAAATTAAAGTTTCATAAGAAATAATAATAAGAAGAAGAAGAACGTGATTAAAAGTGAAGAGGTATTTCTACAAATTGCCACTCTCTCAAATGGCAACTGGGCGTATCAAATACATAGGCAGGACTCCCATTTAGCTCGAAATACGTTACAAACTATATCCTTAGTCTGTGATACCCTGTGCGGGCCAACTCGCCTAACAGAAAAAACGGAGGAAACCCGAAAAAGATTCACCCAAAGTAATTCATTACAATAAGCTCACGAATATGCCATAAAAATCGCGTGCCTCGCTGAATAGTCCTGTGTGGACAGGACTTTTATTTTTTTCTGCTTCTTCTTGTTTTTTTTTTCTTTCGGTGAAGCATCTGTGACGTCGTTGGTGGCATATCCAATTGCCACCAAGACAGCCAACCCAGATGACGAAGAGAGCAGCAGAGGAGCAGAGGAGCAGGGAGGATGGATGTATGGATATGTTGGCGCTGTTAATACACTTCCACACTGCATGTGTGTGTGTGTGTGTGTGTGTGTGTGTGTGTGTGTGTGTGCGTGTGTGTGTGTCTACATATGTCGCAAGTGAAATGTATCCCTAACTGAAGAGCTGTATTCCATTTCCATGAAGATGTCAGCATTGCTTTTCGCGTCGGTTTCCCTTTAACCACCTCTCCCCTCCCCTCCCCCTCCCCTCCCCAACCACCGC
The DNA here is from genome assembly GCA_035043445.1 of Drosophila silvestris. Taxonomy (NCBI): domain Eukaryota; kingdom Metazoa; phylum Arthropoda; class Insecta; order Diptera; family Drosophilidae; genus Drosophila; species Drosophila silvestris. The sequence goes on from JAWNMZ010000074.1 coordinate 276,884, forward strand.
TCAGCTGTGTTGCCATCATTTGATTGAAAGCCCTGCACTCGAAGCATGAAATTGGCAATTCGATCCGTTTTAGCTGTAAACTTTCGTGCCTGGCCAATGCACTTGTTATTGTCCTGCCAAAGGACTCCGGGGCACACACAGGCTGGCATTAATAAGACATTTCTGTGGATTATATTCACATATACAGTGAGTGAGGGATGTGTATAAATATGGAGCTAAAAATAATAATAATAATTTTTGGAATTAGACAAGAAGAGTGTAATTTGTACAAAGGTTGGCAGCGCCACGCAGGATGCCATAGCAGGCAGCTGGCCAGAGTTGCCAGACTGTGTGCAGCAGCAAAGACAGCTTTAATAATATTAAACTGCATTCATCCAATACAGCAATTGTTTCAGAGACTTGATAAGTGTCCCAGTTCCAATACTTTTCCATAGTTGTAAAGATTGGTTTCTTTGTGGAAATGAGAATTGAGTCGATCTTGGCCGATTCAGGGAAAGTTGAAATTCTCATTTGATTAGTGATTTAATTTAATTCTTGATTAAAACTGGAAAATACCTTTTACAACTCTTAATTTTGGGTTAACAGTTTCGGTTCCGCTTTGATGCGCTATGCAGGAAAAATGGAAAGTAGATTTTTGGTTTTTTTTTTACGGTTAACGGTTTCGGTTCCGCTTTGATTCCCTGACGACAAGCGACTTATGTTTTTTTTCTTAAGCTTAGTTATCCAATTGAATTTCACAGATTTTTAACTTTATATTTGAATGCAGTTTTGTATATGCTGTTGGTAAATAAATTGAGTGGCTGACTTGACAAACGATTCATGTTAATTGTGGGGGATTTCTTTCGGGGCTCTGTTTCAATCACTTTCAATCACACAGCTATGGATGGCTCAGAGACACGCCTCTTAACACCTGTTAATCAATCATAAAGCCAAACGGAGAGTTTCCAGTTTCAAGTTTCAAGTCTTTGAATGCCACGTTTTGTTACCCGATTCTCGATTCTCGATTCTCGAGTTGAGAGTTTGATTTATATTTTGTTTGATTTGTTTGGAACGCCTCCGCTTTTCGCTCCGCGATTCGTTCCGTTCCGTTCCGTTTCGATATTCGAAAAAAAACACAATATTTGTGTATTTCATTTGGCAGCTCGTTAAGCGATGAAACCAATCCCCCCCCCCCCCCCCCCCCTCCCCCCTGCTCCGCCACTGCTCACTTTCCACTCGGCGACTTTTCCTTTTTTTGTGTGTGCGTGTTTCTTTCCAGTGGAAGACGCTGACAGCTGAAGATGTATGATGGAAATTAATAAAACAAGCGTAAACACTTAAAAGGCGCTCTCCGTCGCTGCCGCTGCTGCCGCTGCTGCTGACTCAATCGATTCCACGCGATTGACTCGCTGCTGACCTCAGTTTCCCCTCCCCACCCCCTCCCCCCTACACAATTCCACTCTTGACTTGAACGTGAAACCCGTTGACTGACGCCGAGGCGCAAAAGTAATTGAAAACAATCATTAAGAACGGATTGTAAAGAAACTGAAAAATACTTAGGGACAAGCATCAAGAAAATCCACCCCCTCCACACTTCCCTTCATCAACGGCATTTCGCCTTCACATTTATGTGTATCACTTAATTATAACTGCACACACACACACACACACACACATGCCTTAGTTTGGGATATTTGTATTACTTTAGCGGTACACCTCTAAACACCAGCAAAACAAAATAAAAATAAAAACAAAACTGAAAAAGCTGCCGCTGCGCTCTCAGTGGGATATAATCCACACACACACACACACACACACACACACACACACACGACGTTTACTTTTTCACTTCATTAAAGGAGGCGCTTTTGGGTTTTTTTTGTTGGGTGTCGTATACCTTAAATAAAAATATAGCTGGGTAGCATCAGATTGTGGACACTATTTGTAATTTGTGAATATAAACAAATATCATTTATAGATAACATCAAAATATAGCACAAATATTATTTGCCTATCTCTGTCCTATACTCCCTCTCTCTCTCTCTCTCTCGTTCTCATAGAACTAAAAAAAGCGGGTGCAAAAATAAGGGAATTTTCGCTCATTACTTTTTACTCTCACTGAATGTCAAATGCCGTATCTGAATACATATGTTTTTATGTGTGTGTGTGTGTGTGTGTCTGCGCTTATGCATTGGGATATTATCATTCAACTAACTGGAATATTTAACTGTAATGCAGTGTCGATCACAAGGAGAGCTCACAAAAATCTCTCTCTCTCTCCTACACTTTGTGCTGGCTCGATTTTGTTATAGAGTATTTAAGCGTTGAGCACTCTCAGTGATTATTATTTCTTCATGAGCCATCGAGCAAAAGAGACGTAGGAGTTTTTTTCTGTTTATTTTTTTTTTGTTTTGCTTTGTTTGTGTAAAAACCAAACATTGATGTCCAACTGCGTTTGGGTCTTAATATCGAAGACGGAAGATCGGCGATTGCAGATTGGCGAGAGGGGATCGGGGAGAGGGGAGCGGGCAGACCAAACACCTTTCCATATTTTTATTTATTACTCTATTAATTACTGCTTTGCTGCCGCTCTCTCTCTCTCTCTCTTCCTCTCACTCACTTTGAAACAGATTTGCATTTGCTTATTAGGTACTCCTACTCCCCTCTCCCTCTCTGTCGCTATCTCTTCGCAATTAGCTGTAAGTTGTTGATATTCTCTCAATTTCGCGTAATTATCTTCAATTGTTTAATAGCCGACTGATTTGGCTTAATTACACTTTACAAATCGCTGTCTAAATTGAAATTGAATTTGCAACGCATGAGAAAAAAATAAATATATATATATCTATATATATATACAGATCAGATATGTATAATTGGCAAGTCTTTTGTTCGATTGAACTCGAATTGAACTCGAATCGACTTTTTAATTAAAGTTCGATGCTACAATTTGTTAGAAAAACAGAGAGAAAAAATATTAGTACCAAGCAGCAATAGTTCATTATATTTGAAAGTAAAAAAAGGTTCAATTTCGATTAATTGAATTAACTTCTTATACAACAATTCAACACACACAAACACACATGGATACCTTTACGGGCACAAATACATACATACATATATCATACCATATCGTTTTACATACAACAACAACAATGCGGGCCCACGCAGCAAATAACTGGACAGCAGACAACGAAGAGGACGGCAAAGAAAACAAAGTCAAAGAAGTTGAGGAAGAAGAAGCACAACAGACTCTGGCATCTTCTGGCGGACAACGGACCTCAAGTGGCGCTCACAAGCCGGCGCTCAACACACGCACACACACACACGCACAGGCAACTACAAGCGATGAGTGCGTGTGAGAGAGAGAGAGGAGAGAAAGGCTGACTGGCTGGCAGCTCATCGCTCATGTGAAACTCATAAATTCACGCCGCAGACAGCAACGACGACGACGCAATTAATCTGCCTGGCTGCGCAGTCGCCGTCGCTGTCGCCGTCACTTTGAGCGCAGTTCTTGTGCCTTTTGCGCTGGCGCAGCTGTTGACAACGTCGCTGTCGCCGCCCGCTGCGCCCGTTGATTGACCTTATTATGCTCTCTGTGCGAGTGAGAAATGTGCGTGTTGTGTGTGTGTGTGTGTGCGTGAATGTGTCGTAACTGTTTATCGATGACGGGCGATGCCAACTGCAGTTTTGGCACTTTGTCTCGTTCTCAAGCAGAGCGAATTCGAGTGGGAGTGAGAGTGAGAGTGAGAGGGGGAGGGGTAAGGGATAGCAGGAGGAACTTAACATTTGCGCTTGAGACGAGGTGTCAAATTTCGGACTTGAGTTGGGTTCCCTTTGCGCTGACCGCGCAGCTTGCGAAAGCCGACGTCGCGCTTAAGACTATTATTTTGTATAACAGTTGTGTGTGGAGAAGGGAGTCCAACCATGGTAGTAAATAGTCAATTTTCCGCATTTATTTTACATGGCTGGTCAATACTATAATCTAAAATTTAAATAGTTGTCATCAGCTAAAAAAGGAGTTTACATATAAGTTTCTTCACTGGAGATCTCAACAAGTTGTTTCCGAATATTCGCAATTAGTCAAGTTTGCAACCTTTGAAGCGCAAGGTTCGCTCTTTTTATCGTATAAGAGTTTTTGCCATAAACTGTTATACGACTGCGGCAGCGGTTCTCTCTTTCTCTCTCTCTCTCTCTTGCAAGCAACACAAAGAGAGTTTCGCTTGGAAGCCGTTACATAAAAAAATGTTCTTATTCTCAAACAAATAACTTTTATGCTTCACTATTTTAGAAGTGAGTTTTGCAATTGAAAATTTGAAAAAATTAAATGTAACATTTTTGTAATATTTTCCTAGAATTTGATAACGCTGTAAGTCGAACATTTTTTTTTTATATAAATCGTGTAGCATAATCGGTTCTTAATTGCTTGACAAAATATCAAAATTGAATTGTCGGCAATTAATTAAGTCAAAGTATTATACGCGACGTAGTAAACAAAATGGAAACAGCTGTTTAGAACAGCGACGCCAGCAGCGCAGCAACAGAAACCTGTGGCCGCTAACAGCAGTTGAGCTCTGGTCCTGTCAACTGTAAACATACGCTCAGTGTGTATAACAGTCACGTGGGTGGACGGCCAAAACCAGTTTCTGTGCTCTTACTCAACGAGAGAATGCGAGAGGGAGAGGGCGAGAAAGAGCACAGGTTGTAAGTTGTTTTCTGTTATGTTCCTGCTACGGTTTACAGACATCCATCGTCGGCCGATGCATTTTGGCAGACTGTAAAACATTTTGCGAGCAGCATGTAAAAGTAAATGCTTAACGATAAATATATAGTGATATATATTACTAGATGATGTAATAAAAATTGAGTCCAATTAAAACTTATGGTTTTGTTGTAGTCTCTATAAATTACTAAATATTGCATTAGTTGACATTTAACAGACTCAGTCGCAGTTAACAGCAGTCTCAGCCGTAGCAGCAGCAGCAGCATCAATGTAATCAGAAGCTGTTACAGAGCAGAGAGAGAGAGAGAGAGAGAGAGCCACCCGCATGTTTACTTACATGTCGCGAGCAAATGCACATATGCATTGCGTTCGCTCTCGTTCTTGTTCTTGCTTTTGCGCTCTCTCTCTCTCTCTCTCTTTCTGGTCTCTTGCTGCCAGGCAAATAACAGCAGCAGCAGTCTGGCCGCAGTTAGGCAGACAGGCAGCAGCAGCAGCAGCAGCAGCAGCCATTGTGACGGGCACAGCACACGTTTTGTTCAGTTCTGTTCGATTCATTGAAGCGTCTGGACACGTTGTCGGAGAGCGTCGTGTGTCGCGTGTCCCCCGTCGTCGTCGTCGTCTACGTCCGTCTACGTCTACGTCAGCGTCGCTTAATCAACGTGTGTTTGTTTGTATGAGCGCGCCTCTCTGTGCATGTGTGCGTACGTGTGTGTGTGCGTGTAACGCACCAAAACCAAACCAAATCAAGCCAAGAAGCAACAACAACAACTGCAACAACAACAACAGCAGCAGCAACTGCACATAAATATCAATATTTATCTTGTGCATCTTTTGTTTCCCGTTTTCTCCGCAACTTCAATTTTCATTATTTTTTTGCAATCTTTTTTTTCAAGTGCAAATATTGTAACAATAACAAAGAACTTGCAAGCATAAAGTGCCGTTAAATTATTACGCGTGGATCAAATAACAACAACAACAACAACAGCAGCTACTGTTATTCTTCTATTGGATATTCCGATAATCGGCGAGGAGCAACATAAGAAGAAGCAGCAGCGGCGGCGGCAAAATCCTTTTTCTAGCAGAGGCAGAAGAGGAAGCAGAAGAAGCAGAAGACGCAGCAGCACCAAATGTAGGTCAAATTTTCGCTATTAATATTTATCCATAAACAACAACAAAATGGCCACATTTAAGCAACCATTTCCTGTGTCCTTTTTACGCTTTCACGTTTCACGTTTCACGGATTTTTGCGCGACAATCAAATAACGGTTCATTTGTTAAACGAACTGTAATTGTTGCCCAGTGGAAAATACTAGTTGTGAGGCAAATAAACAGAGAGAAAACATATATATAAATATAAATTTTGAAGTGAGGTTTAACAACAAATTATCATATTATTTTTTGATAATTGTGAAGCAAACACTGACGATAAAAAATCAATTGAAATTGAAAACTTGCCCGAAGCAAGCAAAAGTTAATTAACGCAAATATTAACAACAAAGTGGAAAGAAAAACCAAAGAAATCGAATCGAGATAATTTATATAAATAGATTCATCTACCGCAAAAAATAAACTCAAATAAATAAAGTCAAATTTCCATTGGTTAAAGTCGAAAATTACTTATATAAACTAGCCAAAAAAGTTCAACAAAAAAAAACAAAAAAACTGAATTGACAGACTAAATTACAATTAAATAGATAAGTTAGATAAGTAAAGCCCAAATAAACAAATAGATGAAAAGAAAAAAGAAAATAAACAATGATTAAATCAGATCTTGATCAAATATACACTTAAATAATCTATTAAGTAACAGTTTAAACAATTCAACAGAAACAAATTGAAAAATGTAATTTTTAAATATAGAATATATGCTTATATAAATTATTATGAATATCATAAAATCCAAAGTGACAGCTTAAATGAGTCAATAAACAAGAAATCGAAGGATCTTTTAATTTTATTTATATGTTTATTTTTTCTTTTTAATGCCAGCATTTTTGACTGCTGAATTTGAAGACTAAACAAAAAATTAATATTTGCCCAAACTTTGATTAAACCAAATGCCAACTAGCCAAAATATTGTTATTAGCCATAAAACGGTTAAATGCCCAAAAACGGCAAGTGTGTTAAATACCGTTATTGGGTTATTCCACCAGTTAAAGCTTGAATTTTCCCATAAAAACTGAACAATTTGGTTTTTTGTTTCGTTTTTTTTTGTTTACTTTTCGCAGACTTTTGCTGAGTTTTGTGCCTTGTGCAAAATTTGTTCCCAATATTTTTACTTTTCTTACTCATAGTGCTCATAAAGTATGCCGACGGCAAATGGAATTTGACAACTTTTGAAAATGCTGCGCGAAAAATTTGTACAGATTTTCAATTGGAGACTTTGCTGTGAATTTGAAATACTATTTTTGGTAGTTGAGCAAAAACGTTTTGGGCAATGGAAATTAATGTGACTTGAAGCAAACTTTGGTTAAACAGCAGAAGCTGCTTTAACTGGGAAATGCTGAAGGATTCTCCAGAAAGTGCAGAGGCTTATAAGGTGCTGCAGACTGAGTTAGAGTCAATTGTTATCAGGGATTGTATAAGGAATCCAGTCAGAGTTTCAGTTCTCCAAGTATAACGATGTGCCTACAAATTGATTGACTTGGAATACTCAAAAGAGACAAGGAAATCGCCTAAATCTAATAAAACCAACAAGGATTCTTGGAATCCGAAGGGAGCACAATATATAAATATTAAATTAAATTACTTGAGTGCTTCTGTTTTTAATGCTCTTCTCTTTAAATAATGTTTGAATATTTTTCCTTTTTTCTTCTGGTTTAATTTTTGTATGAAAATCGCTAAAATAATTCGTAATAAAAGTAGAATTAATGTTGAGAATTACTTATTTATTTAAGTGCAGACTCGCAAATTATTTTTTATATTTTTGTTTGCTGAGAATGGTGGAACAGAATCGAAACCAGTTTTCTTTTTAAATATTTGATATTATTCAGAGACTTGTGTTATCTGATTTCATCCGTTTCATTTTCCATATGTGCTGAATTCGAGTTTTTCCAGGCATTCTGTGAAAAAACCTTTTCTTGGATTTTCGAAAGGAAGAAAAGGAATTGTTTTTTTTTGTTAACTGCTCCGCAAATATGTTTTTTGGCAATGCTCCAAGAAATGCTACAATTTGAATAAGTTATTTTAATTTGTTCGGCTTATTCAAAACTTCTCCCAAAAATCACTTTCGAAAATGCCTCGAAAAATCTTCGCCCTTAATTTCAATTTGTGCACTTAATGCTGCTCCCGAGTTCTCACAGCTCTTCCACACACACACACACACACACACACACACACACACACACACGCACACACAGACACACACACACACACACACGCAAACACAAAATGTGATTGATTATAATACTTATGGCCAAACAGCCCCAACCCCCTCAAAAAAGAAGAAAAAATTAGCTCAAATTTCGCACAGCTGTTGAAGTGTTTTTTTTTCTTTTCGTTAGCTTCTTTTCCGCTTGCTGCTAAAATCAGAGATGATGTTGATGGGCTGCTTGTGTCGCCTTGCTGCTGCCCCTTTGCAGTAATGCAACATTAACTTCATTAAGTGCAACATTATCGGCTCCAACTTCGTTATCCTCATTCGCAGCATGCACAGCTGTTGTCCGTTGAAGATAATTTTTGTGGCAAGCGTAAAGCGCTTCACTTACCTGTTAGCGAGTTGCAAGGCTCACTCTGCGTGTTGCGTGTGTGTGTGTGTGTGTGTATCCTTGTATCTGCGGATCTGTGCAACATCTTCTATGCTGTTGCCTGGCAAATTAGTGCAACAGAAATGTCAAAAGGTGTTTTCGTCCGCGCTGACTGACAGCTGTATTTGTGTGTGTGTGTGTGTGTGTGTGTGTGTGTGTGTGTGTGTGTGTGTGTGTGTGGAAGTGTATATCTTTGCATCTGTGCTGCCTACACTTGCAAATTGTTATAGTTATAGATACAAAACACACCAAAAGCAGCCAGCTACTTGAGATGATTTACGATGCTGGCTCAGGCAACACACACACAAACACACCAACACACCACACACACACACACACAACATCCACACACAACATCAGACACACTGCCAACTGACGAAAGCGGAAATACCCTTGAGAAAAGTATTATGAAACAGATTTCGAGTGTGAAGCAGATTTAGTTAAAACTATGCGAAATATAATTATTAAATGCTGAAATATGAAATATATATAAATAAATATATATATATTTATATAAATAGATTTAGATATAATATTTGATAGATATGAGTAGTGAAAGTGCAGCTTCCTTGCTGAGGATGTTATCGAAATAGATCGAATAAAGTCCAACTCTTTTCTGGAATATGATCATTATAAAATAGATAAATAGAACAAGTACATTTTTAGCTGTGAAATCCAAAAATCAGATTTCTTTTCTAAATCGAATCAAGAAAATCAAAAGTTAATTCTTTGTTAAAATTTAACCATTTCTATTAACGGGCAACAAAACAAGTTGGAATTTTGTAAAAATTGAAATTTACTGTTCGATTTACTCAGCTTGGAGAACATAAGCTCCGCAATATATATATTTGAAGCATAACTGATAAATTAGGCTATGGTTTTCACTATCTACTACTTTTTGGGAAATTGTTGATAGGCTCTCCTTGTGTATTTCCAATAATTAAGTGGCTGATGAAGGCTGCCGATCGTAGCAGCATTCAGCGCCATCTTTCGCACATTGCCTGCGATTTGATCTACTCTCTCTCTCTCTCTCTCTCTCTCTCTCCTTACACACTCACTGCTGTCTCTCTCGCGCTCTCGCTCTATCGCTCTCTTTGGCTGTTGCTAGATGATTGTGCTGAAATTGAAACTGCGACTAAGACGAACGTGAAAACGAAGATGGAGGCGAAGACGGAGACGGAGAAATGGAATGTGCACGCCTCGAGAGAGGTGTGAAGTGAACAGTTGGACAGGCAGGCGGACAGGCCGAAAGGAAGGTGGGCAAGCAGGCAAAGAGCAGTGCAGACTGCGAGAGAGAGCGAGAGAGAGAGAGAGAGAGAGCGCGAGCGAGGACAGGTAGCCAGGCAGTGTCAGTCGCAGTTGCAGATGCAGAGGCAGAAGCAGAGGCAGCGGAGGACCACGCAAAAACCTTGAATTGAAAAATACCAAACACAATAAACGAGCAGCGAAACTGATGCGGCTAAAACGAAAAACGAAGCAGAGCTGAACACTGAAAAAAAAATCAAAACACGAACTGTGCTAAAATTAAAATGAATATTATATTATATATATATAATATTATATTATATTATCTATCGATATAAGAATGCCTTACACATTTTATTCGACTTATAAAATAAGTATAAGAAGAAGGCATATGTCTTATACGCATATGCAGAATATGTTTATTGACAAATACTTTGAACTTATAATCGCTTATAATCCAAGCATTAGCTAATGCCAATTTATCTGCGTGTCAGACTATATGACAATTGTGCATACCCTTCTGATAGCTTTGTGTATTTCTACTGTGTGTATGTACCATGTATTTTTGTGCCGTGTACGAGCAAATGTCCAGCTCTTGCTGCTCTCAGGCTCACACTTGGCCCAAACACACAACACTTCAGCTTCAACGGCTAGTCCTTCAACCCCCCCCACCCCCCCTCTTCTTACCCTGCTGCCCCAGCTCTGCCTTTGTCGTCATTACCGTCATGCCTTGTCATAGACAACATCGTTTATTTTCCCAACTCCTGTTTTCGCCCCGCCCCTCGACTAGCAGCACTCTTCCTTCAAATTTGCCCCCTCCCATCGCGCACTGACTTGGCCAGTTTTTTGTTTCCCATTTGGCACCTCTTCGCATCGTGTCTGTGAATCAGCACAACTGTTACACACACAGCCCCTCCCCCTCCCCCTCCCCTCTCTACCCGTGCACACCTTGCCAAAACACTCGACTGATTTTCTGCTGTTTTTGCTGTAACTGTTGTTGTTGTTCTTCTTCTTCTCCCGCTGAAGCTTAAACTGAAGCTTGCCCAGCGCCTTTTTTCAGCTTGTGTTTTTTTTTTTTTTTGGTTTCCTTTGCCTCGTTGTGTTGTCTTGCAAGAGGCAGGCAACTGAGGCAGAGGCAGCGGCGGAGGCAGCGGCGGAGGCAGCGGCGGAGGCAAAGTTATGCATAATACACGTGAAAATGTTTTTGGCCAAGCATCGATAATGGTAACTGTTTAAGAAATATCCATTTCTCAAATATATAAAGCATTCGAATAACAATTGTTGTTTTTCTTGTTTCAATTGCAACCAGTTTTTTCTAGATTTTGGAATTGAAGTGATTCACCAAAAATAGCCCTGGAAAAATGTATTGAAAAATCGAAAAATTAATGAACACATTTTTTACGCCATTCAGTTTCTTGGTCATAATTGTTGGCCATACTTTTTCTGGCCTTCGACTTTGACTCATTGACTATTTTGATTCGCTCTGTTTGGGCCAGATTTTTCCCAATAATTCAAACAATTAGTCAGCATCCCATAATAAAGTGTTTATATAATCATTGTTTATTGTTTATATTCGATTATGGAAAATTCACTTTTGGTAAAATAAAATAAATATTCCAGTTCGAATTTTACATGATTAAATTATATTTGTTACTCTATTCAATGTTCATATTAGATTATAGTTAATATATCAGTTGCGTTTGTCAATTACTGTCAACCAATCAGTGGCAGTTTACTCAATAATTGTTGTCAAAGAAAAAAAAGACAGAAGAAAAACCATTGAAAACAATTCCATAAATTTTCCAATTAGAAAAACACACACAAATCAAATGGCTTGCAAAAATATCCGAGTCCCAAATAAATGCTGCAACAACTGACATTAGTACGGGGCATGCGACAAAGAAATCGAAACGACGTTTCAGAATTTCACTTGCAACACAAAATAAGACAACAAATCAAATAATAAAAATACTTAAATATTTCGAATTTAAGTAGAAAATCAATTTTGTGTTGCACATTAAAGTGAATTGGAGCGCAAAGAACGACAGTTGAAATGTCTCAGGGCTGCACAGAGGGCAGAGCGGGTGGGGCACATAAATCTTTTTAATGTGTGTGTGTGTGTTGCAAGGGGAAGAGCTGTGAGCCAAAATCAAAAGAGTTTTCCATTCATTTCATATATGACAATTTTTAAAGTAATTAAGAAAAAATGGGGCAAGAATTAAGCATTTAAAATATACACAAATCAGTAATTGAGAAACAACGAGGAAAGCATTAAATATTTAACATTTGCACAAGCAAAGAGCTCGACGAGCAGATACCCTACAACCAATTGATAAATGTATTCACGAATTCGAATATATAAAAAATATAAAAACTTGCGTGTTTCTTAGTTAGATTTTCCTCAAATTCGCACAGCTGATATCTACAGAATGCCCAGATTTATATGCATACCGAATTTCTATAGCTGCCTCTAATGATTTTTATCGATATACGCGAAAAGTTCTCAGTTATCGATACAATCGAATTGGGCAAAGTAGTAGTAAATTAATTAAAGGTTGCTCATTGTTCTTATCATAATTTCATGAAATTACATACAGACATACATACATATATATATATATATATATATATATATATAACATATATATATATGTCTGTGCCAAGGAAAAAGGGAGACAATTTTATAAGCATGAATCGTAAATGATTATTGATTATTGCACATTTAACCAAAGAAATTAAACGAGGAACAAAACTACACAAATTCAAATAGATATATAATATAAATGGAAGGTTTCCGCTGTCAAATGGAACTCCAAATGCACCTGGCTGATCCAGTCCAGTCACCTCCGACTGGTCTTTCAAGTGATCCGGGTAGATGGGCTGCTGCTCCTCCACCTCGTGCAGATAGTCGTAAATATCGTTCACGTATTCAGTGACCAATATCAGATTCTCCCGATCATCCGCATCAATGTCCTCCACATCAGCCAGACGACGACTGGACAGGGCTACAGTTGTTGTTGTTTTTGTTGTTGCTGCCGCTGCTGTTGCCTGTGGCACGTTGTTGCGCAACTTTGGCAGCCTGGCCAAGTCAACAGTTTCATCTCTCAGCTGACCGGGAGCATTAATCTCTTTCTTGACTGCAACTGCAGCTGGAGCTGGATTTGGAGCTGGAGGTGGAGCTGGAGCCCCCTTTTCCCATCGGCTGCTGCTGTTGTGGCTGCTGCAACTGTACGTTGGATTGGAAGTGGTGTGGTGGCAGGAGGATTAGTGGAGGGAATGTGCTTGTGGCTCAGGGTTTCCACCTTCCGCTTACTGTTCGCAGCATCGGCGACATGTGTTGCATCGGCCAGCAGCAGCAGTTCGCATCCAATTGGAGCGCAGCAGCGGCATGCCTGCTTTTGCTGCCCCATTTGTTGTGCCCAGCGGCTGCTGCTTCCAATGTGTGTCCACGCGAGCCTTGGTCGTCATCTTCACATCTTTCAGTGCTTTGGTGGTCATTTCACGAGCTAATCCCCGATTCTGCAGGTCGCCGAGTGGGGCGCGTTTTGTGGCTGCCTCGTTTGATGATGGCATTGTCAGCTTTTTCCCGTGGAGCTGGTTCGAATTTCTCCTCTGCATTCTCGTCCATATTCACTTTTGATAGTTTTGCTTTATTCTTTTTTTCTATATATAAATTGAGATTTTTGTTAATTGACTTGTTGCAGCAAGTTTACAGATGGCTCTAAAATGTATTTGTCAACGATTGCTGCTTTAATTGAAATTCACTGGTTTTTACGCTGGAATATATATATATATATATATATATATATGCCTTGTAAATTGCAGGACAACTTCAAACCAATTTTATCCTTTCTAACGCACAAAATCACATCTTAGAAATGAAGGCTATTTTGCGGGTAGCGGCTTGAGGTGGGTGACTAGGTGTGTGTGTGTGTGTGTGTGTGGGTGTGTGTTTGCTTAGGTTGGCTGGTTAATTTCGTTGCACAGGTGGCAGGCGTTGAAGGATGCAACAACAACAACAACAACGACAGCAGCAGCAGCAGCAGCAGCAGCTCGAGGCAAGAAATTGCCGCACTCCAGGAGTCAAGTGCCTGTGGTTGCAAAAACATTTGTATGGAAGTGCGTGTGTGTGTGTGTGTGTGTGTGTGTGTGTGTGTGTGTGTGTGTGTGTGTGTGCGCATGTGCATCTGTGCAGCTTAAGACGTCTCTGGCAAAAGAAGCTTAATTAAATTTTACATTCAGCAACACTGCAAGAAATACAAACAAAAAACAGTTCGAGAAAGAATGCAAAAAATGCAGCAGAAAAATAATTATTTAACATCTTAGATCTTATAATATTCCATATTATTATATTTATTTTATAATTCACAAGTCAATTTTCAAATTGTTGAATTTTTCTTACATTTTTCAACATTTTTTTCTCATCTTTTTATTACAATTATATTTAATTATTTGTTCAGATTCAGATCAATTTTGTGGAACTTTAGTTAACAAATTTAAGCTTGGCCTTTGCTTTGCTCGCTTTGCTCAATTTTTTTGAGTAGTTTTCTGTGGTGCTCTGTTTTCAGTGTAGCTAAGAAAACATCCTGGCAGAAACTGGGGCAGATTGTTGCCAGTGGCGGATTTAAAGTCAGCAAATGAAACTCAGCTCATTAAATGCGGGGCAGGCAAACCTATTGTTTTAGTTGCAACAACAACAGCAACTGCAACACGTGCAACAGCTGCAACGTTGCCGAACTTCTGCTGCTCTGCTGCTGCAGCTTCAGCATCTTCATTAAAGCTGCTGGCATCCATTTCAAGCTGCAACATTAAGTGTCAACTTTTAGCTGCTGCTGCTTGCTTTAAGTGCGCCTCAAATGGCAACCGATTCGAGTGGCACTAATGAGTTGCAAGTTGCATGTGGCACGTTGCACGCTGCACGTTGCCAGCTCGCACGCCGCCTCTTTATGTTAATCCCTGTCAAAGTTGAGCACATCACAAAACGCATTCAACAGCTTGAGGGCTTCACCTGCCAACGAGTGCATATCTGAAATACTTGCGCATAATCCTATCTATATATATATATATATATATATATATATAGTATATATATATACCTGTACTGGAATAGTTACATTTTAACTAGTCTGCACAGCAATAAGCTCATATCTCGCATAATAATTGGCAGCCCGCATTTTCACTTTGTGTCTTAGCCCTGTCAGAGTATCTGCCCGATTAATGAGCTATAGCTCTTGGCCAAGATGAAGCTGAACTGAATTTTCAGTTGGCCTCAAAGATTTAATAGATGCGTCAACAGATGCGTCAACTGTACAAATTGCATTAGCAGCAAGTCAAGGCGAGAACAGCCGTGTGCAGGGTATCTGCCAGTCGATCTGTCCCGACTCGTGCTCTTCACTTCAGTCTTATAATGATATTATTATTATTGTATTATTTCTAAATGTTTCTTGCTTCTTTGTATATGTTTTATATATGCCCCAAATACGCTTACAACTTGGCTGTAAATCACAGCACTCAGTTGTGGCATTTAAAGCGTTGCAATTACAATGTTCAACTTTTTGCTGCGTATAATTCATGGAGATTCACAGCTCTCCACAAAGGTCACACTTTGTATGGAGGGGGCGGGGGCGGGGTGTGTGTTTTGTGGGGTTTTCTGGGGTTTTACTTTTCTTTTTTTTTCCATCTTCTTCTTGCGCCGGCATTGTCTTAAATCATTTTCATTTTGTAACTGCGTGTTTTATGGTCCGTCGGTTTATTGTTTCTTAAAATGTATAAAAATAAATGAGCTAAATTGTTGCTGCTCGCCTGCTTGCAGTGGGGCGGGGGCTGGGCGGTTGGGGGGAGGCGCTGAACTGAACTGAACTGAGCTGAAGTGATTTGCCAGCCACAAAATGCGCTCTTTTTATTTTTTGCCCGTTGTTGTTTCTGTCTTTTCTGTCGTATTTTATGGCCAGCGGCAGCGTTGAGAATGGGCAGCCAGGGTCTAGGTTCTAGGGTTCTAGGGTTTTGGGGTCCCGGGTCTCGGGTCCGGGGTCTGTTCGTCTATGCGTGACTCTGCTCTCTGTGGCAAATACCCTGTAAACGAAAAGGGGGCGTTTAAGTTGCGAATTTTTATGCGTTTTCCAATTGTCTGCCAAAAATGCTTCGACTTTTGAGTTTATGTTGCAGTTATTCAACTTATGTGTCCCAATGCATGGAGTGCCCAACAACTGGCATTATTTTTATTTATTGACCATAAATAGACACCAAAGATTGACGACTCGAACTTGCAATTAGTTTAAGCCGCTTGCCCAGGCTATACTGATATACATATATATATATATATATATATATATATATGTATATGAATGTATTCCAAAGGGTATCTTTTGCTCAAGCAGCACTCGCCTTTTTTATATTCTATTTTTTATGTTGCCTGCAATTTAGCATTGAAACCTGAAACTGGAAAACCAAAAACCCATATACATAAAATATATATGTGTATATATCTATATATATATATATATGTGTGTGTGTGTGTGTGTGTGTGTATATTTATATTTATGGTGAAAATATATTATGCGTATAATTGTTGTTGTTACCGAAGCACTTTTCTCACTCCCCCCGCCCCGCCCTCCTCCTGCACACCCTCTGCCCCTCTCTCTCTCTCTCTCTGCCCCTCTCTCTCCCCCCTCTCTCTGTTTTTTGTCTTTTTTTATGGCGTCGCCAAGTTTTGCGCTTTGTTTCTTGGCACCTTTTGCGCCCGTTTTGCCGTTTGTTGAATCAATTACATACATTTGTGCCGCCCCCAGCCGAATTGCAAGTGTGTCTGCCACAAACGAAAAAAAGTAGCAGAAGCCAAAAGGCGAAACTCTGGAAAAAAAAAAGAAAAAAGAAAAGCGCAGACTGCGCGGAGGCAAAAATGGCAAATTATGGCACCCCCGAGATGCGCGATAAAAGCCCATTTACTTAAACTGAATATTTATTATTCCTGTCGGTACCGCTGCCCCCCCTCCGCCTACCTCCACTGCTCCACTGCCTCCGCCTGCTCGGGCAACTCCGCCTGCGCTGACTTTTCGCCCATTTCCCATGCAAAGCGTTTGCTCAGCGCCTCCTTTCCCCCATGCTCTATGCGAACTTTTGGAGTCTGGAACGTGGCGCCTGATTCCCTCTCTCCTGCCCTGCTCTGCTGCTTCTTCTTCAAACTCCGCACGTTTTTCATTTCCTATTTTTTCTTCATTGCTGCTTATGAGTATGTCGTAAAGTTTTTCTGTGCCGTGCCAAGTTTGATTGAATTGTGAAAAAAGTTGCCCTACTTTTCAAAGATTGCCTAAGAAGTAATCTGAAAAAACAACAAAATAGAATCTATATTAATTATTGGAAACATCGAACGAATCTGAATCGGATCGATATAGATGCCAAATTGTGAGCCAAAATCGCACTTGCCAAAGGTCAAAAGCGGAAACCACTTTAATCGATTAACCGATTAACCGATTACCCGATTATTGTTAATAATAACAGATTAACGTTTGATTGATTGATTGACAAGCGAGAAGAACATGCTTGAAAGTACTCGAAAGTTCTTCCCTTGGCCTTATCGATAAACATGCCTTCTTTTGTCAACTTGGTCTTACCAAACTTCTAGCTTTCAAGTTGTGTAAGATGCACGAACTTATCGATTTAGATCAAATGCATATCGAATACACGTCAAATTAGTTATATACAATCCAGATAAGCCAATTTGAACAACTTGTTTGCATCGACAAATATATTTATATCAAGTTTCCGCACACCAACGAATCAATCTACCCTGCTACTGCACTCGGCAACAGGGTATACGGAAAATAAAAGGTATCCCTGAGATACGCGCACCAAATAAATGCGAAATAATTTAATGAAGTCAATGAGCGAAAGTATTTCATAATTTTCTATTCTATGCCAAACGACGCCATCGACAATGCTGATAACAAACACAACCCCAGCCCCACCCCCACCCATATGAAATATGTGTCCCCCCTTTAAGGAGCAGCCCCCTCTTCCCCAAAAGATGAGGAGACCGAGAGAGAGAGAGAGAGAGAGACAGAGAGAGAAAAAATTAAATAATTTATGTTTTATGTGCGCAGGAAACGCTTTTCTTCTTTGGCGAGGGTTCTCTTTGAGGGCGCTCGCTGTCTCTGTGTGTAGGGTAGGGCATGGCGGGTTGGTAGGGGGAGTGGCAGGGGCAGGGGGCAACATTTGGAACGACTCAAGTGATTTAGGAAGTGTTTGTCTGCGTTACGCTTGGTTAGTTGATAAAAATCAGTCGGCGCTTCTTTCGCTTCTGTCTCTGTGTGTGTGTGTGTGTGTGTGTGTGTGTGTGTGTGTGGTAGGGGGGAGGAGGGCGTGACCAACGAAAACAGAAATAAAAGTTACTGCCTAACCGAGCAGCCTATCGCTCTGCCCCTTGTTTAATTGCATTGACTAAATTGCATTTTAAGCGCTTTGTTTTTTAGTATATTTTTTTGCTCGTTTTTGTTTTCATTTCGTTTTTGATTTATATGCAATGAGGGACGAGACACGCCCACAAAGCACATCGCTGTGAATGAAAGATACATGTGGCAAGCAGTTTGGGGCGCCATAAATCGCAGCCGTAAAAAATGTGAGCCAAGATTTGAACCGATCAGCGCAGTATTTATCAATATATACGGAATGATCATATTTGGTTAGCTTATCTCAGCATCGTGGTCGAGATATCGACCCAAACTGGGTTTAATCAGCAACGGAATCAACCGATTTTGTGGCAACGAGGAGCAGTTCTCAAATAGAAGAGGACTCAGAAGGGAAGCGCCTCCAATATTAATAGAAAATCAGAAAAATTATCATTTTTAGACGTCTCCGATCCCACAAGGTATATATATATAATATAGGTTGGCTGAGATTACTATAGCATACAGCTGCCATGGGAACGATCGGACGAAAGTTGAGTTTTCGATTGATTTTCGATTATTGATTTGTTTAACAAGTTGGCAAACCGAACTCGACAGTTTTGTGCCCATTTTTTGTCTCTGTCCCCATTTGATCGGCAAGTGACTAATATAACATATAGCGGCATAGGAACAATCGGTTGCCAGCAAGTGTATTCAATCCTCGGCGTGACTTTGTTGTCCTCATCTTATTTGCCTTAAAACTAGTCCAATGTGTGTTTGGCCCGGCGAGCTATTGTCTTTGGGGCTGGAGAGATGATTGCGATGATTTAGCAGTTAGTTTGCTGTTGTTACACATTTTGGTAGTTTCTGTTGTTGTTGCTGTCGAAGCAAATCGACTGAAACTGAAACTGAATCGGGGCAAATTGCATTGTTGCGTGCCAAATATTAATCAAAGCAGAGACAAAAGCAGCGATGACCAAAAATACAAATCAAACTCAAATTGAGAATGAAAAGAAACCAGAGTTGCCGCAACTAGAGTTGCTTCCTGTCCATCTATGCGAGTCTATCTGTGTCTGTCGTGTCTGGTGTGTGGAGTTCAGTTTAAAGTACCATTAACCCACAAAAGAGAGAAAAAACAAGGGATAATAACCATAAGGCAGTAGCAGTAAGTGTAGGTGTGTGTGTGTGTGTGTGTGTGTGTGTGTGTGTGTGAGAGAGTGTTTGGCATGTGCAACACTCATCAGTGGCAGCTATCTCAACTAATTGCAAGTTTTACTCATTTCTCATTTACCGCTGCTGCTGCTGCTGCTGCTGCGTGTCAAAATATAATTTTGATTTGTTCGACAAGCGGACAGAAAAACCATTCATAGCAAACATAGCGCATACACTTGAAGAAAAAGTGTAGCAGCTCTCAGCAAATATTTTAGAAGAAATCAAAGCAATTAAGATTCAGAAGGGGCACAACAGATCCAGGGTAAATATGGTATCATAAAACACATATATATATAAATATATATATATAGGTATATGTATATATATAGATGGACAGACAGGCAGAGGAATCAGCATCAGGCTCATGAATATATATATGTATTATATCGGTTCACAATTTCAATATATTTAAAAAAATAAATGACTCATTTCAACAACATTTCAACTTGAGCTGATTGCGACTACTGTTCTCTATTCGTCACTTATTTCTCTTAGTGTAACTGTATAATCACACATATATGTGTATATATAAATATGCATATAGACGTATGTTGGTCTGTTGGCCCATTAATCGTTATTGTTGCCCATTCGACTGTCATTTTGCGGTCTGCGAATCTGTGGCAAAAATGACTACAAATGGACAACAACAAGAAGAGGCGGAAGAAGAAGAGGAGGAGGAGGAGGAAGAGGAGAGCTCTACCTGAAATTGGACAACAACAACGAGCACATTTCAATATTGTATAGAAGATATATCTCTCTGTTTTTCTCTGTGGTTCCTCAATTTTTCGGGGGTTGTTTTCCTTGTTTTGGCTCTGGCTTGCCTTGTGACCAGCTGCCTGCCTGCTGCGCCCGAAGGGTCGGACTGTCGCAGGACACAAGACACACAGGACACACACACGGGACACACACACGGGACACACACACAGGACACACTACACACACACAGGACACACTCACTACACCTTTAGCCGCTGCTGGGCTGCGCGATAAATTTGAAATAATTTGATGCGTCTTGTTTTATTTGACAGGCAAACAAATTCGTCGCCCAGGGGCTACAAATCGTTTTCCCCCTCCCCCAACCCCCATCCCACATCCCTCTAACCTCACCTATCTCTCCCTCTTTCTCTATTCCTCCCCTTCTCTCTGCTTATGCCCCTTTTGCCGTGCTCGTCGCAATGTAAACACAAGTTGTGCGGCAATTAAAAGAAATGTTTTGTTGAGGGAATTTTCAATTTATAGATTAAAAACATTTTCCCCTCTCTCCCTCTATATATATATATATATATCTATTTGCTTTTGCCTGCGCTTCTTGTGACTCTTAGACAATCCCAGGCAGCAGGCGCCTGCCTCATTTATCAATATGGAAAACTTCAATTCCAAGCAGCAGAAGCGTGACAAAGGCACTTAATACATTTCCCACATGGAAGATGTGATGGGATCAGGATTAGAAATGGTCCAAGATGAGCACAAGTCAAACATAAATGCATATTTATATAATTTGCTTGGAATTTGCAATTAATTTAAGCTGAAATCGCTCCAAATTCATCACTGATGGAATAAAAACAAATATTAAATTGTTCAAGATAAGAAGGGAATCATTAATTTATATATATATACATATGTATTCATATATTCATAATTTTAATTAAGTGCTTGATATTCCTTATCATTATAAGTATTTCCATAATCAAATAGAAAGTGTTATTTATTCCCCAAGATAAGAAAACAGAAATATGTTTTGTGGAGTTCTCAACTTGTATTAATCGAACTTAACTGCATAACTATTAACATATTTATATGTATATCTTCTATATATAAAACAAAGGCATGGATTCCACTCACATTCGACCTAAAATTCGCAGCAAGTTTAAGCTTTGCTTTGCCTGGCAAGCAGCACACAGCAATTTTGTTGCATGTCTTCAATTTGTAAATAAATGTGTGATCATGAAGCAAGACAACTGCAACTGTAACTCCCTCAGCCTCAGCCTCAGCCCCCCTTGCCACGAAGCGTTCTTTCTTCACTGCAATAATTGCAAGTATTTTTTATTTTATTGGCAGTTAAGTTCAGCTCATCGTATCTCTTTATGCCGTCGACTGCTTTATGTGGCACTTGCAACTAATATTGCAACTATTGCCAGCCAGTCTACTCCCTTTATCCCCACCACCCTCTCCCCTCCCGCAATATAACTTTCTTACACTTTGGCAGCTTAACTTTTGCCGCGTCCCTTTAGCCATTTTAATATTTGCAGTATAAGCACTTTAAACCATTTAAACTTGCCCCCAAAGGCGGACGGGATGCAAAAAATGAAAAAGGGGCCAATGAAAAAGGAAAAATGCTGAAAAGTTCACAGCACAAAAAAAAATAAAAATAAAAATTGAATGAGGAAAATGAATGCAAAAATCGTCGAAAAAAAAAAATGAAATGCAATTTCCGCGCAGACCAACAAATACATAAAACGTAAATAATAATAAAATGGGCAAAAAGGGAGTTAAATAAAATATATAATATAATTTGCTGGTTGGGCAATACAGATAGAGAACTAGACATATATATATATATATATATATTATATAAATACACATAGTAGTCGAAGATTTGTGAAAATTGTATTTGGAAAATGCATTAAACTTTCATTTTTCTGTCGAGCCAAGTATAAAAAGTCAGATGGAGACGGAGTGATAGAGAGAGAGAGACAGAGAGGGAGAGAGAGAGAGATAGGGGAGAACTCCAAAAACCAAACGCCAAGCACTCACTCACACACACACACACACACACACACACACAGTATAGGGTGTGTGTGTGATATTTGAAAATCAAAGCGAAAGTTGCGCTCGGCTTTTGTGTCCTGTTTGCTGCTGCATGCAACTTGCAACTTTCTGCTTGCTAGCTGCACATCCGTGCGTCCTTGCCACCGTAAAACTTTTGTCATGAATTCAGAAATGGGGAAATGTGCGAGAAAAACACATCAAAGCAATCAAAAAGTGACGCCAGAGCAATTGAAAACTTTTCGCATGAACAGCACAACTAAAAACAAAAACCAAAAAATAAAGCAAAAATATTATTATAAAAAATGCATTTGGGAGAAAGGCTTCATTTGCTGTCCTTCTCCTTTTGGCTGAAATCAAAACTGGAAAAATTTATTTAAACTGATAACCCATGTCTGCCTGTCTGTCTGTTGTCCTCTCCACAAACCCCTGCCCCGCCCCCGCCCCACCTCCACTCGCCACTTGCTCCATGTTAATGGCATTGTTTGCCATCATTTTTGATGGCCGTTGGCCAAGCGCCCAAAAAAATAAAGAAAAAAAACTCATTGCTTGCACTCAAATAATGACTACTATTTTCTGTTAGTGTATGTGTGTGTGTGTGTGTGTGTGTGTGTGTGTCCTATATATGCATATATCTCGACGTAATGTTCCTATTTTGCCAAACTTGCGCACCAACTTAAATAATTTGCACATAAAATATAATTTAATGCTTGGTCGTCGTCTTCTTCTTCCAAGACAGGCGTGGGAAAGTGGAAAGGGGCGGGCTATCTTCAAAATGGGGTCAATTGCAGGCTGCTGAACATGCAAACGTTCTACATTTATCTATACATATACATATACATACATATATATATATATATATATATATAAACATAACTACCACTTGGCACTGGCCAAGAAATAGTTCAAGAAGAAAGTCGAGCAAAAGGCACCCAAAACAAAATATGTCAAGGCTCAAAATGTTGTAATGTAAGCAGAGTCTTTGTTAGAGGACGCAACTATAATTGGAATTTGAACTCTGCGCTGCAAAAGTTGACAAGCCAAGACGCTTGACGCTTGACGCTTGACACTTGATGCAACGCGACTGGCAGATACCCTGTAGCCAGTGGTTGTTGCCGAGTGTTTGGCTTAGTTAACAAAATGTGCCTATTATTGCAGTTGCATAGTATTATGTCTGGCTATATATATATCAGTTGGATGGCCATGTATCTAAAATTGTGTATTTTATTGCCATCGGAAATCGATAAGTATTGATAATTATCGATAAAATGCAATGGACTTCTGTCTGTTCTGTAAGTTCTTTATTGTAGAAAATTGCAGTCTCCAGCTGGGATAGTCTCTGGCTAGCTGGGCTGGCTCATGCAGACAGATGGAGGGACAGACAGATGGACAGATCTGGGAAGTACTTGGAAAAGTGTGCCACATTTCAGTGGGGAGGCTTAAATGAAATTTATTGCATTGCAAAAAAGTCAAGAGTCTTGAAGAATTTGCGCCCAGTTGATTTAAATGCTACTTCAACTCTGGGCCAATTGAAATCAATGTGATTACACACACACACACACACACACACACACACACACACACACACACACACAAGGAGACCTAGAAAGAGGTCAAACGAAGAACGGCGTCTGGTTTTTTTCAAAACAATCTCGAAATGAGCTGTTGAAAACTTTTGAGAATGGGCAATTTGAAATGCGAAATGGGCTGGTGTGGTGTGGATTGAGTCTCGTCGCAGCCCAAGGTACTACATCTGCTTAAACAATATATATATATATATATACAGATATATATATATATATATCAACTTGGGTGTATTATTATTATTATTATTGCTATTCACGAGCCGCTCTACGCAATTGAAGCCAATTGAAGCTAATCATTTGCTATTTAAATGCGGGACAGCAAGCAAATGCACAGATACAGAAGCAGATACACATAAAAAGATACAGATCCAGCCACAGATATGGGCGCCCCGACCAAAAAATGAAGTCAAGCACAAAAAACACACCAAATTTCAACGCTCAAAAGTTCAAATTGCAATTTCCACCAAAAAAAGAGCAGCTCAAGTTGGAGCAGGGATGGGGCAGTGAGGGGAGGTGGGCGGGTGAGGGAAAGAGGGCAGCAGCAGCAGCCACAAACTGGCTTTTATTTTGGGTGTGCAACAATCACAACAATAACAAGCAACGGTTTTTCGAGGCATGCCTTTGCCCGGCGGAGGCTACTCAAGTTTTAAGACGAAACAGGGATGCAGTCCATGAAGTATTAATTATATATATATGTATATATATATATATATGATCAGCTAAGCTCTTTTTTTTCGTCATTCATTTGAAGACATTTTTTTAGTGAATATTTCAAATACATATTTTGTGCTCTGTTTGCCAGGGTATTTGGACTTCGTTGTCTTCAGCACGCGGAAGTGAGAAGTGCGACGCACCCGCAGCGTTAGCCTCCCTACACATTCTAGCCCCCCCCCCCCCCCCACTCCCCCCGCAACCAACACCAATTACTTGCCTGGTAGGGGCACTTGCGCCTAAGTTGATATTGCGCCAGTGTTGCAAGCCAGTTTTGATGATAAAAAGAAGAAAACTTGTGTGTTGCGAAAGATGTGTTTGTCAAAGAGCAACTGCAATGGAAATTCCCTAAGCATTTTATGGGTTAACTTTCGAATTTGGAATAGTTCGCAGTGCTTCAGGAAAGTGTAGAAAGAGAAGCCTAAAACTAGCAGATACCCTGCAACCATTTGTTAAATGTTGCATATATTATATACATATATTTACAGGGTATACTAAACCTGCCTAAATCTTGACAACTGCAAGAACTTCTACTCCAAATATCTTCAGCGCTTATAGTCGCTGACTCTAACTTGTTCCCATAGACAAACAGACTTTGCTGATCAAGAATATATATATAAAATTCTTGTTGGTTGTTTGTGACAAAGTTGAGATTCTTTAACTTTTCAGCTGTGGTTTTTATGTTCTTTTTTGTTGCATATAATGATTTTGAGCATTGCATTTTGCGCAACGTTGCATGCCCCTGACCTTTGCATGTTGTGTGTACTACTAATGGGTAACAGGCACCCACAACACACACACACACACACACACACACACACAGAGAGTTGTTGTGCAGCTGCAAATTAAAAGTTAAACGTTGCGTGCTGCGCCTGTTTATCTTACGGATGCGCCCTGGGATGCATCACTCACTCAACTCGAGCGTAGCATTTAACTCATTCGTATAAAAGATACACGCACACACACACACACACACACGCACACACACTCGCACACACACACACACACACTTGCGCACACACACTTGCACACTCGCACAGCAAACAAACAAACAAAACTGACGGCGGCTTCTGCCATTCATGATGTTGCACTCGATTAAAAATGTACTCGTATCTCTCGTTCCCTCCCCTCTCTCCCCCCCTCTCTCTCTCTCTCTCTCTCTCTCCCTCTCTCTCGCTCTGGGCTGCTGCGGTTTCAGTTGCTGTTTCTGGTTGTTGTTGTCGTATTTGTCGTTCTGTTGCAGGAAGTGCTCATCTTCATTTACTTTGTTGCTGCCTCTTGACGTCTCCGACTGTGACTACGAATCTGACTGCACTTCTGCCTGCACCTCCCCCCTGCCCCCTCCCCCTTCCCCTATCCATATTATTGCCAATTTACATCTATAGCCATCTCTCTCGCTCTCTCTCTCTCTTTCTCTGTGACTGTCGCACTTTGTTTGCTAATTAAATATCTATGAATGGCGGTCTCCCAATTGGCCTCGTCGTTGGCTGACAAATTCGGTTTACTGGCGGCATCTGTCGGATTCAGCGCAAATACAAAACTACACTCAAAAAAATATAAATGTTTGCTTTAGCTAAATATTTTGTATCACCTGAAAAAGTACAAAACACACAAAAAGAGGCATCTACGATCTGTCCAGCTGCCCATCTGTATAAGCAAGCCGATCTCAGAGACTATAAGTGCCAGATAATCCAGATATAGCCTGCCAATTGATATATAGTATATAGCCTTGCGTATCATGAATCAACTGTGAAAATTCGCTTAAGATCAGCACTCTCAAGAACCCTATAAAGTATTTCACAGCTGGGTGCAGGGTATTTGCGAGTCGAGTGCTTTCTCTCTCTCTCTCTCTCTCGTCTAGAGCATTCTGACCCGGTTTTGATCAAGATCTACACTGCAATTGAAAAATTGAAAGTAATTTCGAAGCAATTCGATAAGTTTAGTGACCAAAAAGACCAAAAAGCGTTGCCAAATTTCCCAGAATTTCTTGCGCAATTATTTCGCTGCTTGCCCCATTTGATTTTGCCGAGTGTGGCAGTGGCACTGTGGCTGTGCGTTGTGGCATCTTGCGTCTGGGCCTGAATATCTGTGTTGTAGCATTTTAATTTAGCATCTTCAAATTGGCACAGGAAATTGCTTTAATTTTCATTGAGTGTTCTCCAGTTTTACACTTCGTCTCCCCGAACCCAAGTTGCTCTCTGCTTGCTGCTTGCTGTTTGCTGTTGCCTGCTGGCTGGTTGGCTGCCAGGCTGGCAGGCTGACATTAATGCGAACGCGTGCCTCGAGACTCGTCGACTCCATACGACCCAGCCACAACACGAGCAGCAGCAGCAGCAGCAGCACCACCCACTCCAGCCATAAAAACACTTAAACGATTTTCATTAATATGCGTGGAGCAACAACAACAACAACAGCAACAACAACAACAACAACAGCAGCAATAACAACCGCAAAGACATTACAAGAAATTTGCGTGCAGTTTTTGGCATTGCGGCAACTGTTTCAAAGTGTGGCACATGACAAGCATTGGCAAGGGGCAGGCACAAAAGCACTGCTTCTGCACCCCTGTATTTTGTAAGGTGGCAAATTTGCGTGAATTCAGTTGTTGAACCTCGTTGTTTGTACATACCACAAACAGATATGCAGATCGGATACATATATAATTGTATATATATATATATTAAAAACACATGCAAAGTTTCATCAATGTAGCTTCGCTACTAACTGATTTCACATAGACAGGTGGATAGCTGAAAATGGCTTATGAATATATACATATCATATATATATATATATATGTTTTACTCTATGTTTTACGTCAGTTTTACAACAGTTTTCGCATTGTTTTTTATTAAATACAAAATTTAAGAAATGTACAAATTAATGCAAATCAAATATCTTTAAATAAAATCAGACACGAGGCAGGCGCACTATGTATGTATGTAGGTGAAAGGCCGCTCAAATGGGTCATGCCACTGATACCACCTAATCCAACACGCCCCGCCGCCCCCCTGCCAACCGCCTTCAGCTGCTTAACGCCCCCCCCTGGCGTAAATAGAAATATCAGAGAAAACTGTGCCGCGGTATTTAATACCAATGAAATGCCACAAGAAATAAAGTGGCAGTGGAGGGGCGTGGAGGGGGGTGGTTGGGGAGGGAGGGGAGGAAAAAGCCAATTGGCGGCGCGGTTTAGATAGAAAAACGCTCGAGTTTGGGGAATTGTATAGTTCAGGCAGTCGTCACCTCAACGCACCCACTCGAGAATCAAATGAAAGACACACACGTGTACACACTGGCACACACACTGACACACACACTGCACACACACACACACACACACACACACTTGAGCGCATTTCCCTTGTGCTTTCTTCGCATTCGCTAAATGTGCTTTGATCTTTGCGGGCAAGAAAGCGAAAGCAGAAAAGGCGGCAACTAAATGAAAAGCAAGCGTCTTTGCTGGCCGAGTCCCATTTGCCCATCAGGGGCAAAGGGATAAGCTGAGCAGTGTCTGAGTTGGGGTTGGGTGTGTTTGGTCTGGTTGGGGTTTTTGCCGTTTTTACTTGAGAATTTTGCACAGAAAAGTTTTGTTTTCGCTATTTTTTTTCATTATTCATTTGACGCCATTGATTGGGCAAACTGGGCCCGCTGACCACGACACATTCATTGGCCAAAACTAAAACCGACCGAACACTGAACAAGTTCTCTCTCTCTCGCTCTCTCGCCTCTCACGCAGTTTTTCTCTAGTTTCGCTCTCTTTCTCTAGCAGGCCAATGGCGAAAAAGTGCGAAGCCAAAAACTCAGCCAAACGGAAAGCACGCAAATAGCCCACAAAACAAAAAAAAAGTAGAAATAAAAGCAGCGCAACGCCAAAAGGGCGATCGTTGCGAGGGGTGGGTGAAGCAGGGGTTGGGGCGGAGGGGGAGGTGGCTTCCTAGAAGCTGCTGCGGCCATTTTGCCCATTTTAATTCAATCTTTTGGCCATTTTCGCACGCATTGAAAAGTTAAGGCTAAGGCTAATCAACATATAAAATGGAAGACATTTTTCAATATTGTATTTTAAGTTATTTTTGGAGATTTGGATATTCAGCATATAGCCATATAGTTCAGATTGGGTTCCAAAATTGGGCTCACTGCTTAAGCGACTGCAATAATTCTGATAATATTTGTAGTAAATTGAAATTTTTAAATTTATTTAAATTTTTTTAGATACACACATAAATACAAAGATAAATAGATACATGCATAGATAGATAGATGGATACATGGGTATACTCTGAGATACATATAGAGATGCATAGAAAGATAGATAGCTGGATTAATATATACACATAGATACACTGACAGACAGATAGCTGGGTTAATACATACATAGATACACACACACACACACACACACAAACATTTCTAATAGATACAGCAACATTTTTATTGCTTCGCCGAAAATTGGTCCCAGGAGGCATTAAAGAGCCACTGCTCCACTGCTGAGTGCGGCTCTGAGTGCGTTCCAATGGATACACTTCGATTTGCTAGATTTGACAACGCACAACTGTATTTGTGTATATATCTATCTCTCTCTGTGTGTGTGTGTGTGTGTGTGTGTGTGTGTATCTTGAATTTGAATTTAGTTGCGCATCTGCCTTTTGACTAATGATGAACGCTTGAGAAGTGTGACCCAAACTTTTGCGCCCATTTGCAACTTACAATTTTTGGCCCAAGCAATTTATTTGAAATCATATATCAAAGGCAGCACACCCCTCCCCCTGCCCCTCCCCCAGCCCAGCCCCAGCCCAGCCCCCCTCGCCGCAATGCTCTTAGAAAGTTTTTCGGCTTTTTTTTTTTTTTTGTTTGGCATATTTGTCAGTGTGGCATTACTAATTGGTGATTACGAGCGGAAGTCGACAAAATATTTCACTTCATTTGCTTTTATTTATATATATTTTCGTAGCCAACAACAGCAAGCAGCCCAAGAAGAAAACGAAATAAGCAATATAAATCCAAAAAGTAGAAAAGTTGCGGCGGAAATTCAAGTGGCTAAATTTAAATCGGTTGAAACGGTTTGCGACTTGCGCTGCGATCGCAGCTACACTAAGAAAAAAGCAGACCAGCCCCAAATTTAGAAAATCGCCAAAGATAGCTCCGCTTATCAGCCTAGAAAATATATTTCTAAAACATGATTCAAGCGTAAAATTTCGATGAAAAAATATGACTAATTTTTTTTGTTGCTAAAAATGATGCTTTTCATATCTGCTTTTCGAATTTTATATATCTAGAAAATATTTCTTAAAAACACACCAACCGGCTTTGAATTGTCAGACATTTCTTGGTAAACTTTGAAATTGTTGTATAAAAACGAGAAAATTGTTCAGGGCGATTTTTGGTGCAAGTGTAGCTGAATCTGTCAGATATTTCTCTTGGCTGTATCTCCCGGCTGTATCTGTATCTCTTACGCCGCATCTGTATCTGTGTCTTTGGGCTGTTCGTGTGGCTGCTTTTCATCAATGGACTCGAGTTGAGTTTTTGCTGGCGCTGTGCCAATTATTGTTACAGCCGCAGCGACCAGGCAGCCAGTTTGTCATTTTGGCTTGTCAGTTGAGAGTTCCTTATGCCAGATTCTGTTTACCCCAAGTCCCCCAACCCCCCTCTCCACGAATACACACACAGCCAATTTGCATGCGTGTACAAATTTTCATTCATTGCCGGGCAAAATGCAAATAAAATGCTTAAACTGCAAGCTCAAATAAAATATATTTCAATGAGCGTGTGTGTGTGTGTGTGTGTGTAGCGGAGTGTGTGTGCCTCATATTGACACAAGCATGTGGCATGGTTTAAACTTGCAGCTTTGTTGACTGAGATTTGCGCTTGCAGCGAGCAAAAAATGTATTTATGTATAAATTTACAGTTAAAAAAAATAGTTTAAACAAATAGTTGCATGCAGCTCGCTTAGCCATATATTTTTCGATATTTTATTCGCCATTTTTGCAGAGCATTTATATATTTTATATGTATTGGTAAATTTGAAAGAGGATTTGTACTCAATAAACCAAGCTGAAGATTAGTTCGATTCTCTGAGTCTGATCCCATTGGGCATACAGCTTGAGACTTCTCTAAGCTACAACCCGAAAAATCAGCTCTTTTAACTTGGGCCCAAAGGGTAATTAACGATGTGGTTTTCAGGCGTCTGTTTGGGGCATTCAAGTTCGAAGACTGCAAATGCTTGAGGCAACACTGCATTTTTCATTTAATCCATTACAAATTTGCCACACAAAATATTAAGACACAAGATGGAATCATTTTTGCCAATAAAAACTACGAATTTCAAATAGATTTAATTGGCTTGCCGAATATTAAGATTTCCATTAAAGAATTGTTTAACGTCTACTCAAATTGGCTGCTTCTCATATTGAAAAGTATATCAAATGTGTGGTTTATGTGTAGGTGTGCTCAACTTTAGCCTAGTTTCTGTGAACTCAACTTGGCCAAAAGAAAGAAAACAGAAACATAACTTTTATGTACTGAAAAACCAAGAAAAACTGGTAGCAAAAGAAGAAGAAAAGTGCCACACTTATTAGAATGCATTTGCTAATGAAGTAGCGGCAACAATCTCTGACTGACTGACGGACTGTCTGTCTCTCTCTGTCTGTTTGTCTGTTTGTCTGTGTTGCGGCTGCTGCTCTTTTGTCGTGCCATCAAATTTTCAACAGCAATCCGGGAAATGGATATGGGAAGACTGTGTGTGTGTTTGCCGCGAGATATGAGCAATATGATAGACAGAGATGCGGTGGGGGGAGAGTGGAGGGTTAGCTGTGAGGCAGAGCCAGCCTAGACAAGTGCAATGGCCGCCTAATTGCGCTGGCAAGTGCCACATAGCCGAACATGCCAATCAACACCCGTGCCAGCCTGCCTGAGCAGTGCAAGCGTTAGAAGTGGTGGGGGAGGGGAATGCTTGAGGAGAAGTAACACATGGTTGCCCCAACTCCAACCCACCCCACCCCACCCCACCCGTCTCCCTCCCTCTTTGGCATGCAGCAAAGCACTTTGTAATAGTTCTTTTTTTTTTTTTTTGGGTTTTGTTGCTTTTTGTTTTATTTGCCATGCAACGAGCTCATTTTATGAGCAGCGCTGATTTTCTGTGTGTGTTTTTCTTTTTTTTTCTCTTTTTTTTTAATAATTTGTGTTGCTTGACTTTCGTAGTTTCCCCCATATTTTGAATGGTAGCTGAGTTAGTTGGTCTCGAGTCATGGGCCTGATAATTATTATGGTGCTCTTGACGCCTTTATTATGTGTAAAACTGTAAAATTGTAAAACGTTTTGCCAGCCGGCGAATCGCTGATGGATGTGCCAATAAACCACCCCACCCCCCTCTCCGCCCGCATACCACAGCCCCCCTCTGTCACCATGACTGACTATAATAATGACTGCTGCAGTCGCCAGATGGTAATGGACGAGAGTGCTCGACTCGGGTATGAAAAATGCGGAGTAACTAAACAGAAACAGAAAGAGTCAAATCAATAGAAGAGTATTAAAAGTGAACAAGGCAAGCAAAAATACATATTAATTTAAATTTTAATTAATTTAAATAAAGAGCAAGTAAAAATACTCTTCAGAGACTATCCGAATGAGAGACTTAATTTTGTTTAATCGCTGATTATCGATACAAGTCGATTGGCGAACGCAATTTAGTTTAATTTTGAATTTCTTCCTTTTAGATTTTCTTTTTAAGCAATCTTAGTTGTCGATAGAGTTCCAAGGGTTCTTTGGGCACTCCACAGTTTGTTCATGTTTCGAATATCTTCAAGTCTATAATTAATTTATGTGAAAGATGATCGTGTCGCTTGAGGTCAGCTTTTAAGAACACATTCTCGATGCGAGCTGGTTGTGCTTGATTCGAGATTCAAAATACTTAATCTAAGAAAAACCATGATCAGCTGAAGAAATAGTTGTAGAAATGAATTTAAGCATTCATCGAATGCTCCCCAAAAAGATATATAATTGTATCTAGTCACATATGCCTCCCAAAGCCAATAAAATAATTGAATAGCTGCGAGTCAGCTGTAAATAAAGAATTAGTAGTTAAAAAGAAGACGTTCCCATAAAAAATGTTTCCCGTTTAGAGTTGGGACAAACGAGGGGCAGTTTAAGCTGTTGCCGCCGCTCGTTTGGCATGCAAATGTGTTGTGGCTCGATGGCGTTTATCGTGTGGTCTGCGTCTTATCTGCTGCTTTGGGGCATGCCCCCAGTAGTGATCGACCCACGTGTGTGTGTTTGCCTCATTTAAAATGCAAAACCTTTAACAATCTGTTCAATCTGATAAGCTCTCGAGATCTCGAGGCTGCAACACTTTTTTATTTCCTCGCTTCTTGTGTTTTTAACTTTTTTTCAACACCTTTTTGGGGCGCATAGGAAAGGGGGTGGGGGCGGGGTGGGAGTGGCAACGTTAACGAGCCACTCGACGATCGACGCTCAGACTTGGAGACGAGAGCCGAAATAAAAGCAAGCTCGTCCAACAGATATCCTGTTAAATACCTAAATACCTGGCAGACTTGCTCAGCCTCATGTGTATTCTACGTCAATTGTGGCCTTTATCTGCTATCGGAAATCGATTTGAATCGATAAATTTAAATCAACTTGATCTGTAGTCTTTAGCTCTTATATTCTCTGAGATCGGCAGTATATATAAAATATATATATAAATATATATATATATGTATATATCTGTTTTCTTCAGCCTGCTACATAATTAAGCACAACCTTGTTATACCCTCTTTAGGCATATTCTTTGGTTTCTCTCAGTGCATAATAGGATAGATTCTTCTTCTTCCGCCTCGCGTTGTGTGTGGCTTGAGTTTTTCTTGTTTTGTTTTTTTTTTTGTTGTTTTTCTAGTCGGTTGCTCGTTGATCTTTAATTTTGTTGTATTTTTTGTCTTGTTGCAAGCCGCTGAAGCGCAACGTAACTTTCACCCTGCCCACCCCCCCTCCTCTGCCCCATTCTAGGTATTCCCCTTAAACCGTTTTATTTTATTTTTATTTTATTTTTTTGGGTGACTGTTGATGCGACAAATGTGTCTGCGATTTGTGTAGGGGGCCAGTGTGGGGGCGACTGCCGTCATTGTCATCGATTCTGATGGTGACTGTCTTTTTGGATGAAAAGGTTTCAACTGCTTCAGCTTCTTCTTCTTCTTCTTCTTCTTTGGCTGCTTCGTCTGCTTCGTCTGCTTCTTCTTCTTCGTCTGTTGTGCATGGCACGATCACATTTGGTGTGGGTTGTTGTGTTGCAAGCATGTTCAAAGTCTCGCTCATTTTCAATTTTAACAAGCTATCGATAAATCGGGGAGGATGGGGTGGAGAGTGGGGAGGTGGAGGGACCCCTCCCAATCGAGCCATCGATTGGGGCACTCAAATGCGATCGATTTCAACTCAAGCAACTAAGCATTGAGCATAAAACAAAATCATCAAATAAAAAAAGAAATCAAGCATAATTTAAGCCATGTTTTAACAAAATGGAATTCCAATCGGAATCTGTTTTAATACTTAATGTTTAATGTCAATGCATGAATTGTGCTCGACAACATTACGTGGCAAAGTTGAATAGAGAAATTATAAAGAATGCAAATATTTCTATGTTAAAGTTCAAGTTTAACGCTGAAGATGCGTAGAATTCTATGCGGAAGTGAACCGCGAAGAGCGAACCGTTTCGCAGATTCTGAACCGCTAAGCCTGAACGGTTGAAGGGAATATCCGAAAATTGCACTTTGATGTTAAAGCTAACATTTAAAATGATACTTAAGAGCTTGCTCAATAAAACATGAACTGCCTCAGCCTCAGCCTGCGAACCGAGCCGCAACAGCTTAGCCAGGATTAATATCGAATAAAAATAAAAAACAAAAACAAAAACAAAATTGAACTTTTTTTTTTCTGAGGACAACTTGGTAGAAGTAGAAGCTTTTTAAATTTGTAAGTTGCATTACTTCCAGTTCCTTAATTTTCAGCCAGAAACATTTTGGAAATCTGTTTCTTATTTTGTTTTTGTTTTTGTTTTTGTTGAGTGGATTATTACCGAGTCATAAAATGTTTGTGTCTGAAAAATTGTTGCAATGTTTTGTGAGACAAAAAAAAAAAAAAAAAAATACAAACGAAAAACAACTTTTTTCACTTAGCGACGCTTAAGCAACAATAATGGAAATGTGGCTTGGCCTTGGCACTGGTCATATGGGTGGTGTTTAGGGGGTGGTGTGTGTGAGTGTGCGTGTGTGTGTGTGTGTGTGGTGTGAGTAGTGTGTGCGGTGTGTGCTTGGTGGCTGTTTGAGCTTTGCTTTATTAGCTCAACTTTTTGTTGCTGTTGTTGCTGTTGCTGTTTGCTGTTTAATGTCAAAGATACAGATACAGTTTTTGTGGCTGCAGGGTGAGAGCGTGGTTTGGGGTGGGGTGGGGTGGGACGGTTGATGTTGGCACTCTTATGCTAGCTGGTTTTTACGAGCCAGTCACTTGCCTCCTGCCTCTGCCTCGTCTCTCCTAGTTGTTATTGTTGTTGTTCTTGCTGTTGCTGTTGCTGATAGCAATCAAAGGCTGCCTAGTCTTTGGTCTCTGGACCCAAGCAATATGTGCCCTGACAATATTCTACATAAGAAGTTAAACAAGATGCTGCTGCTGCTGTGTCTCGTGTGTGTGTGTGTGTGTGTGTGTGTGTGTGTGTGTGTGTGTGTGTGTGTGTGTATGCATTTGCTATTAGCATGCGCTGTGTTAATGCTTTTCATCTTGCAGATACGGATTTTTTTGTCGCAGCTAAAGTATCTTTGTATCTGCAACTTGCTGTGTGTGTGTGTGTGTGTGTGTTTGTGTGTGTTTTTGTGTGTTGTGTGTTGTTGTGTGTGTGTTTATCTTTTTGTGTTGCCCTCACACAATTCCTGCAGCATTGTCGACTTATTTCATTTTCAGTTTCATTAAATAACAAATTGCTCTTTTGTCATATACACACACACACACACACACACACACACACATGCATATATATTTATATATATATATGTTTGTTTGAGCTTAACTTTTTATTATGCTGCGTGTACTTTACTCTCTTGCTATTTGGTGCGTTGCACGCTGTTGTTGCCCTGACAACAACGGGTATTACAATATGCGCAGGAATTTTGTGACGCTTGCTTCTCTCTCTCTCTCTCTCTCTCATCTTTCTCTCGCTCTCTCTTTCTCTAGATAAGTATGAGCATGTACAATATATAGACCACTTCAGCATTTATATAGGTATATATATATATTGAGAAAATCTGCCCAATAAGAATACATATAAAAAGTCGAGCAATTTTTTTTATTTTTTTATTAGCATTTCCAGTATATATATTTTTTCTGAATCCTTTGTGGTTTCTGGTAGTAGTTCATCAAAAATATTCATTTGATCCATTGAATTGCATAATATTGATATTTGCACTTTCCCTTCTCAGTTCCCGTTCCCGTTAGAGCGTTGAGCGTTTCGATTTTGTCAAAGCTTTCGCTTAAGCCTGTGAAATGGGTGCATAGAGCACAAGGCAAATTAATACTCGTGTCGAATCTTGTCGAAGGGTATTTCAGTCGCAGCTTCAGCCGTAAAATAACTGTTCGTTTCTCTCTCTCTCTCTTGTTCTCCACTTTTATTAATTTTGGCTGTAATGTACGTAATAAAACCTACAAAAGCAGCATACTCTAGCTCTTCCCCTCCCACCACTGTCTCAAGCTCACCATCTCCCCATCTCTCTCTCTCTCCCCTCTCCATCTTGCCCCCACGCATTTCGCACGCCCTTTTACAGTTTTTTTTTTGATGCTTTCAATAAATATTAACATTTTTAGGTACATCATCCTCCTCCGCCCTTCTTGCACTCTTCTGCACCAGCTTCCAGCTTGCCCTTTGTGCAAAGTTTGTGTTTCTTCTTTTTTTTTTGTAGCTCTTATCAAAGTTTATTGTTCTTCTTCTTGTTGTTATTTTTAGTTAGTAGTCACAATTTTTCATATTTATGAAATGCCTTCAAAGATTTTCATCTCATAGGGGTGGGAGGAGAGAGAGAGATAGAGAGAGAGAGAGACACATAGAGGGGGAGGAGTTCTCGAGTGTTTCATCTACGCACCCCAGCTTAAAATAAAATTATATATTTCATAACTGCGGGCGGCTCTTTGTAGGAAAACCGTTAAATTCTTTTTTGCATGCTGCTTAGCTCACATTTCACTGTGTGTGTGTGTGTGTGTGTGTGTGTGTGGGTGGGTGTGCGTGTGTGCGTGCCTAGCTCTCTGATAAGTTATCGCTGCGCTTGCAACCTGTTTGAGAGACAGTCAAACAAATGTAAACTTTGACTTCTGACGAGGCCTTTCCTATTTTTCTTTTCTTTTTTTTTTCATATTTTTTTCTTGTGGTTTTTTTCAGTTTATTTGTTTCTTTGAGTTTTTGTTGGCCTCTTGGGGACTTCAGCTCTAGGAATCGAAGGAAAAATGGAATTAAATTACTATTCGGTTTCATTATTAATTTACACTAATCTATTATGTGCAAAAGCATATTTCTGACAAACTTAATGGGTTTCTTGTATTTTTTCTTGGTCTTCAACTCCCCAAAGACTTTTGACGCAAACTCATTTCAAGCTGATACTCAGTTAGTTTAAAAGTGGGTGAATTATTGATTCAATCAAAATTCTACCGACCTCATGGCAATTTTTGTCTTGAGGTATTTCCAGTGGAATACAATTATCGAATGATGTTAATAATTTATAAATATAAAAGTTTACTAAGTTTTTACAAAACTTTTCCCAACTACAATCTAAGTTATCGAACTTTAGAGTTTTGCATTCATAATTCTAATAATCGCTGAATAAATATTTTTTGCCAACTTTTGTAACTATTCAACTTTTGTATAAAACTTCGTTTGAATACGTTGAGTGATTTCCATTGAAATGCATTCAGTCAATGAAAAAGTTGTTGGCTAATGTACGAAAACAATCTACCATATTATCTGGTCGAGGTCCCCTGTCTCCCTCTCGCTCTCTCTCTCTCTTACCTCTATCGTTCTCTCTTGCCTGCTCTTTCCACTTTCTGTGGTTGTCCGTCAATCAACATTGCCACATGTGTCTGGCAACTGGCAACTGGCAACTTGGCAACACGAGGGTTGCTGCTTCATAATTTCGGAGGTGTGAACACTTTTCCAGTGACATGTGCGCCAGAGACATCATCATCATCATTGGCATCATTGGCATCATCATTATGACGATGCTCAATTCATAACGATCTCTGGGGCTGCTGTGGTGCTGATCGTGGGATGCGGGGCGCGGAGGCGAGAGACAAAAACTCATAAATCTAAAAGCAATAAAACTATCAAGACAAATAAACGCCAAGCACAGCAGATGAAGCATTTTTCCTCCTCTTACACTGAGAATTACCCATAAAGCAAATACAACAACAGCAGCAACAACAACAGCGACAAAAGATCGCATAAATCTCAAGGCACGCAAAATATTTTCAACAGCAACAACAGAAGAAGAAGAAGAAGACGACGAAGAGGAAGAGGAAGAGACAGCAAAGTGCATCTCGTGCTCGAACCTCGAACTCAAACATTTCTGATTCTCTCACTCGGTCTCCCTTCCCCTTCCCCTTCCCCATCCCATTCTCCATCTCCTTTCCCTTTCCCATTGCCACTTCCACGCGTGCGTGCGGGCAGCCTGCGGTTATGCTTAAAATACCCCCCACCCTCCTCCGTCCCGCCCTCCCTCGCCTCACCTATACACACATACCTTATGCAATGCGGCTGGCTCTGGCAAGACCTTGAAATGCGACTGCATATGACACGGGGCGTTAATTTATGTGCGACTGAGAGGAAGAATGAGAAGGAGAGAGGGAGAGAGAGAGAGCGAGAGGAAACTCTGTTTGTACACACAAGTATGTGTGTGTGTGTGTGAATATACATATGTATATGTATACACAAGATCCCGCTGCATTCCGGACTCTCTGCCATGCAGCCAGCCAAATGATTGCTACCCCAACATGATCAATTTAATCATATTCCAAGGCGTAACTTGCGAATAAGATATTTACTTACTCTTTGCATCAAGTAGCGTATATAGCCACATCGACAGACATTTGTCTCATCAACATCGCTATATAGTTGAGTATTGGCGTAAACAGCTTAATTGATGTGACTCACTTTGAGCCACTAACTCTGGCAACATTTGATCTACTTGATTTGTTGTCGATGCGATCATCTTAAACTGCATTCCAGTGCATGCATTCTGGGAACACACATTTCATGCCCATTGCCAACAGGTTCTGTCTGCCGTTGTTTCTTTCTTTCTTTCTTTTTTCTCTTTTTTCATATTCAAATCACACTTTTCTTCTGCTTAGCAGCTTCTCTTTTGGCTTGGCTTAGCCAATTAGCTGCCCTCAAATCAATGCAGCTGCATGGGCCCCCCTCCCACCCTCATCCGCACTCCACACAGATCTCTCTCGCTCTCTCTCTTTCTCATTCTCTCTCGCTCTCTCTCCCTCCGTGGCCCATAAATGAACTTTGACAACACTTTCGTTGGAATAGTTCACAGTTTGTTGTTGCGCCTGTTGATGCCTGCTGCCGGTTTAATTGTTGTTTTTGTTGTTGTTGTTTATCTGGCATAACATAAAACAGAAAATGAAAAACCAAATAAACGCTAATTGGAAAAACATATATTTTATATGTGTGCACACATGTATATGAACTGAGAAGCGAGAACTGAGACCTGAGAACTGAGAACTGAAACACACACAAAAATGTGGCCCTCGAAATGATCTTCCAGACAGAGCATCTACAGTTTTGTGGCACGCACTTCCCACTCATAAAAGTCGAGGGGGAACCAGCCACTCTCCCCCCTCCGCCCCACCCCGCCCATTTTTAAATGCAATAACAACAAGCAGACGCTCGAGAAATAAAATCCACACATAAAAATGTTTTTGGGTAACCCTTTGGTTTGTTTGTCTGGGCGCGGCTAATATTTTAAGTTGGATACAACTTGCCGGGCAGTGGGGGAGGTGGCGGCAGCCGAGAAGTGCGGCGTGCTTGGGGAGGGGTGGGGGCTGGGGGCTGTGGGTGAGTTGTGGGGTCTGCCCCGCTTATGTTGTCAAATGAAATGAAATGTCCGTGTTGCCCGTGATGATTATTTTTGACATTTGTGGCAAATGTGCGGCAAGAAAATGTGTGTTGTCTCCCGTTTTGGTGGAGGGGCCACCCTAATAATCCCCACACCACGCTTTATGGGTTGTTATTTATAAACACAACAAGCATTTGAATGCCGTTTAATTGTTTTATATGCACTACAATCATAAAAACAAGACAAAAAACAAAAAATAAACAATCATAGAGCCAATAAAAATCGAATTTTAATTGCAAAAGTATTTCAACTGGGTATTAGTAGTGGTTGGGGTGGGTTACTGGGAGATCACTTGCAACAGCCGCAGCAGCAGCAGCAGCGCAAAGTTGCCACTGGCAAGAAAACCCGTTTGCAAGACTTAAACTGGCTTGGCCAAAATAAGACAAGCAGAAGCAAAAACGGCTGCGGCTTGAAAGCGACACAAGAACTTTTGCAGTTGGGATGTGCACAGCTGCGCCATACCCTGTACGCGCAACAAATGAGGTTGTTTTGTCAATCTTTCCAGTTGAGTCAGGAAGCTAGCCACAAATAGAGCCAAGAGAGAGAAGAGGCAAGTATGGAATCAGAAAGGATGCCCCAAAAAGGAAGCCAGCTCACCCAGTTTTTGGCGACTAGGCTCAGTCAACATTCTCTCCAAGAGACGTGCTCCAACTGGTGTTTGCTTCTGAGTGAGAACTCTCTTTGCGGGCGATAGCAGACTTCCTGCCTTCCGCCAGCACGCATTCTGGCAGAC
Source organism: Drosophila silvestris (assembly GCA_035043445.1). NCBI lineage: Eukaryota > Metazoa > Arthropoda > Insecta > Diptera > Drosophilidae > Drosophila > Drosophila silvestris. Next base: position 317,103 of record JAWNMZ010000074.1, read on the forward strand.
TGAGACTGAGAAGCGAGCACTCTGACACGAGGAGCACTCAGCTATAATATCACATAATCATAGAGAGCCACAATCGATCCTTAAATCAAAGGAAATAAAATCGCACAATGTATTTCTTGGTAGTTTTACAAAAAAGTCGAGTGCCTCTTCCATGTGGAAACCAATGTTTACCAAATATAAAAGCACAAATATGCTATAAATGAATTCCCTCAGATCTTTTGGCACTTTTCAACGAACTCGTCACCAAATTCGCTTCTTGGACAGCTGCCCCGCCCCTCGCCACAACTGCCACTGCCTTCGTCAAATTAATTTTTTATTTACCCAGATTATGTCAATTTTCTCAACATTTTATTTTTCACTTTATACAGCCCATATGCCAAGATACCCTGTAGCCAGTGTGCGGAAAGGCTAAACCTGCTCCGAACTCGTTTGGTAGCATTTGGCCACATAAGAAATACATTTTTTTCCTTGTTGCTTTTTTGTTGTGTTCCTTTTTTTTTGGCGGCGCGGGGGGCGTCGACATGATTTGCACTACAAAACAAAATTTAAGGAGCAGCTCCGCCAAAGCGCGATCCCAGCTTCCAACTAGCCAGGCTAACTGCCACCGTCCCCCGTCCCCCGTCCTCCGACGCGCCCCGCCTCCTGCTACATCCCTTCCTGCCACTTGTGAGCTCAGCTCAGAGTGCTTGCCTCTTTTTCGCGCTGCATTTTTTGCGTAGGTTGTTTTTTTTTTTGTATTTTAGTTTTGGAGTTTTTTGCTTTTTTCATTTTACTCACTCGCTCGCTTGCCGAGTGCAGCGAACTGGTAGCCAGCGCAGGCAGAGATTAATGACGACTCAGCGTGATGAGCAGAGGGGGGAGTTATGGTCATGACTGGCTTAGAAGAGTTGGCTCAGCTAAGAGGCAGCAGTCAGCGGAGACGACAACAGAGACAGGAGACAGGAGACAGCGTTTCGTGTTTGTAGCCACTAAATCTTGAGATAGCTGCCTCTGTGCCCCAAAAAGAGGCAGCAACAGAAAACAAACGGCAGACGGAACTGGCTACGAACGCAGAGCGCAAGATGCCAGTTTCTAGTTTAGGTCACAAAGTCTGCCAGAGCAGGAGAGGGGCAGAGACGGATGAGAGATTGAGTTGCAGAAGCAGACGGCTCTCAGCTCTCAGATGATAGCCACAGCAACTATATATATCTATATATCTATATATCAATGTTCAGTTATCCATACATATAATGCTAAACTTGAAATCTTCGACTATTAAATAGTATCTTTTGCATGACATATTATTGAGTCAATCAACTTTTAACTAATAAATTGCTCTGGTAAAACAGTCAGTTTGGTCTATATAGTTAGCTGCCAGATGTCTGGATTATGTTGGCGGATTTCTGGATTACCTGCGGGAATAACTTCATTTTCCACAACCAGTGCAAGGCAAGGCATTCAAAGTAGTTGGTCCCAGTTACAAAATGAAGTAGACACATCAATTTGCCAGACAAGCGAAACAAATATGCCGAGTTATTTTGTGCGAGCATCGATTCAATGGGGTATTTTGTATGTGCATCAATAAGAGTCGATGATCATTAACATATTTCATGTTGAATGCAACACAAATGCCGTGAAAAACACTTCGAAAACTTTTAATTGGCTCATCAAAAGTTTTTTTTTTTTTGCCAACAAAATTGAATTCATGTCATTGTCAATGATGTTGTTTGGCTTGTTCTTCCTCTTCTTTTTTTTGTGGCATGCAGCAATAAGCAGCACGTGACGTGTGGCAATTATGTGATTAACACTCGGAAATATCAACGCTGTTGGAAATATTTGCCAGCGATTGGGGAAAAATAAAAATACACATTTTAATGAACGTGAAATTGTTTGCATTGCTGAGCAAATGTTGCATTACCTGCCACGGATAAAGATGATGATGAGCCCAAAAAGATACAAATGTATCTGGTATCTGTAACTGTGGCGTGGCAAAAGACGATTGCTGCGCCAAAACTAGCCAGCTCATCGTGTCGTGTTTTGTTGTGCTCGGTGTGTTAATTAATGTGCCACGCCCAGCCCCCCGCCCACGAAACACCCTGTGTCTGGGTGTGTGTGTGTGTGTTGGTTTTGATTAATCGAAAATTAGGTGCACTGCTGCATTGCGATACATTTGCCAGCCACAAACAATTGAGCGCCGCTTGTGGTCTGCAGCTGTATCTGTAGCTGTATCTGTATCTGTATCTGTATCAGCATCGGCAGCAACATCAGCATCTATTGCGGTTCATTTTCAGGTGTCGCACACACACACACACACACAGATACACACACACACACACACAGCTACTTTGGCTGTCGGGCAGCGGCTTCACGCCACGTTTTGTAATTCAATTTTTGTTAATTTTCTGCCATCTCATAAATTTAATTTGAAATGAAAATCCACAAGATATGCCCGCCAGCCACTTCGCCAGGCAATGTATCTTCCAGATACATATTTGTGCTTTTTTTTCTTTTCTTTTCTTGGGTTTTTTCTTCTTTTTTTTTGTCGACCACAATAACGGATTACATTTGAAATTGTTTGGCATTGGCGTGCGTCTTTGCCTCTTGTCTGGCCTCAAGTACTCAAATACCCCCACTCCCTCGATGATGTTGCCCCCTCCCCTCCCGCACCCCCGCACTTCTCCTGTATGTTTGTATTTCTTTTTCAATATTACACGATGACTTTGAATATTTGTGTTGCTGTTGTTGCTGTTGTTGCTGTTGTTCCCGGTGTACATCATGGGTGGGATTTTGTGATTAGAGTGATACAAGCAGCAGATATACAGCAACAATAGCAACAACAACAGCAGGCTGGCTGCCAGACAGACCCAAAGCCAAGAGCAGCTCAGCGAGCAAGTGTAACAAATATGTTGAGCATTGGAATTAGATAGATGCCAACTTGTGATATAGATACAGATACAACTGAAGAGATACAGATGCAGATACAAATACATAACGAACACAGCTACAGCTGGAGTAGATACAGATACAGATACAGCCAAGAGTTACACAAGCAAACACAGCGTCAAAAACATCTAAAGGTATACGGATAAAGCTAGCTATTCATGCAGCTACAGATACAATTGAAAACATAAGGATACAGATCCAGCCACAACTGGCCACAGATACAAATAAGTTAGCTGTAGATACATCCACAACTAGCCATAGATCCTGCTTTAGCTGAAGAAATAGAAGCTATGAAAGCAGATACAGATACAAATATAGTCAGATATCCACATATATATATATATATATATAGTCTACACTTCTGCTGTAGATACAAATACAGTTAGAGATACAAATATAGTTGAACACTTATTTTGATTGTTTGCCAGCGGAACTCGCATGGCTGGGCAAAGGGGGCTCTTGGGTTGAGGAGGGGGTGGGGGGGGAGGCACACAATGTGCACACAGCAAATTTGATGCGTCCATTTTGTTGGGTTTTATTATTGGCCCCGCCCACTTTGGGCTGTACCCCTGCCGCCTCGGGTTGGAGCTGAGCCAAAAGATGATTTCGAGCTGCGTTTGAGTCGATACTTAAAAATCGATGCTCCAAATTATTTCACAATGCTGCTTTCCGAAAAATGGCCGGAAATAAGTGTCTGTTTCTGTGTGTGTGTGCGGTTATGTGTGTGTGTGTGTGCGTGTGTGTGTGTGTTTAGTCTGTACACATAGCACAAATAAGGTATTCCAATCCTTTGGAATTTCCAGTTGAACGAGCAACATAAATTGACAAGTTGGCTTGATTTTTATGTGTGTGTTTGACATTAATCGATAACCACAAGCGGAGCATCCAAGCATATGGAGTCATTATTATTTTCTCTTGTGTGTATTTGAAGCGCATCATTTGTGCAACAATTGGAGTCTATAATTGGGCATCAGCTCAAACGTTGTAATTCTTCTAATTCTTCGTAAAGTTGCATTTTATCGACAATTTTTGGGCAACACTTCAACTTGAGCAGCTTAAATATGATTTATTTAATAGCTTTTAAGTAAGGCAGTTCAACTTTGAGAATTTTTTGTATATATTCACAATTATAAAATGTATAACAAATATTTATATTGTATATTTTATAAATTTAAAAAAATTGCATCTTTTTTATTAACAAGAAAACAAAATACGTGTCTTAAATAGCATGTTAACTGTTTTCCACTGTTTGCCTGGCTTAAACAGAGGTGTAAACATTTAAGTTTAAACTGAATTTAAGAGTCGAGTTAATTTTCTGCAACGTGAAAGGAAGCAACGAATGAAACTGAAACTGAAACTGAAACTGGAAGCGAAACCGGAACGAGAAAGCGTAAATGGTATTTTGTTGTGTGGTCATCGAAAGAACTATATTTAATGCTCATCATCATATTATTATTTTTATCTAATCCTTTTCTCACAGGACGAGGCGTCAGTCAATATCAAAAATTAATCCAAAGCAATCGCTTTGCGAGGGTGTTTTTTAAGCACTTGTCGCAAATCAAACATGTGAAGACGGCAACAACAAAATCGAGTTAAGCTATCAAAAAAAAGAGAGAGAGCGAGAGAGAGATAGTGAGAGAGAGAGAGAGAGATAGTGAGAGAGACAGAGACCGTTTAAAGGTAAATGAATATTTGCATTCAATTAAAAGTGCTGTCGGCGGCAGCGATGCCAGCAGCAGCAGCAGCCCCCTCCACCAGTGCCTGCCCCCTGGACAGCAAGGAGCACCAGCAGCAGCAGCAGCAGCAGCAGGAGTAGCGCCTGTTTGGGGGCAAGTACGGAGAGAGCGAGAGCGAGAGAGATGGGAGAGAGTGGGAGAGAGAGAGTGGTTGCCAAACATCACGAACTGATAACGCATAATTATTGCAAGCCGAACTTGGCGCGTTGATTAATTGAAATGCAAACAAAATGCAACGTGGCCAATAATAATTAATAATAATTACACTGAAATTATCATGCACATATTTATGTGAATTGCAAATAAAGTGGCAGACAAACAGCGAGCACAGCGAATTGTAAAACGTGTGTAAAACGCGACGTGTGTGTGTGCAACGTGTGCAACGCGTGCAACGTGTGTGTTGCGTCGAGTGTGGAGTGGAGTGGAGTGTAAAGAAAAACACGATAAGCCGATAGCACTTAAAACACGAAGCAACATCCAGCAAACGAAACGGAACGAAACGAAACCAAAATGACTATGAAATCGATGAAGTACTCCGATTGTGATACAATTATGGATGGCTATAATCCGGTGCCGCCTCCATTGCCGCGGCGAGTGCCGCCTGTGCGTAATATTTATGCCGAGCCCTTTGCCCACGAGCCGAACCATTCCAGCAGGTAAATATGCATATCGATAACAATAGCGATAACATACGGTTCGATTGCATAATCGTTGACAACAGTTGACAGTTGACAGTTGGCAGTTGTCATTTTCATTTTAACTTTATAATTTTAACTTTAACTGAAGCCATCATTAAATGTTAACCGGCCTGGCTGTCTATCGATTCTTATCGATTGATTTTGCAAAGCAACAGTCAGGTTGTTGACAACATTTAAAGTCGAACTATTAGCCAACTAAATAATCAGCAAGTCAAATAGAAGGGAGGTGTTGCCTTACTAGTTGTTGGCTTACCATTTTAAGAGCCCGATCAATTAGCTATCGATAGAAATCGACAGATGCATTTCCATAACGATTGAATTTGCATTTAACTTGTAAATCTGAAATCTATTTTAAGTTTATCAGCTTGGTCTTGGTATTATCTTTCACAACATCAACGTTCGTTGTGCTTATGGCTCACAAGAGCCCACAAAGGATATAACCCGTAACCCAAATACAGTCACACACCAACCAGCACCACCCCATTGCTGACTGCTGACTGCTGAGTTGCCAAGTTGCATATTAAAAGCGGGCGAGTATCTTGTCGAGTGTACAATATGCATTTTGATGCGCTAAGAGAGATCTAGAGTGAGAGAGAGAGAGAGATAGGGAGTGGGTGGGTGGGTGGGAATACCCCTATCTGTATAAAGTATAAGTGTGGGTGGACGGGAAGTTCGTGTGTCGCATATGGATATTGTGCAAATATCCTTTTGCCATAAAGCAGGCTACAGCAACTACAATGCCAAATAGCCTCAGTCCGCAGTGAATGTGAAAAAAGTGGAGTGGGCTGGGGTACACTGAGCGAAAAACTACATATGCTTCATTTCTACATAGATGCATAAGCCTAAGATTTAAATGAATGCTCAAAATATAAAACAAAAAAATAAAGAAACAAAATTTGTTTGAGTGTAGAATTGCAGATAGGTAGAACTGCAAAGATACACTGCTATATTTCACTTTATACATGAAACGCAAACATTTCTCCTACTTTGAATATATGTAATATTGCAAAAAAAAAAAGGAAATAAATAAGAACAAGTTTTGTTTGAGTGTAGATAGATGGAAATGCGAGAAAAATTATATTTGCCTGAGATTAAAAAAAATTGGGGCAATCGTTGATAATTGCTTTTTTTAAATATCTTAATATATATATAATATAATAATTTAGAGTACCTATTTTCTTTGAGTGTAGATATGTAGATAGCAAAGTGTTTGATAGCAGCAGCTCTCAGGCGCAGAGCGATGAAGCGAGGCAATGGCCAAGTGGTAACCAGCAGTCAGCCAACTGGCTATAAAAGGAGGTGCTGGGTGCTGGGTGCTGGTTGGGGAAGGGTTCCAGAATTGGATGTGTTTGTTGCTGCTGTGGTAAAAATTGCGCCGCAATATGTTTGGCTGTCAGTTTCATGCATTTCATATCGAAAAGCATTCGTACTTTTACTTGAGTGAGTTTTATGAGCAACGAGCCAAAACAGCTGAGTGCCTGCAGTGTGCAGAGTGGGGGCCACAACAATAACAACGACTCACTGGGCACATCTATGATGATGCTACACTGGCTACAATGTATGCCCTGTGTGTGTGTGTAGAGAGAGGGAGAGGTAGAGCGAGTGAGACAGATTGAGATACACTTCAGACGCAGACAGCAAACATTGCCATGCATAGTTTTTTGGTTTTTTTTTTGTTTTATTTTGTTTTTTTTTTTTTTCTGTGGCAAACTGGGTTAGAATACATACTTTTTTAGTGGTTGCGCTGGCATTTTTTATCTTCTTTTTTTTTGGGGTGTTATATTAAATGAAAAGTGCAATTGCTTTTTATTGCACGACTGCCAATATGAGCGAGGACACAAGCATATCCCCAACAAATTGAAGACGGCATTTTGCCCAAAAACTGATAAAATCTTTGACCAGCTGCTTAAGCCACAATCCATGTGTGTGTGTGTGTGAGTGTGTGTGTGTGTGTGTGTGAGTGTGTGTGTGTGAATGATAAGTAATGTAAAATGCCTAGTTTGGTTGTAGTTGAGAAGAACAATTTGCTAGCACAAATGGGGATTATATTGGTGTATATATATATATACACATATATTGATAATTATTACGTTTGCAAACAAAAGTTGGGCTATTATCGTATACCCTGTAAATAATATGAGGCAATCAGGAATTTAAATATTTACACACATAATACATATATTAATATTCATCGACATTTAGGATTAGCCATAATAATTAAATTAAATTAAATTAAGCTTAGATAAGTCTACAAAAACAGTTAAGTTAAGCAATTTAAGCTCATTTTAAATGGGTATTTCGTAGTCGACATCGCTTGAGACCCAAATGTAAGTTTAATGACAATGAATTTCTTATGAGACAATTAAGGCAATTCAATTAATATTTATGTGATTTCAAATTTAGCAATTTGCTGTTGCATAAGTTAGGATACTGTATTTATGGCCGAGTAACTTAAACTGCTTTGCAATTGCAGTGACAATTGAAACAACATTGTGCAACCAATTACTAACAATATTTATTTTATTCCCCTCTCTTCCCACAGGTAAGTTCTCGTTCTGGTTATGCAAATCACAAATTAACGCAAGGTTGCCGGTAAGAAATGAAATGAATCAAATTTGCAGTTGCACAAATTTTTTTGATTAAATACTTACATTTGAATCAGACCAACAAGTAGCAAAGGGAAAGCTTGTCGGGGATGCACGACTAGCAGATACCTTGTACGCTCCTCGCAAGTTAAAAAGTGAGCAAAAACAACAAGTTTTTCATATGTGGAAGAAGATATATATTGTTAATATATACGCATCTCAGATATCTGGCATATTTTGGCTGGCTGGTATTAGTTACAGCTCAAATTGGTGCTAGCCTCAAGTTGGGGCTGATGGAGGATGGAGCTATAGGCTCAGAGGGGGCAACAAAGATCGAATTGGTACCCCAATTATAGTAATAAATGTGCACTATTTTTACAGGGTATATTCCCACAACAAAATTGAAGACTTCTCAAAGGACAGATTTTTTATTCTCAGTCGGAAAACTTTAACGCAGCATTTGAACGTCAGCCGGATTGCAACTCTGGGCACACTGGGAACACTGGGAAATGGGAATGGAAATGGAAATGGGGGAAAAGCCGTCAAAATGTTCCACTCGGTATATGAACAAACATTTAATAATTCAAGTAGCTCAGCCCAGCGGGCGGACAACGAACACCCCTAATGACCTACTTCACAACTCCACCACCAGCAACAACAACAGCAACAACAACAACAGCAACAACAATAATATACATAAGTAATTTGTGTGGGTGCTGTGCGGGTTGCCCCTGCGAGAAGGTGGCTTCTTGGGTCAGGTGGCTGGCAGGTGGAGCCGGAGCCGGAGCCGGAGCCGGAGCCGGAGCAAAAAGTTGTTTGCTTTCACATTCGAGGAGCTATGGGCCTGGGTTTTGGGTTTAGTTTGGTTTAGTTTGGCTCAGTTCAGTTTAGTTTAGTTCGAGTTTAGTTTACTTGCCAGAAGTTTTGACTTCTGTTTGGGTTCGGCTTCGGCTTCGACTTCCGGTTTCCTGTTCAACAACAGCAACAACAACAACAATCCCAAAACTTCAAGTGCATTTGCGCTCAAATCAAACGCAGTGTTGGAGCGCAGGAGAAGAAGAAGAAGCACATGAAATTATAGCCGGGTGAAAATAAAACTGCATTGCAAAATATGCAAAATATGGCGGGAAGCGGACGGAAAGCAGGGTGGCAGCGGAGGGGATCGGGGCATCTCAGTGGGAGTTTGTATGTTTTTCATACTTTACTTTTTTCCCTTTTTTTTTTTGCCACAAAGTTTGTGTTGTGAAATTTTGCATGCAGCAATTTCTGCTCAGTTTTGAGTGCGCATTTCCACTGATAAAATTCCTGCACTTGGGCACCCCCCTCCCCCCCCCCCCCGCTCACGGCTGGGCTCGATATGTGGCATGACCTCTTGACCTAGTCGCTCAAGCCAAGAGGAAGCCAAGGCAGGGAAACGAAAAAAAAAATAAAAATTGCAAAATAAAATGCCAACAACGGACAATGAGGCAACTCGTCCTCGTCCTGGCAGCGCCAGAAGTTACTTCCTGCTACTCTTCCTCCTTTGATCCCTCCCCGCTGCAGTCCACCTTTTGGCCGGCAATCAGCATACCTGAAAAGTGCAGAGAACTGACATCGAAATGGGACTCTTGCCTAAGCAGTTATCATCACCAAAACGACAAATCCAACTGGCTCACACACACACACACACACACACACACACACAACCAGTCAGCCAACCAAGTCGGCTGCAGCTCATCAGCAGCATTATGATTGAAGCGCTGAGCTTGATAAAATGTTGGCCAGTCATGCATAATACATATATCCACATGATATATATATATATATATATATATATATATATATATATGTACTTCAGGCAAGCACCAGCACTTTGTTGGGGGCGGGGCGTGTTGGGGGGCTGGGTGCGTGTGCAACATTTGTATCGGACAGTTGGCAACTAATTTGTTTTGGGAGTGGCAGCAGCAGGCAACTAAGCACAAAGGTCAGCAAATTGAATAAAAATTACAAAGCAGGACTACTTGGACCAAACTCTACAAAACAAAACAAAGTAAAACAAAAAAAGGAGCGGGGATTGGATGACCTAGCCCAGAGAGAGAGAGAGAGAGAGAGAGAGGGAGTGTCGAGTAGGAAGAGTACCTCCATCAAACTTAATAAAAGCTGTTTCACAAATGTCTTGTTAAATCCGACTTCCTTTCCCCTTGCCCCATCCAACTGGGCCACATACAAGGCTAATAAATACCAGCTTTCAAATGATATTTCCCGTGTTGAATCTTGAATACGCTGCAGCTGCGCCTCCAGCTTGGCACAGATCGGATTCGAGCATTCCCAGCTGACCCCTTTGCACCCATTTGTTCCACTGGCTCCAGTTGCTTGCCAGGAATTGCATCCTTCTGCTCGACTCACTGCTTGTCAGACAGTCTCAATTATATAAAATATTACATTTGCTGCATCTGTAAAAACATCCATTTTTATTTCTGTTTTGATTATCTTCAAATATTGTTAATTTTTGACTGTTTTTAAGCCAAAATTCAGCGACTTGCAGAATATCTCAAAGGCTGCAAATGTTTTGCATATTTCTATTTCGCATCCCGATCACCTTTTGCTCAGCTATCCCTCTCTGTCCCTTCCCATGCCTCGCTCTCGCTCCCTCTTCTCTTCTCAGTCAATTCGATTGCTTTCATTGCCACAACGTTGCCTGGGCCACTTCAATGTCCTTCTGCAATGCGCTTTTAGTTAACTTTTTGGGGGTTATGCTTTGAAATGTTTGCTCATATTTTGGCAGACAAACTTCAAACTATTGTTGTGGCAAGTCAATGAACTGGCAAAATCGCCTAATATTTCCACGCCCACACACACACACACACACACACACATATATATATATATATATATTGTGTTCTGTGCCGGGCTCTGGCAGTATATTAAAAGTCTATTTCTTTGGCAAGACAATAAAGTTGGAATAGCACCAACACCAGCAGAAAAAGGGCTCAAAAGCAAGGGCGAGCAAGGGTGCCTTCTCTCTCTGTCTCTCTCTCTCTCTCTGTCTCTCTCTGTCTCTCTCTCACTTACTCTCCCACTAAGCAAAAAGTAGCTAAAAAAGCAGATGAAGTATTTGTAGTGGCGGAGTTCGCCATCGCATCGCGTTTAGTTGTAACAAAAGAGCACATAAAGCTGCAAAAGAAGAAGATGTGGAAGATGATGAAGGAGCTGGAGCAGGAGGAGCGGGCGGAGCAGGAGGAGCGAAACGTTGAATGAATGTGGCCAAGCCAGGCAAGCCAGCTACCAGCTACCAGCTACACTCGTCGAAAGCAATGTCCCAGTTTGCCCATATTCGATTTGAGCAGAAGAATTTCAAATAAACAAGAAATGTGTGCGGAATTATGGATTTGTGGCAAACGCTGTTGCGCCCCAAAGCCGAAATGTGTTGCGCTTATCAAGCGTACTTTATTGCGGTGCTCTTCCCCAGCCGCTTGTTTGCTTTTTGTTTATTGTTCTTTTTTCGTCGAGTGTATCCGTCCAAGAGCCAGTCGCAGCTTCCCTCTCCAGTTGCAGCGTCGTGGCTATTGTTCTACTTCGCGAAATAGCGCACATAAAATGCCAAAGAATGGGAACAAATGATAAAAAGAAAAGAAAAGAAAAGAGAGGAGAGCGAGGAGCAGCAAAGAAAATAAAAGGAAGACCAAACAGGCAGGGTCGGGATGGAGGGGGAGGGGCGTAGTAAACGAAGCGAGCGAAACTGACAGGCAACTGGCAGCCAGAAGGCAGGCAGCCCCAGCTAAAAATTGGAATGAAATGCCTTGCCAAAGTATCTCTGCCTAGCAAACCGACAACCCCGTCCACGTCCCGTCCCCGTCCCCGCACCCCCTTTCCCCATCCAGAGTGCAGTCCAGCCACTCCGCCAGTCGGCCGCGCCCCAACAATGTGCGACTGTCAATTTCAGCGACATCCTCTCCGGTCGACATTGCCAGCGAAAAGGGTTCAAATGTGTCTCATTGCGCCGAAGACAACATATGCCAATAATTTACGCAATTTAGTCAAAAACAACAGCAACAACAGCAGCAACAACAACACAGTAACAACAACAACAACAACAACAACACAGCTATGAAAACAGGAAAACAAGAAAAGTGGAAAAAGGCCGCCGCAGACACGAGACGCTGATGAGCGAGAGCCCCAAGAAGATTCATTCATTCACTTCCCCAAACTAAAAGAAAAAAATCCCAAAAAATAAATAAAAGACGAGCAAGAATGCGCTGGTCGACGGAGCTCGACTGCCAGATACCCTGTGCTGGTCAACGAAATTCTGCATAATTTTAATTAAATGTTTACTGGTGATCAAGCTGTATTCCAACCCAATCGACAATCTTTTCTTATTGTTATCGCTTTTCGATTTATATCGATATGCAAGTTCCTGAATAGATGCATGCTTGATGAGCTGAGCTCGTCGTTGGTTTCCTCCTGCCTGTTACATACTCAGGCACAGCTTCATTACACCCTCCCCTAAACCCATTTGCAATGGGGTTTCGGGGCACAAGATGGGATGGAGAACAACAAGATGTGTGGGCGCTGCTTGAGGCAATGAGTGGGGCAGCTCTTTAGACTGTCAAAGCAGTTCTTCCCCCTACTCATTATACCCTGTACATTCCCATCCAAAGAGGCTTTAAATTATTCCTTGAAAATGTTGAATGTTGACAGTAGTGCAGCATTTTCATATTCCATTTGATTCCTTGGATCAGTTTACATTAGTTTACTTATGTATAATGTATAATCTCTGATTTTGTCTTGTATACTCCAACTGGGATAGAGTATAAAATATGCATTGCAAACTGTCAACATTTATTAAACTAAACTTCAGGTTTGAATCGCGCTTGGAACACATGCTGGATATCTACCAGTCGAAGGGAACTAGCCCTGTTTACTTCCTCTATCTCTGCTGTGAGTGTGTTGTTTCTGCTTGAAAGGGTTAACAACCACTTTCGCCGTTCCCTCCGCCCCTCCGCCCCTGCAACCCGTGCAACCCTCCCGCGCACCAACATTGCCCCATTGCCCCATTGCCCATTCCCCATGCTGTTGGCCGAATTGATGCTCAATTTTATATTTTAAATGTTATTCAAATTGTGTCACATTTCTCAGTGTAATGGCCTGGAATTGTGTAAGAATGTCGTGTAAGGGTTTCTTTCTCCATCTATCTAAGTATCTCTCTCTCTCCCCTCTCTCTCTCTCTCTCTCACTCGCTGTCCCTGTCTCTGCTCTCTCTCTCTCAGTCTCATATATAATACGTTTGTTCATGTGGCATGTTTTGGGGACAGCAATGCAAGCAATCTAGCAATCCGCAGCAACCCCTTTTGCCTCCTTTCTCGCTCTGCGTTTGTGTGTGGGTTTTATTTATTGTCTGCCATTTTGGGCACCCCCAACAACAACAACAACAACAACAACAACAACAACAGCAGCAGCAAATAAAAGGGAGCTGAGAATTTCCATCGATGCCATAGAAATGTATTCGGCGTGTGTTGTTCAATACTCAAGCGAACGATTTAACTGCGCTAAGCTAATTAGCCAGAAAGAGGAAGTTATATATATATATATATATACAATACAAATATATATATATATATACACATATATATCTGTGTCTACTGACTGACCCCAAAGGGTCAGGTCTCTCGCCGTGGTCACTGCACGGAAATTGCGTCATTAACGAGTCGCTTAACGAGCTGAGAGAGGAGAGAGAGAGAGAGCAGGGTTAAGCTTTTGCGGTTAGTCGGGGCATGAATGATGGCCAAGAGCTTTGAGCGGCAAAAGACCCGTTAATGGAGCAGAGGTCATAAGCTTTGATTGAGCGACTAGGTGAGATTGATGAGAGGTGTTTGTGTTTGTGTCTGTGTTTGTCCTTTCTGCTCTGCTACAGTTGGCAAATTGGAAGCGGCACAATAATACTGCTGAAAACTCTGCTCCACCTTTGATTGACCAACTAGACCTGATTGATGGCAGCTGATTGAGAGTGAAGTACAGCCTACTGTGTACTGCAGACTCGCGGCTCTGCTTCAGATATAAACAAATAAAGATCCAGGCTGGATTGGTAACTTTGTTTTCTGATTGATGGTCGTTGATTGATGGTACAACACAGCTCAACATTTAAGGACTAACCATATCCAAGGATATGGTTAGTCATGATGACAGCGCTTCCAGAAAACTTTATTGATTGACTGACTTAAGACGTGGCTGCGAGGACAGTGCCAGAAATGATTGAAGAAGTCTGCAGATTGAACGCAGATTGAAGTTGATGAGCAGATTGAAAACATCAGCAAACCCCAAATTAATCTGAAGCTTTGATTGTTTCAAATCCATCCACACACATGTTGTGTTGCAGCATTAGTCTCTGTGCAACACTGTGTCTCTTTCAAGGTGAGTTCTTCCCAGCTACCCCCAAGCAGCAGAGCCTGTGTAATTGAACCGTGGCAGTACGTAGATGACCTGGGGCTGTGATTGTGGGGTCAGCTTTGAAGTGGCCTAATGACCACACTTTGGTATTACATTAGCCTTGCCCTGTGGCAGCGCCCCCTCCCCCTCATTGACATGGCATTTGAAGTGGATGCCACAGAAATGAGGCAGCTTGCGAGAGATACTCTGTGACTTTTGTGCCGGGGCTAATTGGACAGCATGTTGTTTGTTTGTTTGTTTGCGGCGGCAGCAGCAGCAGCAGCAGCAGCAGAATGAAAATGGAAACCAGAAACCAGAAACCCAAAACCAAAACCAAAACCAAAAAAAAAAACGAAATGCCGAAAACATAAAAGATGCGAAACATAAGCTGCACACAACAAACATAGACACACACACAGAACACACACACACACACACACACACACACACAGAACACACACGCTAATCAGACACATGCCAAGGCCGAAGAGGACATTCAACAGCAGAACTTGAAATCACAGTCGGAATTCGAAAGGAAACAACAAAAAACAAGAAACAAAAAAACAAAAAAACTAAATAAAGAATACCCCCCAAGTCAAAGAGACGTTAGTCAAAAGGCGCATCGAGCTGCTTTGTCTTCTTCTTCTTCCTCCTCTTCTTCTTCTTCTTCTACTTCGTCGTCTTCTTCTTCCCCTTGGCATTTTCCAATTTCCATCTGTAGCAGCTTCTGTTCCTGTTTTGGGCAGGCTTTTAACATATTTTCGGTTTCAGTTGCTGTCTGCAACTCTTCAGTTTCAGTTGCTGCTCAAACTTCGAGCGCACTTTTTTATTTAGCAAACATCTTTTTCCAACTTTTATTTTGCTCCATTCCACACACACACACACACACACACACACACATGTGTGTGTGCACTCATGATGCTGCACAAAAAACTTCCGACAAGAATTCTGCAGACGCAAGCAGGAAAACATAAATCTGGCTAAAGCTAAAACGCAAACTTTAAGTTCAAAAAAGAGGGAAGACAAATCAGAGTAAATTTGTGCCAGTGTTAGAAAAGGCAAGAGAGAGAGAGAGAGAGAGAGGCAGCTACTCACAACAATAGAGGAAAGGAGAACTGACCACTGACAGCGCTCAGAGTTGCGACCCTGTCAAATGCAACCCGAAAGACGACATGCGACTGAATAATTGAATAATTGAATGATTGAACGATTGAGCGATTGACTTGGTCAATGATTGAGTTTCAACTCTTCCTTTGTCCCGCTTGCACTTGCCTAGTTGGCGATTAATTGAAATTTTGACCTTTGACTTAGCACTCACTATATATATATATATATATTTTATCTCTTGCAATTGATTGAAGCAGTCGAGTCGTATCTACCTTTGTGTGGATCGAATCACTATATCATTTAGCTGCACTATATCTTTTAGTTTTGTCATTAACAATGTTGTTCGCTTATCATAGGAACAATCAAACTAATTATGCGATTTTGATGTGGGCAGATTGACATCTTTCTAGTTGCATCTTCTGCAACACTATCTATAATTAAGAGTAAGAGTGAGAGAGAGAGAGTGAGAGAGAGAGAGAGAGAGAGATTCTCACTTTCACTTCTCATTTTCTTTATATATCAACACTTTGCTCCTTTTCTCTGTCTCCCTCTCTCTCTCTCAGTCTCTCTCTCTCTCTCTCAGTCTCTCTCTCAGTCTCCCTCGAGAGCATCTGTTACCAATCTTCAGCATAGCTTTGAGAGCACTTTGCCAAACCCTTTTTTATTTGTGCCTGTTCTGTTCAACGATTCTGGTTTTGGGCCAAGAGCAGCAGCCAAATACAGCAACAACTGAGTCGCGTGACTGGTTATCTGTTGTCCACAGCATTCCGCTTGTCTCTTTGCCCTGCCCCTGCCCCTGCCCCGCCCCCTTAAGAGCCTGTCCAGCGTCCATTGCTGCTGCTTCTTCTTTTTCTTCAGTTTATGTTTGCTTTTTAGTTTTACGCTTGGTTGGCGCTTTTTTGTTTTCGTTTTATTCTTTAAGCAAATGTCCACTTTTTGGCCATTTGATAGCCAAACAGGCAACTCTTATGCCACTGACGTGCGTCTGCCCCTGTGTGTGTGTGTGGCTGTGTGTGTGTGTGTGGCTGTGTGTGTGTGGGTGTGTGTGTGATTGAACAAGCTGTCTTTGGGCTGCCATTCGAAGCTTAAGCTTGGAAATGTTTGGAACATGCCTTCGACAACTCTCATGAGTATTTTTTAAGACTAACCCCACCCTTTCCCTGCCAACTCGCCTGGCACCTTTTATACCCTGCCCCTCCCTCTCCCTCTCCCTCCCCCTCTCTGTCTCTGTCTCTATTGCACTTGCTGGGTGTCCACTGACCACAGAGAGCGAGTGTGCAACTGCCGTCCTGTCTCCTGTCTGCTTCAAATGGGATTTGGGCAGAAATAAACTGAAGCTGCAACAGAAACACAGCAGCAGCAGCAGCAGCAGCAGCAGCAGCAGCAGCAGCAGCAGCAACATAAAGATAAACCCAGCAGCTAAGTAACAAGATGATTATCGAACGTGATGCGCTTTCTTACGACTGGGCTGGAATAGTAACTGGAATAGTAACTGGGATAGTAACTGGAATAGTAAGTGGAACTGGAACTGGAACTGAAGGTGGAGGTGGAGGTGGCACCGGGTGGGTTTGTGGGGCTGTCTGCGGCACTTCCAGGCGCAGTCGGGCAAGTTCTCCGATTTGCCGTCAATTAGCAGCTAAGTGGACTAAGTGGATTTGTTTACCATCTTGTTTCCTTTCGTATTTTATTTTATCTTATCTTATTTTATTTTATGTTTTTTTTTTATCACAATTCGAGCAGATTTGCATTTGGCTTTAGCTAGATTTAGCCTGTTTCTCTTCTTGCTGGCTGTGCTACGTGCCCAGTCAGAATGTTGCCAATATTTGTATATCGATAAATAGCCCAACACACATAGACAAAAAAAGTATAAACAATACTTGACAACGACTAACGACAGAGACGGAGACGGAGACTGAGAGAGAGAGACAGAGGGAGAGAGGGAGAGGGAGACAAAGAGAGACAGAGAGAGAGAGAGAGAGCGTTTATCTATGTGGCATTCAGTCGTTGCTTGGCTTACGGGCCTAATCTACGTGGCATGCGTGTACGTGTCCGAGGTGGGCGTGACATTCGCCTGGGCGGAGGGAGAAGGTTGACTGGCAAGGGGGTGGGGGGAGAGGTTGAGGGTTTTGCACTACGTTGCCCCCGGGCGGATGAGACAAGTTAAATCGTTGCGTTATTGATGGCAAATGTACGTGATAGGCTCACAACGTGCCGCTCTCCCAATGATCATCATCGTCACCAGCATCATCATCGTTGGACGGAAAATGGTCAGAATTCACACTTGGAAAAATTCCAGAACGCATCGCTGAATATCACAGCACCGAAAATGTGGCAATACAAGTTGTGCAGACTCATAAAAATACATAAAATAAAACTAAAAAATCAGCAAAATCAAATGTAGCCAAACAAATACTGAAAATAAACTCAGCAGACTCTCAATGAAATTGAAATCAAATTTGATTTCGATAATGTTCCAAAGTGGCTGATCAATGTTCCCAAAATCAATAGCAGAAACCAAAAAAATATTTAAGATCTGCATAAAATTAATCTGAATTAAAGAAGAGTTCAAACTGCTCCAAAAAAATAGTTTGCATTTTTACTTTCCAGAAATAGATGCAACTTTTTTTAAGCGCAATTTTGAAATATTTAAGTAATCATTTTATTGTTCGAATTGTTTTGAGTTTATTTTGCAAAGTGTATAGAAATGTTCTTTGTGCTCCCCTTCCACTTGTGCGCCTTGGAATTTTTGTTCTGGTGTCTGCTGTGGGTGGGGCGCGACGGGAGGGGTCGGAACGGACAGAGAGAGAGGGGAGGGGAGGGGGGAGGAGTTGCTTATAATACACGCTGCTGGCGCTGTGGCTGCGACGACAAACAGCTTTCAACAGCAATCCAGCCCACCTGTGTGCGAGGACGAGAGGAGACTAAACAAAGATGCTTAAGCGCATTACAAAACTTTACTTGCCCTCTCTCTCTCTCTCTCTCTCTCTCTCTCTCTCTCTCTCTCTCTCTGTCGCTGCGGCACTCGTTCAGTCATTGCCATTGTTTGTAAAAACTTTAGCCTGAGCTTTGGCCAAAGCAAAATGCTTTCAAGTTGTCAAACAATTGCCCAGCACCTACCAATGATCTCTGCATACAAACAAATACTATATACACACACATATATATATATATATACATATATATCTTATATATCTTCTATATGTTATATTTATATATGTGTGTAAACATTGGAAGACTCGGAAGACAGCTGTGTGCTTTATTCCCCGCTTTCTGCGGCAGCCTTTTGCATTGACCCCAGCCAAACTGAGACTGGGCGGGTGCTAAGCCCCACTAATACCTCCCAAGTATCCAAGTATCCCTGATTTTATTTCATTTGACCTGATTGCGTGAATTAAGCGCATTTGGCGGCTCTTGTTTTGGCCCACTCAGTTTGTCCCATTCATATTTGAATTGCATTTAAAATGAATAACAGCTTTGTCCATGCACCCAACAAGATATAGCTGTCATAGGAACAATCGGTTGAGTTTTTCAATTTGCAGTTGCTCCGATCGACGAGGGTATTTAAGATCTTTAAAAATGCCATTCAAAACAGTGCAGTATTAATTACCACTTATGCTTTCTCTCTCTCTCTCTCTCTCTCTCTCTTTCTGTTGCACTATCTAAAGTTTAATTGGGATTCAGTTTTCTTCCAAATGCAATTGCTTCGCATCATTTAATTGAGCTCTTCACTTATTGTGGCTGCTGCACCCGCCACGCGCCACCCACCACCCACAAGCAGCGTTTTGCTCTTTGCTCAATAGCAGAAATTAATTTGACATTAATTTTTTTATTTCACATTTTCCATTTTCCTTTTTTGTTGTTTCTCAATTGTTTGCTATTAGTTTTTGTGGTTTTCGCAATCAAATCATAAAATGCGAAAATAGCGAAAAAAAGCATAAAATAGAAGAAAGTTCAGCTTTTATTCGCAATATCTGCGCTGAAGTGGGCCACTTAAATCGCCCCACATTGCCAGAGAGAGAGGAGAGAGAGAGAGAGAGGGAGGGAGAGAGAGGGAGACTCATCGCGCCTGCAACTGACAACTAAATATTTTAATTAAAAATCAATTTAAAATCATTTACAAAGCATTTCATAATAGTTGGAACTAGTGCAACAAGCAGCGACGACTCGCATGGAGCATATATATTCCTGATCAGCTATGTCCCTCTGTCTGTCCGTCAGTCAGATGTTCATTCAACATGCGCAGGGTTGCCGAGCTCTGCCAAAAGTGTTGCATCCAACTTTTAAATGCTGTCTTGTTGCTGTTGCTCATCGTCATCCTCAGGCTGCAACTGCGATTCCCCCTTTGCCACAACAGACTGTCAGAGACTATAGCAGGGTGTCTCCTAGTCGAGCCCACTCCACATTCTCTTCTAAAAAGTGAATGATTTAATTATTACTTGGTGCGTTTTGTGCGTGAAGAGAAACATTCATCATTTGAATAGAGCCGAGATGAATGGTTTGAGTTGAGTCGGGCGACTGACGAGCCACGCATGACTGCAAATTGTATATATATATGTGTGTCTATAGATATATATATATAAGTAATTGCATATCGATATGTATTTGTATATTTACGAGTTAAGCTGGCATTTGTGTGTTAAGCTGGCTGATTGGCATCGTTATGCGAGTGTGCGTGTGAAGTGTGAATCAAATTGAATGAAAGTGAAGAGTGCATTCATTGATTTTCCGCAAACACACGCACACACGCACACACACACACACACAGGATACACACACCACACACACACACACACCCATCTGGGTGCAAGTTAAACTTTAACCCTTTTGAACTATTGCACATCGTGTACATATGTATATAAATCAACATACATACATATATATATATATATATAGCGCAGCAAGGGGATTGCTGCCTCCCCCTCTGCTTATCCGTGCATAGTTCAGCAGTTCGTAGTTCGTTGCTTGCGCCATCGTTTATCATTAAAAGGCAATTAAAATTGACATGACATTTGATTTACAGCCACGAACCTATGCCCAATGCTCCTTAGGACATGGCAAGCTCAGCCGAAGGTGGACAAAGGGTGGAGAAGGGGGGTGGCTGGGTGGCTGGGTGGTTGGATGATAAGGGACAGTTGAGAAACAACAATTCAAATCGACCCAAGAGACTTGTTTTAACTTGCATTCTGTCACTTTGTGCCAGACGCGGCCAGCGGCTCTGGTTCTGTGTGTGTATTTGGCGGGTCAGGGGTTACTGATTGTGTGTGTAGTGTGTGTGTGTGTGTGTGTCTCTATAGGTGTAGCTAGCTTAGACGAGAGGTCATCAAACTGCTCAACCAATAATCATTTGCCATATAAAAGTAGCCAATATCATTTGATTTTTAGCTGTTCAGCTGTGTGTGAGAGAGAGAGAGAGAGAGAGAGAGAGTGCCTGCCATTATTAGCTGTCACTCTCTTGCCAACTTAAGCCTTAACTGTCAGTGCTGTTGCAATTGCAACGTTGCCAGTTTCCAGCTGTAAATGCTGAACAAGCCACAAGATGCCCATTTCCAGCAACAGCAAACAACAAATGGAAATAGTTCAAAGACGTCTCAACTCTCAAGGTGTTTCTATATGTGCGTCTGCCACACCCCCACCCGCAGAGCAGCAGCAGACACAGGTGGAACAAAGGGCGTTGCTTGTGTCTTGTGCGAGTTTAGTTTACGGTTATTAGACGAAATTAAAGCGCAGCCAATTTACATAGATTTGAATAGAAATCGACTCAACAACAATTAACTTTAACCAAAGAATGCTAATATAAAGCATCGTTTATTATGTGTGATATGCGGGCTGGCCGCTGATTGCTGATTGCTGCTGCTGCTGCTGCTGCGGCTGCTGCTGCTGTTGTAGTCATTGTTGTCATTTGAATGAACTGTTAAAAAATGCATAAAAAAATAGCCAATAAAGTCTCGACCCGTCAATAAAAACGCAGCGTGTGGTCAACTGGGTGGGGCGTGGAGTGGGCGGGGGGGAGGGACAACTTATCAAATGGGTTTCTTAGTAATTTTGCTTTCTGCTGAAATGCCCAAGCGAAAGGGGTGCACAGCACTTTTAATAAGGATGTGAAGAATACGCTGAATGCTAATTGAGCATTTAAGTAAGCGCTCCCACCTCTCCTTCCGCTTCCCACGCGCTTCTACACGCTTACTCCTTTCAATACTTATCAGTTATTCCTTTGCCATTTTTATAATATTCTTTAATTACTTTCGCAAAGCGAAGGGGAGAGAGAGACAAGGAGAGGCAAAGGGAAAGGGAGGCGGATAATATTGAAAAGTTGATGAATCACAACAACAACAACAACAGTAACAACAGCAGCAACAGCAACAACAACAACAACAAAAGCCGCCCGCATTTAACGTAGGCACAAAAGCACCGCAAAGAGCAGCATATTTGTGCATGTGTGTGTGCGTCTGTGTGTGTGTGTGGCTTTGCATTTAAAACGGGAAATAAAAAATAAAAAAGCCATAAAACGAAGTAAACTCCCCACACCCCCCCCACACTCCCCACACTGCTCTGCTTGCACATTGTAGCATTCGCCTTTTAACTGTATGCAATTGGCATTGAAATTTAACACTGGCCACCGCCACACACTCGCCGCTTTCATTTCATTTACTGTGCACGTTCCAGCGCTGCCCCCCCCCCCCCCACCCCCCACTGACTGTGTGTGTGTGTGTGTGTGTGTGTTTGATTTCGCTCTGTGTGGGGCAGCAGCGCGCTGCAAAATTTATGGTTGCAATCAAGTGCGCACATTTCATTTGACTAGGGGCCTATTAAATGAGCCAGCGGACTGAGCCAACGGACTGAGCCTCATATTCCAGTCAAACGATGAAGATCGTGCCTCTCAATGAATGCCGAATGGGAATTCAGTTATGTGGTGAGTGGGGGGGGGATGCATATAGACGTATGCATGCATATATATCGTAAATATATACGTACAGCTGAGATTGCTATGGGAAATGGCTGTGCACTGGCAACTCTCTCAATTAGATCAACACTGTTGGCTAATTTGATTGCCAACTGACCCTGTTAAGCATGCCTATCGATAGATTCTACAGGCGGGAATTAAGAAAGAGATCGATAACAATTGAACTGAGGCCCACTCGTAGCGATATTATATAGTCGTACTATAATCAATAACTTATTAGTCTGTTTAGCTTTGCACTACTTGGCAAATAATAAAGTTAATCAGTTAAGAATTCAGCATTCTTCCTGTGGCAGCTATATATGATATAGTGATTCAAATGGACTGTTAAAGCTGATAAAGTATATATAAATAAAAAAATATATTCTGCGGGCGCTTGGAGAGAACTGGAAATGAAAATCCTCCAACAAATTTTAAGTTGACTCGTAGATAATTCAGAGATAAGCTTAGAACTATTGTAGATAATAGATAGAAGATTAAGGCACAACTATTGTATATATATATATATATATATATATATTCATTGTGCATAACTTTGATTTGTTTGTGGAAATGTTTTATTTACTGATTTTAATTGACTATAAATGGGAAATACATATTAATAAATGCATATTTAACATTTGAGCGCATTAAGAATGTTTTTATTTGCTTGTTTGCTTGCCATTTAACGGTTGATTGCCGCTAGAAGAACAGGGTCGCCACCCTCATTAATTATTCAGCACATATTTGCATTCATAAATGCATTTACAGTATTTATTTCACTATTGTTTCAATTATTTACTTAAGCATTTAAGAAAATATTTGATTTTTTTTCCAGCCAGTCAAGAAAATATGTTAAAAAAAACCAAAACACAACTTTAGAGTTCAACGTTCGCTTAATGTGTGGCAACATTCAGACCACCCCCGCCTCCATCTTAACCCCTTTTCCACCTTGCGCTATATATAACCGCATAATAAATAACAACATTAAAACAATTTTCGTTGAAAGTTTGGCTTATACCCTGCTTTTTTCGCATAACATGTGGACCCAAATGAAAAAAGCTTCTCTGACCCCATAAATTATATATATTCCTGAGCAGTATTAATCGCACGTTCGACTTAAACCTACCAATAACTTCCAGTGTTTCTCAGAAATCGATAAAAATCGATTACCGATAGGCCTCAATTAGGCACAACTTTCGATTGATTGGCAAGAAGGGTATCTGCCAGTCGAGCTCGCTCGACTACAGCCTGCCTACTCCCATTATTCTTATCGATGGGGGAGGGGTTGGAGGATAGGCGGGGAGTGCGTTGTCAAAAGTTTTTGGCAGCTGCAACGGCAAAGTAGATTAAAATCTAAATACTCGCACACACACACACACACACACACACACACACACACAGACATTTAGTCATACTCTCTGCACAAATAAACCAAATTAAAAGTGCAAAACAAAGCGACCAACAATAAAAATACAAAGAGTTGCAATAAAAAAAAAGAGAGAAACAGAGTGAGAGAGAGAGAGAGAGAGAGTGAGTGAGTAAGAGGGAGAGAGAGAGAGAGAGTGAGCAAGAAGTTTTGAAAACATTTAAGTGTAAAGGCGCGTCATTTTAGACACACCGCAAGTGCGCGGCCAGCGCTCCTCCGCCGTAGGAGCAATGCTTTTGGGTGACTGGACTAACTTTTGACAAAATGTCGACAACAGCGTAAAAGAGATGGAGAAGGAGAAGGAGAGAGAGAGAGAGAGAGCGAGAGGCAGAGCGAGTGGGGGAGGGGAGAAAGGCAAGTAGCGCAGCTAAATGCCGACTTGGCCGTGCGGTGTAAGGGTTAGGTGTAGGAGTGGGGAGGAGGGGAGCGCGGAACGGAGCGGAGGTGAGCACACAGACAGAGCCGACGCCACACACACACACACACACACACACACAAGCACACATACGTACACGGAAGCCATAAAAACTTATGGCGAAATATAAAAATGCACCCTTTTTATTGTGGCAAACAACGAAAAGCGAGAAATAAAATGAAATAAAATGCAAAACGTTTACCAAAAACACGAAAAGAAGCCGAACGCAGCCAAAAACCCAAAGCGAGCCAAAGAACGCAGCAACCCTTTTGCCCAAAAACTAAACTTAAATGCTGAGTTTAGCAAAAATACTAAAAAGCAACAACAACAACAATAACAACAACAACAACAACAGCAACGAGCTCAATTCGGCATGCAATTGTAGTAAAACAAAAGGCAATGAATACAAAAACGAGCAAAGCGGGCGAAACGGGCGAAACGGTAACAACAACAGCTGCATAAAAGTAATAATATAAAAGTGCCAAGCATACAGCATACACACACACACACACACACACACACACACACACACATACATACTTATATATATGTATGTGCTCAGGCTGATAAACAACGGAATTGCATGACCCAAAAAAAAAAAAATAAAAAAATAAAAAATGTGTTTAAAATGAAAAAAATTAGAATACAAACAATAAAATTGCTTGAAGGCAGCTAGGAATATGGCTTAGATTGGGCGAAAATATTACTTAAATAAGCAACGAGCATATTTTCAGGCTGCATACCAAATCTGATGAGCAAAGGCCGAGCAGCTGCCGAGTTATTAGCCTGAACCACTTTTGAACCGGTGCTAGGAGCCAGCAAATATGTGAACTCTACACCCATTTTGTTACGACTATATGTTTAGTCAGCTGTATGTCATCAGTTTGTCTAATAATCAACTTTATATAGGCACAGCCTGGGTATTATTACGCTGAACCACTCTTGAACCGGTTCTGCAACTGTAGTATGAACAGTTGAAACCTATTTTGTTACTATTATATTTTTAATCAACTGTATATCATCAGTTTCTCCTGTAAGCAACTTAATATAGCTACAGCCTGGGTATTATTACGCTGAACCACTCTTGAACCGGTTCTGCAACTGTAGTATGCACGTATATCATCAGTATATCATCAGTTGACACAATATTCTACTTTCATACACATCATTTTGGTACTCTTGGCGCTGAACCACTGTTGAACCGTTTTCAGAAACCGTTTCGTGTCTGGTATAGACTCACAAATCAAAACACAAAGACACTGACACCCAAACAATATGATCCAGTTCGATTTGAGCTTCACACAGTTTGTGGACTTCAATTCGCTCAACTGACTAGCCAATAACACAGTTGGCTAAAGGCTGTCAACGCTTTGAACCAACAGCGTAGCGCCTTTTTTAGTTGGCTCTGCTTCTGGTCCTGGTCCTGGTCCTGGTCCTGTTCCTCGCTCTCTGGTGCATTGTGACAGGTGCCTCCATTTCAATTGGGGGCATGTCAAACATATCCTGGCATCTTATAGAATTGAAAGAAAAAAACGACGAAGAAAAACAAAACCCAAAAAAAGGGGCAGCAGCAAGTGAAATAAAATGTTGCTGTTGTTGCCAAGTCGCTTATCCCCAGGATACAAGGACTGCTGCCTTTCTGTCGTCAGCTGTTCTTGTTGTTCTCCATGTTGTTGGTAGATATTGGTTCCATTTGTATATTGGGCTCTTACTGAGAATTACGCATACCGTTTTGTTTCCTTTTAACCCTTTTTACCTGTCCTTTTATGGCACACACACACGCACACACACACACACACGCACACACACACATTCGGGCTGCTCCTTTTGGATCCTGTCTGCCTTCAGCCGGGGTCAAATGGCTTGCACCGCTATGCGGCAAATAAATATCAACAAACAATCCAAACAGAATTGATTAAGCTGCCAGGCATATACGGCCATTGGTGGTCTGCTGCGGCATGTGCTCGACTGCAAGATACTCTGTAATCTGTTTGAAAATATGCTCATCCAATTGTGCCACCGAGTTCCATTGCCACATTAGTTCCATTTTCATATTTGTATACTGAAACTCAGCTTATGAGCAGCATATAGCTGCTTTCGATAACTTATCGATAGTTACCAGACTGTTTATAATTGGTTTCGATAGCACATCATTTAAGTTTCAACTGGTTGCTGGCTATGGATTTGTAGATTGTTAAACATTTCCATAATGTTCTCCTGACTGAATTGCTGACTGGTTTATCTGGATCTAATGATAATACTCGTATATAGATGACTTATCGATTAATTACAGTTATCGCTGCTATATCATTACTATCATTAACTATTTGAACCATTTCTTTTGCCGATATCTAAAAGTTAGAGGATTAATCTATTATTATTATATAGCTGGGACTGTAAACGGCTTCGTTTAGCTGGCTACATTTAAGTCTAAAATATTATACACATCACACACACACACACACACACACACACACACACACACACATCTGTCAGCATCTGTGGCGATAACAGTGAAATGCAATTTTCTTCTCTATGGCATAGCGTTGATTTTTGCACGCGTCGTGACTCGACAAAATCGCACACGATCCTGTGACACCCCCCGTCCACCTCTCCATCTTGCAATCCCCCCTCACAGTTAACACACTGCGCCGCTGCGCCGCTGCTCCTCCAGCTGTGCGAGTCGAATTAAATATTCATTTTGTATTGCATTTTCTTGCGGGATAAGCAGCATGCGGGCTGTGTCTCTCTCTCTCTCCCTCCCTCTCTCTCTCTGTCTCTCTCTCTCTCTCTGTCTCTGCACAGGGTTGTGCTGCAGTGCTTCGGGTTGAGTTGGGCTGGGCTGGCTTTGGGCTTCATTCTTTTTTTTTGGGCATAAGGGCGAGTGGGAATTTGGTTGCATTTAGCTCGAGAGATTTCGCACGTGTGCATTTAACTAAGTGGCACGTTTTGTTATTCTTATTGCATTTGTTGTTGTTGTTGTTGTTGCAATGCAGCTGGCTGTGCTGTAAGGCAAGGATAACGAGTGTGCCACAATCAGAATCATTCACACACACATTACTCTTGTGCTCCGACTCAGTCTCTCTCTCTCTCTCACAGTAGCAGCTAAATTGGAAAACAAATTAGCACAATCCCAGGTAGAAGTAACAACAACAGCAACAACAACAACAACAAGAGCAAGCTGTCGACAGCGTTGCAAATGCAATTCGCATGCAGCTGACATTTGCAGTCGGCACCCCCGTTTCTTGAAACCCTCAACCCATTTAAAGTGGGTAAAATTGGTATAATGGCGATGAGCTTGAGTACGCAACAAGCATAAAAGCATTGAGCATCTGCGAGTATATAGCTGTATATATATTCATGATTAGACTCAACAACCAAGTCGATGTCAAGTCGATTACATTTGATCGATAATTATCGATAGCAATCGATTATCATTTAGAAACTGTCTTTATATATATATATAATGCAGAGTATTACTGTTGTTATATGCGTTACTTTAATTTTTAATTTAACTTTAGCTATTCACTTCGCTTCAGCTCGAGTCCTCTTTGCAGCTACTCTCGAATTTCCCATTAAATATATCCTTAAACGGTTTTTGGCCTGTAATTAGAGCTCCTTGTTCTTCTTGGTCTTCTTCTGCCGCTGCCAGCGAGCAGCTTTGCTCACAACCAATGCCCAATTCCAATCTTAATCTCATATCGCAATTTCCCCCTTTTCAGATATATATATATATACATATATATATATATATATATTTATTTTTTACGCTCACTTTCACACTGAAGCAGCAGCAGCACCCTCTATTGTTCCCGGCCAAATGGCGAACTACCCCCGAAATGCATGGCCTTAACCTTTTGCGTCCAACACCTACTTGCTCCCTACTCCCCTGCCCTGCCCTGCCCTGCCCTGCTCTTCCCCCCCTTCGCATACCCCCGGCCAGTATTGACATCAAGGAGCGAGCGCACAGGCAATAAATTTATAAGTTCTGCTAATGTGCGTTAATGGCTTGTAGTTTTGCTTTTTCAAAAATCCTTGCTACTACATCTCTCTCTCTCTCCCTCTCGCTCTCTCTCTCTCTCTTGCTGTATGTAAGCCTCTCGCTCGCTCCGCTTACCCTTAAGCGGCACCCAGATCCAACGAGGTCCATTGCCTGCTTAGCATTTCGGGCATATTTTTTTTTTCGGTTTACAGTTTTCTGTTTTTTGCCTTGCTCGCATTTAATATTTTTTTCTTTTTCTGTTTTTTTTTTTTGTCCATCGTCATTCTTGTTGTTATTTAATTTTTCGGTTGTATTATTAAAGGTTATTATGCTAATTTGTTGCCTTTTCTGGCTAAGGCCAAGTGCCTGCCTTTTGGTTGCACCCCTGCCTGCCTTCCATCTGCTCTCCCTCTCGCTCTCTGTCTCTGTCTCTCTCTCTCTCTCTCTCTCTTTCTCCCTGTGTTGGTTAACGTTGTGCTCGTCGGACATTATGGCGTAATTAGCAATACCCGTTATGTGTCAGGACCTCCAGCAGGCTCGATGCTTAATTTATGCAAAAATACTTGAAGCGGGGCGCCACACCCCCTCCCTCCTCCCCGCCCACCACACACATTACTCCGTACCCCAAGAGCAGAACTGAGGAGTCGAAGCTGAAAAGCCGCAGGAGAAGCTTTGCTCTTGTTCTGTGTGTGTTTATTTATTTTTTTATATATTTTGTTTTTTTTTTGGGGTTTGCTTATTTACATTTTAGCCGCTCGTTGTTAATTCCACATTGAGGTTATGTTCGCTGCGGATCTGGACAATGTGTTAAATGAGTTGAATATTTGCGCAGAGACAGAGAGAGAGAGAGAGAGAGAGAGGGAGAAGCAGACGGAACTTGTGAGTCACAAACTGAGTTGGCAACACTGGCAAACTGCCACTTAGGAAATTAGCAACATTCCCTGCTTGCCCCCATGCAGCTAATGCGACTCATAACGGTAACGAGCGGCCTGATTTCCTCTTCTTTTTGACACTACAACGTAATGGAATTTCTGAAATGACCGTATAACATGTCCAAAATTACTTCTGAATGTTGCTTATTTTTGGGGAGGGGTGGCGGCGATGACAAGCCTAATGTGATTGTATTGATTGAATTAGTCGGGTGGCTAATTAACCAAAAAAAAAAAAACAAAAGAACCAAAAAAAAACCAGAAGAAAACAAAAGCGGGGAGCAAAGCTGGTTAACTTGACTGATCGTTGGCTTGTTTGCGAGTATGCCTTCTATTTGAATCGGTAAACGTGTTTCCGGTTCCGGTTCTGGTTCGGTTCCGGTTCGCCTAGGTAAAGCGCCTAGAAACGGCATTCGATTCCGCTGACTGAAGTTGAATTTCAGTTCGAGCTCTGCTTCTGAATATGTCAAATCTATGATTCTACTTCGTTATCGGAGTTATCGGTTATCGGAGAGTTGTGAGTCAGGGAGACCCCCTCCCCCCCCCCCCGAAAGTGGAGTCTTCTCCTCCCCGGGGCTGGGCAAGTGACAAGAGACGAACAACAACTTGGACAGTAATCGTTGTGGGGGATGGACAACCCTGACCCGTTTCATACTCAGCTTGTACTTGTAATAATCATAATTAACCAATAACCAAACGCATTAAATTAAGCTGCAAGCGCAAATTGAACACAATTTTTTACCATTGACTAATTTGACTCTTTTTCTTTCTCTTTCCTCCTCCATTGCAGGTATGTCAACTTTAGTTGGAGCCAGTTGGCTAACGAGTGCAATGCGTGGTCAGCGCTGTCCAATTTAAGTACAAGCCACATATACCATTTCACACACACACACACACACACTGGAGTTACACACACACAACAATTCACACCCACAAAAAGTTTTATTGCCCAAAAGTCAACTTGAAATCAACGCGCGAGTTAACTGAAAAAGTATTAGATAGTTTCCCCCCTCCCCACCCACTTCTCTCGGTGGATTGGGGAGCATGGTTTGGCTAAAAGGGGGTTGGGGGGTGGTGTAGGTTTAGAGGTAGCCTATAGTCCGTTGTTGCCTAGAGTCCAGAGACCCAAAAGCTTTGCGCAACTTTAAATACAACCACATAATTTTTTGGTCGTTACTTCAAACTGAGCCACACAGCAAGCACACACACACACACACACACACACACACACACACACACACCATGCAAAAGTTTAGACTGGCTTCATAAATGTATGTACCACCCTGCCGCCCCCTCTTCACGGCCCCGGCTCCGGCCCCGGCCCCGCCCTCTTTCAGCCATGTGCAAGAGATATTTTTGTGCTGAGTTTGCATTATCAATGAACGGCTTTTTGCGCTCTTTTTGCGCTTTTGTGCCGCACTCGTCTAAGTAGCCCCAGACGAGGTCGACCAAGGGCGCCAAGCGGCGGGCAGCGTGTTGCACGGCTGGGAAAGGGCGGGGTGCGGGTGCTGGTTGCTGGTTGCCGCTTTGTTGGTGCGGAAGTAACTGCGTCTGCGGCTGCTGGGCGTGACTATGAAATAACGCCACTGACGACTAACGCTCCAAAAGTACGTAATCTACACACACACACACACACGCACACACACAGAGATGCACAGATACGTGCTCATATGGCCAGCCTGCTCTCACATATGTGTGTGTGTGTGTGTGTGTGTGTGGTTTGCTGTTTGTGGCCCGCCAGCAGAAATTTGTTGGGCAATTTCCAAGCCAACAAATCTCTGCAAAATGCTGCCGCACTGCAACATACTATACCAAAACATCGACCTACCCCCAACCCCCACTCCCCCCTCTCTCTGCTGCTGCAATCTGTGCAAAGCCTAGCAAAAATAGTAGCAGTTAGCAGTAATCAGGCAAATGCTCTTCTCTCAGACATTAAATGGATGCCAGCTGCACTCAACTGCGGCCCAACATTCGTAACATTTCGCGATTCCATTGCTGTTGAGTTGCTGGGTTGCCTTGGCAGACAATCAAAGTGCTGATAGTAAAACAATTAATTGCTGCCAAATAAGTATTCCCTGCACAAACCCAATAAATGTTGAAATATGAAACAAATTTATAAATTAGAAATCAGAAATGAAAAATGAATTAATTTCTTCTTTGTGTTTTCGGCATTTATTTGAATGCTAATCGATTATAAAACTTAAATTTAATTTACTTATTTTTGATTGTATTCAAACACGCTTCAATTGCCATTGCCTGGTGGCAACTCTAAAAGCTGGCAATGCCTCAGGCATTTAATCAGAGTGACTGGCAACTCTATGCTTCTATGCTCGGCAAGCACTGGCAACGGACGGAGCAGTTGGGTTGGGTTGGGTTGGGTTGTCGAAATAGGAGCTGTTTTGAAAAGGAGGTGGCACAACACACATGTAGCTTGTAACTTGCAACATTGCAGCCAGCTGCTGCCTGCTGCTGCCTGCTGCATGCTGATGCCTAACAAGGTCCGAGGCGGTGCGCTGGGCTTAGGTTCAAGCTCTGTGTGTACCGAGCTCAGCTGGGGGGGGTGTGTGGAGGCGGGGGGCGGTGGCACACACAGAAACTGTCGCCAAAAACAATTTCGTTCAGATTTAAGTTCTGTTCAACAATTTCCGCTTCAGCCCCTCTCTTGTCTCTCTCTCTCTCTCTCTCTCTCTCTCTCTCTCTCTGATGCTTTCTTTCTCTGTCGCTCACTTTCGCGCTGTGTTGCGCTTTGCAGTTTTTTGTGGCGCCAACTGACGCTGCAAAAAAGCAGAAAAAGACGGCCGCGTTACACACACACACACACACACACACACACACACACACACACACACAGCGGCAGCAAAAAAGCACATTCATAGATAATGTGCAGCTTGGGCTTGTGGTTATTTTTGTATGTTTCGCCTGGTCTGGCAGCACTGAAACTTGCCAGAACACCATTTCCCCTCTCCCTCTCCGTCCCTCCCTCTCCCCCTCTCTCTCCCTTTCTCTCTCGCGCACTCTTTTGCAGCTGTCTCAGTCCGATTTTGGATTCAGTTAGTGCCTGTTGCGGTTTATCCAGCCCAGCCCAGCCCGACCCGAGCAGCTTCGTCCGTCCAGGCAGACAGACCATCATGGTCGCAGTGCTCATCCAATTTTCTGTTGTCGCTTGTCGTTCCGAGCGATTCTTCTTGTTGTTGTTATTGTTGTTGCTGTGCTTTTTGTTGCGCTCCACAAAAATTGCATTTTCAGCCTGCGAATACCCAGTGCCAACCACCCAACTGGCCCAACTGGCCCAACCCCCAACCACTGTCAACCATCCGCTTGACAATATCGCGCAACGTCGTCGCTTTTTTGGCCATTGTTCGGGCCCCGCCAGTCCCAAAAATGAAGCAACAATAGCAACCAAAAAATAGATGAAATAAAATGAAACGAAAAATGAAAAATGAAAATAGTAAAATCAAGTTGTAGCAACGCGACACACACCCTCCCTCCCCTCCCCTCCACTACTAATTCAGCCGCCCACCGCACCGCCCCCGCCCCTGCCGCCTCTGCCTATCACAGTCAGTTGTCATAGCTGGAGAGTCCGCGAGCTGTCGGCCACAAAGTTTTGGGCACGATTTTTGGTGAGCGAAACATTTCTTAGCCTGGCTTGAGCTGAAAGTTTTCACCCCGCCCACCGCCCACAGTCAGTCAGTTTTTTTGGCCACCTCCGTCAGTCAGTACTAATTTAAAAATGTGCTGAGCACAATCTTTGGAGCAACCCTCTCCCGCTTTTGCTCCTTGCTGGCAACTGGCAACTGGCAACCGGCAACTGGCAACCGGCAACTGCCAAGTTGGCATATTCCAAAAAGCAGTTGTCGTCTTTCCCTCAACTTCAAATCCAGCGCCGCTTATTATCAGCCAGGGCCAAAACGACAAAAAATAACAAAAGTTGACAGCAGCACAGAGTTTGTCGCCGCAGCAACACATTTACAACTCATCACCAACTATTTTGCATGCTAACTTTTATTTAAAAAAAACGATAACTTTTGTTTATCGATAAATTCGCTGAAAGGCGAAATTGGTTGCAAGCAATGGCCTGCCACAAATATTCCCTTAAGTGTGCCACTGAGTCGACTACCTTGTTGAAACTAGGATTGCATCTGTCTATATATGTGTATATTGGAGTTGGCCGGATCGGAACACTGTCAAGCGAAATATCGGTCGAAAGCTGACTGCTTCTGTGGAACAACTTGCCTGGCCAGTTATCCGAACCAATCTCATTTGTTGAGAGTTTTAACTGCTGACATTTATAGCACATATCTCATAGGAACAAGCGATCGATCGCATTTTTAATTCATAGTTCAATTTAGATGTGAGCTGTGGTTGACTCCTCCAAGCTGCCAGGGTTGTCATCTTACTTTCCTCCTTTCCTTTTTGGGGTTTATCAAGCCTGGGGCAAAGTCAGAAGTAATTCAATGTTTTCAACTCTTCTTTGTGCTGCATTCGCAAACGTTTCACATGCCTCGCTGCTTAGAGCAAGTGCATTCACATTCTCATTCACATTCTCATTCACATTCACATTCTTATTCACATTCACATTCACATTCTTATTCACTCAGTTGAGCATTCTCGAAATGTGGCCAAGTGTCATTCTGACCACGATTGCAATGCATTTCATAAGCCAATTTGGGGGCACTCGTTGAGGCACCAAGACATACTGCCACATGCAACATGCAACAAACACACTGAAGGAAATCAGCAAAAAAAAAGAATGCAAGAAGAAGCAGAAAACAATCCTTAAGTGCAATTCTCATCGCATTGATTGCGCACTTGATTACGATAAATGAAACGTCAACAAGCCATTGACTGGTCGAGCCAGCCCGAAGGAGCTGGACAGCTGACGGGGACTGGGGGATTGGGGCAGGTTCATACAACGAAAGCTGGAGAACGTGCAGCCAACTAGGCCCAAAACGACAAAGACAAAAAAAAAAAACCAGAAGTAACAACTGAGTCCTTTGGGTGCCTCAGCATGTGTGTGTGTGTGTGTGTGATTTTCTTTTGTCTGCTTTTCATCAGGCTTGCCTCCCCCTCCTCTCCTTCGAACCGTCCACTGCCCTTCGGAGCCACCGGTCAGTTCTCTGCGACAAATCACAGTGTGCTCCATGACGGAAAATCAGTTGTCCTGTGTCCTCTGCGACGCCAAGTGTCTTGCGGCAGCTGCGTCTCAAGGCACAAGGGTGGCAAATGGAGGGGGGCATCACTACATGTTGACAGTGCTTCAAGCAGAATGCCGTGCGAGGGGGAAGAGAGGGAGCGACAGAGAGAGAGACAGAGACAGAGACAGACCCAAGCGTTACATTGGCCCCAAAAACGTTGGCAGGCTTCGCTACAGAATGCTTCTATATGTGACACACACACACACACACACACACACACACACACACACACACCACTACAGTTGCAGGAGAAGAAAAACAGAGTTGATTTTCGTTAAGCCAGCAAATATGTTTCAATAAATAGAAATTAAATTAAATTGTGCAAACTCTGCGAAAAGAATGCATCTTGCACAATTCTTTGATTTTGTCTATAATGAGGTATATAGCAGATAGAGAGAAACCAGCATTTGCAGACTTATAAATTGGCACAGTCTATATAAAGTCCAGATTCCAGATAAACACTATATAAAGCGCCGATCTCAGCGACTGCAAAGCCAGACAGACTTTGGAATACAGGTTTAAGTTTAAGTATCGACGCAAATCAATTATCGATAAGCGATGAATGACACAATTGTAAAGATATAGATATAGATATAGATATAGATATAGATATAGCCAGACAGATATGGTTCAACTTGAAGCACAGTTCTTGTTAAGCAAAACGTATTTGCAAATTGAGCAAACTACTTTCAGCCAAGTCTATTGTGTATTTTTGTGTAGTGTATGTCGCACACATCACACACACAACACACACACAACACACACACAACACACACACACAACACACATTCAAATCGAACACAGACACACGTCGACCGTTTGAGCGCTGAGGCACTTTAGGCCACTGGCAAAGGACATTCAGCTCCAGCAACAGCCGGAAGCCTGACTATGAAAGCCCAGACACACTAGCCAAGTTCCCACTCTCTCTCTCTCTCTCTCTCTCTCTCTCTCGCTCTCTCTCTTTGTGCATGTGTGCCTCTAGAGAATTCATTCATGTTGAAATGCGCAAATTTGTTATCAACGCTTTATGCCATTATGCTCATGTTGCCCAGCTCTGAGATTTGCGAGCATCCCATTACAGAACCTCAGCTCCCCTGCTTCCCAGCTCAACAGAACCCCCTCCGCCTCCCCCTCGCCGACCATTGCCCACTGGCCGCCTGCTCCAGTTACAGTTGGGGGCTTCTCCATTCTCTCATTTCGTCGCTTTCATCTTCATCTTTGTCGCAAGACACAACATTTGGCCAACGCTTCGTTCATTTGTTTTTACTTGAATTTATGGCTTTAATAACATGACAGCGTCAACCCCTAAAACACACACACACCCCCAACCACCCCCAACCACTCCCCGAACCCCTTGGCTAAGCCAAAGCTGGCCATTTTGGGCTCCCATTTAGTCTGTCAGCCATTTTGTTGACCCAACTGAAAGTCTATGCATATATTTAAGCCAGTAAGTGTGCGTGTGTGTGTGTGTGTGTGTGTGTGTGTGTGTGTGTGTGTGTGTGTGTTTGTTTTATAGTCGCCTCATTAGTTATCGATAAAGCGGTTCAATGCCTGGCCAAGAGCGTGCGAGTCCTTGAAATGCTCGATTTTTGAGTGACTTTTGTTGCCATTTAACGGCAGGCTATTGCCACAAGTTGTGGCAACTAAACAAGCCGTCGCGTAATTGACAGATTGAGTCAACTGAATGTATATTGAGAGAGAGAGAGAGAGGAGAGAGGGAGAGAGGGAGAGGGAGAGAAAGATAGAGACAAATGCAAGTTGTTTGCTAAGCGTTTGACTGCAAGTGGCAAGTGTCGCAGCTTGTGGCAAGTTCAATAAATTATCGGGTTATGCGACAAGAACGCAAGACACACAAAACAGATGATGCAGCCTTCTCATCCTCTCTCTCTCTCGCTCTCACACTCTCTCTCTCTCTCTCTCTGGCGACAAAACTTTCTTGAAATTGAGAAGCATCCACAGATATCTACAACTACTTGGATAGGTAACTCTCTTAATAGTGTTTAAGTAGCATTTTATGTGAATATATATAGATATATATATATTTATATATATGTGTGTGTGTGTGTGTGTGTGGCAAACTGTAATTTCGGCGTGGATGAGTTAATGGCAAAGTTTTCGCTCAACAAAACATTTTATTGAATATGCAAAAGTTGTGCGCCAAGGCCGCAGTGTATTATAAATTAATAAGCGAACTAAACGTCGACACACACACACACACACACACACACACACACACACACACACACAGACACATGCATAAATAATAATAAAGTTAAATACGCTTACAAGACGCATTTTGTGGCCCCAGTTTACATTTTGAACTCGCAAAACTCGCACAACGAAAACTAACCAAAACTATACCCAACATTTCACACACACACACACACACTCAGTCTATGTGTGTGTGTGTGTGCGCCTCGGGTAACATTTTGGGTAATTTGCGCCCAAGCGAAAGCATCTGCAAATGGCATCCAAAAGTGCGCGAAAGTTCAAACGAATACTTTGGCAGCCGACGAAAGTGGATGGGAATGTTTCTGGCTCCAAAAAACACACTCACATTTGAATAGACAACGAATGGGGGCGAATGTGTGTGAGTGCATTCGTATAATCATGAGTTAAGCTAAGCTGCACTGTGAATAATGAATGAGTTGAACAAGTGCGCTTTGCTTGCAATGCATCCATTCACCAAGCGAGCGGTTTCCAATTGGAAAACAACTAATATTAATGCCAGAAATCGGGGAATTCACAACGAAATCTAGATAAGTAATAAGAGATGAGTGTTTGAATAACTATTCATCAGTGTATCCAATAATTATTCGTACAATCGTATATAGAAAAGCCTTTTCACTTCTGAAACTGGTTTCTTTGATTAACAATACATTTAACTAATAAATAAAAAAGATATACTCGACATGAAATCTTTGATAATTTGTGCACAACAAAAACACGCTGAAAAACAACTGAAATGAAACAATGACCAAGAAAAATGTAAATTGCAAAAACACTGCCGAGATAAAGACTGGTTTGACTGCATAAATAATTATATATATATATATATATAGGGTATATAGCGTGGAGATTATATATATAAAGTGTGCAGGAAGAACAGCAGGCATTTCAAAGATACAAGATACAGTATCTTTTTTCACGCATAAGTAGCCAAAAGCACTCATCGCTCATTATTCAGCGCATATTTTCTCCGTTTCCGACTGGCTTAACTTTGTCCAACATCTCCTCCTCCTACCCGCCACGCCCTCGTGCAGCCCACTCTCCGGCAACCCCTGTGAAAATTCCAAGAATTGGCATTGTGAGTGGGGCGCATTCCCGAGAAATATTTGGGTGCCAAGCATGCAGAGTTATTTTGATTTAGTGTCGCATGCGAATCAATATATCAACGTTCAACGGTTGCACGTTCAACCGGCGGCGGCGGCGGTTGCACGCGACTGGGACAATGACAAACGCGGGCCAAAAACATTAACATTAGCACTTAACCTGGCCCGAAAACGCACTCGACTCGAGCACCGCCCCCTCCTCCTTGGCTGCCAGTAAATGTATCTGCGAGATACATTTTATATGATTTATTTGTGCTGCGGAATCGGCCAAACTTTAATATGAATCATTTGACAATTTTTTCTTCTTACTTTTTTTGGCTTTATTTTATCTTGGTTTTCTGTTTTCTGTTTCTGTTTCTGTTTTGTTGTTGATTTATCACACACAAATTTCCGCTGCAATCGTCGTTGACCTCTTCCAACCCCCTCCCCAAATCCGTCTTCATTAAAAAATCAACGAATGCAACTCGAAAGCAAAGGCGACAAAAATTAGTAACAAAATTTATTGCATGTCGCTGGTTGACTGCCAGCCTCTGTGTGTGACTCTGTGTGTGTGTGTGTGTTTCTCTCAGTGTATTCGTGTTTTCAAGTCGATTGACTAAAAGTTGTCAATATGAAATCAATTTGCACATTCAGTGGCCATAAGCAAGCAGTTAACAGCGTTAAATAAAGTGCGCTGCATGCCAAGGAATGCGGGATTGGCCAAATAGAAGAAAACAGAGACAGCTGAACGAACTCTCGAACACCCTACTGCAGACCATATATATATATATATATATATGTATATACTAACTGAAGACTTGTTGTTGCCAATTGCGACTCTACTCAATGTGAAGTGGAACACAACTCAACTTGAAAACTGTTCAATTTCAAATTAAAGCTAAAAATGGGAAAAGAAGCGCTTAAATTCCAAGTGAAATATTAATCGGAGAGTTTGCCGATGTTTAAAGATAGAAAAATACAGATATCGGATAGGTTTTCTTTAGCATAACTATATATATAGTGATCAGATAAACCCGTCCTCGTCCGGCTCAGTTCACAAGGCAGATTTGGACAGTTAGATATGGCCATATCGAGTCCACTGTCAATGCTGATCGAGTATATATAATGTGGCGTTCTTTATTTATCATATTTGCACCCATATTAAACGCTTAAAGCGACAAGTTGGCAGCCCCAGCCACAATATATCCCTTCTGGGGCCAACTGCCAACTGGCTGCAAATGTGGATATGCCCGCTAGTCGATAGTCGCTGGTCGGCTGAATGTTTGAGTGCCGCTTAAGCCAGTCGACAGCTTTGACAATGACAAGCTGCACAAAATTTGCATACAGTAAACAGGCAACAATAGCGTTGACAACAACAACAATGGAATAAGAAGAAGAAGAAGCAGAAGAAGGAGAAGAAGAAGAAGACAGCGTCTCCTGTTCGCAAGGCACTAAAAAATTGACTGTCAATGGGGAAAGTTAATGCAACTAATGACAAAAAAGCGCCGTCATTCTGTACCTCAGCCGTTGTCGTCACCTTTTGGCAGCAGCAGCAGCAGAAGCCGAAGAAGAAGCGGAAAACGTACACGAAGACGAAGACGAAGAAGTAGAAGGAGTGGAGCATAGATATCCCCCCCCACACACCCCTCGCGCACTCATCGGGTCTCGCTTGATTCATTCGGCGACACTCACTCAATTTCTTTTCCTGATAAACAAATTGAATGTGGATTTGGCTCTGCCCCTCCCCCCCTGGCAGAGGTAACTCCCTAGGGGACGACACACACACACACACACACACTGAAATACAATGCGAAAAGTTGAAAGCGAATAAATAAGGAATACAAAACAGAAGAAAAAAGAAGGCGCATTGATTTATTTTAGTGAGTTTGTTGTTAACATTTTAACGATTTTGTCCTTGCGTTTTAGTCTTGCTCTTCTCCTTTTACCGTACGCCCCCCCACCTCCTGTTCCATTCTGCTGCTGCTGCTGCTTTATCTCATCTGCCTGCCTGCTGCTGCTGCTGCTGCTTTTGTTGTTGTCTCCGCCGGTGTCTGTCGCTTAGCCAAATTGCTGAACATTAGTCACCGATTGACAAGGCGCACAACGCAAAGAAGGAGTCAGCGCAAGCGAAGCATTCGATATACGAATCCAGCGACCCTCTGTCCCCCTCTCCCCCTGTCCCCCTGTTCCCCTCCTCCACCCACACGATGTCTTGCTTTCCGTACTTCCCTTTCGCGCATTCTCGCATTCTCCCATCCTCCCATATACGGTATCAACTAATTTCAAACTTGTCGATACTTTAATGAAAAAAACAACAACAACAACAACAATAGCAAAAAGGAAATCATTGTGTAGTCGACTAGGCGGATGCCCTGTAAAACAGATCTATGCTTGAGTTGCATAGCTTATTGATGTTTGTTTGTCTTGCTGTGTTGGGCATACCCTGTATTCTGTGGCACAAACTTCGTTGATCAGTCTTGAAATTGTATATATACCCAATCTTATGCGATTCATTGAAGCAGGGTATCTTAAGTGGAAGGCGTAGCCGCTGAGAATTATTCTTTTGCCGCGCTACCGTTTCACTACTCTCTCTCTCTCTCTCTCTCTCTCTCTATCTCTGGGGCATTTGTCATGGGCCTGGCTGCAGCAGCACTCTGGCTAATGAAATGCCATCTCCTCCATTTTTGGCCTGCTCTTATACTCGAGGCCATAGGCCATAAAAAGCATTAGGCCGTCGTCGGTTACCTGTCTTCGGTATTGACTCTTCTTCTTCTTCTTCTTCTTCTCCTTCTGCCACTTTTTTTTTTTGGTAACCTGTGCGTCTGGCGCCTGATTAGCGTATCAGCTGAATTTGCATTGCGAGTGGGTAGCATTAAGCTGAACCAAAAAAGAAGAGAAAGAGAGAAAGAAGGCAAGGAAAGAAAGGTAAAAATATACTACTAGTCAGCTAGTCAGCTAGTCAGCTAGTCAGCCAACAGCTAGTTATACGTTAGTTGGCAGTTGATGTGCTCTCAAGATAGAGGCACTAATGACAACGCCAAGATGTGCCGACAAAGAGTTCGGTGGCAAAGTGAAGTAGCAGCATGAAAGCATTCGGCTGACAAAAAGCATTTTATTTTCTACTATGGAACATGAGCATATCGTCCTAATTGCCAGAGTAAAGCATTGAGTTGCTTGATATATTATCATATCCCCAATTCGAGCATGTCGATAATTCAATTAAATAACGTGAGTCACCAAATTGGGTTAGTTTAAGGCTGAGTGGCAACGCTTTAGCTCGTTGCTCGTAGCTCTATTAAATGGCAACACTGTGACGAGGCTTTCTGTTTGCTCTCTCTGATTTCTGCACTGGTGACAACTCTGCATTCAAACTAATGCTGCAGCAATGCACGTAATGTCAACTCTGTCGCTAGCTATCTGTGACAACTATCTGTCCACATTTTGCTGGTTGGCAACTCTGTTCCATCAAATTAGTCAGCAGCATATTGAAGACATTGTTTACTTTTCACACCCACACACACACACACACACACACACACACACACCCGCATGTGCATAGGTTGCCTTCAGTCGCTCTTTCACAAATTGGCAATTGTTGCCCGGTTTGCGACACTTGCTTGCCGCCTGTTCCTGTTAGTCTGCCTTCCTGTTTGCATTCGACATTGTCCAAAACAAGCAAGCGATATCTTCAATACACACACACACCCACACACACACACACACACACACACACACACACACACACACACCTAGCACACACACCTCTTCCCATCACTTTGTACACACTCCATTTTTGTTGTTTTTCTTTTTTCCTTTTTTTTTTACTGTGCAAAATGTCTGACGAAAAATTTCAAACACGTTTCAATAAAATTCAATTTGTAGCACATTTCAACGCTTTCCGCTAGCACCGTTGCAGCCCCAATTCCACCCCCACCACAACTACAACCCCCACCCCCACCCCCTCGCATCTCCGCCTGCTCACTCCTTGCATGTGTTACACAATCGTTGCCCGCTTTCACATATGCATGAATTTCCTTTTGCACTTTTGAGTGCCGCTTTTTCCTGCCACTCCTCCTTTCTCCCCTCTCCACTCCCCGTCTTCCTCTTCCTCTTGCTCGACCTCCTTCTGCTACTTCTTCTGCGACTGCTTCTTCTTACCCAGTTGCCATTTCGCATTTCCCGTTTTCCAGTCCCCCATTTTGGCATCAATTTTTGCTTTGGGGCTATGCACATTCGTTTAGGGGATGGGGCCAGGGCTGGGCTGGGTTGGGGCTGAGGGTTGCTTGTGCGTGTCAGTGTGTACACAAAACACCCACACACACACACACACACACACACACACACACCATCCACTACCTCCCCCGCCCAGTCACAATTTTAGCATAGCGCGCAATATTTTCGATTTGGCGCCGCTTTTGACTCAAGGATATTTCTCATATGTGTGTTGTGTGTTGTGTGTCGCACGCACGCACAAAGCAGCGACGCCTACTTCAGCCACACCCCCTTGCTCTGTGTGTGTGTGTGTGTGTGTGTGTTTGTCCTGTTTGGCGCTGCCTACAAAATGCAAATGCAAACAGCATACGAATTAGTAAAACGGAAACAGGCGTTTGTGTTTTGTAATATTTGCCCCAAAAAACAACTTCGAAAGCGAGACGGCGACATACATACACAATTCCATACCCACCCCAACTTACCCCACTCGACTACTCTTCTTAGCCCCCTTTTTGGCTGCTGTTGTTGTTTTTGTTGTTGTTGCGCACAGTTTGCATGCCAAAAATACAGGAAGTAAAATTTGGTGTTGTGCGACAGCCGCTGCGTGTGTGTCTCGCTGCAACTTGTTGTTGTTGTTTTTATTGTCTCTGCTCGCTTAGCATAACGTTGCTCTCCCAGCCCCTGCCCCTGTCCCTGCCCCTGCCACTCTCTCTCACCCTCTCACTCTTTCCGCTTCAGCTTCTCTGCTTGCCTTTTTCTTAAATTTGCCTTATTTTTTTGTTTGTTTCTCATTCTCATCAGCATCAAATTAAGACTTAAATTACCTCAAAGAGGCACGTATGTAACTACAAACACACACCACGCACACACACCACACACCCACAACCCCCCTTGTCGACGCCCATGTTTAATAAGCAGCGCGTGATTTTCATTACCAAAATGTATTTGGAGTCTGCTTAGATTTTGCAATATGCGTCGAGTGCGAAATGAATATGCCACACACACACACACACACACACACACACATACTGAGATGAGTGTGCCTTTCAGCTGGCAATTCATTTACATCTCCTTCCCCAGCCAACCCCCTTACCCCTCCCTCTCCCTTTCCCGCCACACGCATAATAAATATAGTACAAGCGGCAAAATCAAGTGAAATCAATTTAATACACATTTCATCTGTTGTGCGGAAAATGTGAAAATTGCTAGAAAGAACGAGAGAGAGAGAGAGAGAGGATGAGGAGGGGGGAGGGAAGAGCATTCATCCTCATCTGCCCAGTTTCTCATCTCAGCTCGCATCTTCTTCACATTTTTTTTTTCTTCCTGCTTCTTTTCTTTGCCCTAATTTATTACATTTTAATGACTTTTTCATGCAACAGCTTTGCCTTTGATGCTCTACTCTATGGAGGGGGTGGGTAGGGGGCGGGGGGGGGGTTTGCTGGGTGGTGTGTGTGTGCGTTAGGCCGTGTGCCGCATAAATCGCGTCTTGATTTTGTATTTATATGCACGCCAGAGCCAGGGACATAATTAGGTGCCAAGACAAACTCTCTACGAGAGTGCGATAGGATCATGACAAATCTCTGTGTGTATGTCTCTGTGTATGTCTCTGTGTGTGTGTGTGTGTGTGTGTGTGTTATAGACCCATCTCAACTCGCAGATAATGTCAGAGCAGCAACAGCTCTTCTCTTTAATCCCAAGCAGCACAAACATCGCCAAACTGAGTTTATCAAAGTGAGAATCTCATTTGTTCAACTTTATGCTGGCAAAAAAAAAAAACGAAAAAAAAACCTTGAGTATATAAAAATATATAATACACTTGACTGTGTCAACAGAAAAACATATTTAAACTAGCAAAAAAAAAAAAAAAAAAACTTTTCTTTGAGTCACTTTTGTTGGAGATATTTGCATTAGTTTTAAAAGTCAGTTTGGACTAGTTTTTGATGGAGTTTTCCGTAGCAACAAAAGCAGCGCAACAAATGGCAAAATAAAATGTTTAAATTTTACATTAACATTTAAATAATTTTGCATATCCAATGCCAATTTAATATGCAGTTTCTACAATTGCTGAACCTACCCCGATATCAAAAAAGTATATACTTTTGCCATACTACAGATTATAGTCTTGCTCGTCTTTTCGACTTTTAATCTCTCAAATCGTGCTATAAATAAATACTAAAAAATTGTGACATTTGTCCCCGATTTCTGGCATAACTTGTATTATGTTTAAACTCTGTAAAATCAGCATACTTTTGTCAATTGTTCATCGTTCGATGATGCGATTTTAACCATTTTTCGAAGCTCAACAAACAGAAATATAAAATGATAAAAAAAACAAAATCGATAATGCTTTTCCGCCAGGTGGCCGCCAGGTGGCAAGTTTTATGGACGACGTGCAGCACAAGCAGCTTGTGACAAAACACAGAGAAAGACGGAAAGACGGACAGACGGACAGACGGACAGACAGACTAATTACTTATGCCAGTCACACACGCAGTTGGTTGGCACACACAAGTCGGAAAAGTCGGCGTCGTTTTCTTTTTTGGGTATTCTGATTTTCCTTCTGTTTCATATTTTATTTCTTTTTATTTTTTCTTTTTTTGTCATAAATATCACATTTTTATGGCAAACATTGGAGTGATCGAAAAGGCAGTTAAGCATTTCCTGATGCGGCACACAACACATGACACACACACACACACACACACACACACACACACACACACACACACACACACACACACGCCTAACCTATGATTAGAGAGTTTTGGGTTACAGTTTTGATTTGGCTTCAGATTTCCGATTGCGTTGCAAAAGTTGTTCGCTT
Organism: Drosophila silvestris; assembly: GCA_035043445.1. Lineage (NCBI taxonomy): Eukaryota > Metazoa > Arthropoda > Insecta > Diptera > Drosophilidae > Drosophila > Drosophila silvestris. The sequence continues at coordinate 361,787 of JAWNMZ010000074.1, forward strand.
AATTATAGAGCTCAACTGTTGCCGGCTGGATGAACGCTTGAGAAACTGGCCCAGTTCAATTGGCAGCTGCGGATCGGCCACGCCCCCCCCCCCCCCCCCCCCCACATCAATAGACCCCCCGCTTTGTGAGTCACTGATAAAAGACAAAGCACAGCAGACAATCTAAGCTCAAAATCGCTTATTCTCAACTCGAGTTTCTCTCTATCTCTCTCTCACTCTCTCTCTCTGTCTCTCTCTCTCTCTCTCTCTCGTCTCATTGTCTCTAATCTTATTATGCGTCTTTATGCCCACTTCAAACGAATGCCAGTTAAGTTTGCCAGAGGCGGGGGCACGGAGGGTGAGGCAGAGGTAGACAGTCATTTTGTCAGAGGGCTCTCAGGGCTATCAGTAGACCTATCATTATCATGTGTACTGACTGACTGACTGACTGACTGACTGCCTGACTGACTGACTGACTGCCTGACTGACTGACTGCCCGACTGACTGAGTGCTTGATTGACTGACTGACGGCTTGACAGCTGCACTCGCCGAGGGTTGAAACTGTGAGAGAGGCGACACAACTGCGTGCGAGTGTGTGAAAATGAACCCTGTACTTGAAACATGCAAAGAACAACTGTTAATTTTCAACTTCAAGTTGAGCTGCGACTTTTTAGATACATATCAGATAAACTAAATATAGCCGTGACCCACTTTAGCCCAACACGAGAAGCAGCT